>CM035098.1:15270699-15331347 GCA_020205505.1 Panax japonicus
AATTGACCCTTGCATATATAATATATATATATATATATATATATATATATATATATATATATATATATATATATATATATATATATAGGGATCCCTTCCATAGCAGCCGGTTGCTACGAGAACTGTGCAACACCCCCTTTTTGGACCGTTGATCAACTTATTGGAAGGCTTAGATTGAATGCCATAATTGCCCAGCCGACACAAGCTTTACCGGCTTTTATTTTAATATATTGCATTGCATGGTCAACTGTTGTCATTTTAATATTAAAATACTCCAGCCGACACAGCTTATACCGGCCGAGTATAATTTTTTTTTACGCATTTCTTCTTTTATGGGATGACAGCACATAAAATCACATTAAAAAAAAAATACTCCAGCCGGCACAACTTGTAATGGGCCGGGTATTCTTTTTTTTTTTTTTTTGCGGGCTGGAGCAACTATTCTCATTATAACATTCTTGTTCTCATTATAATATTAATTAATTAATATTCATCAACCTTCACTAATATTTATAATATTTTTGTAAAATATATATTATAATATTGTTTACCGCTACACTCATGAAGGCAAATGAATATTAATATTTTATAATATTAATATTAATACTAGTATTAAATATTAAATATTAATACTAATATTACTAAATATTATAATATTATTACAAAAATATTAATATATATATTAAGTATTAATATTATTACAAAATATTAATTATATTACTTAAATATAATATAATATTATTACAAAAATATTAATACTTAGTAATATAAATATTAATTACTCCAAACATATTATAAATTACTCCAAACAATATTATAATATTATATAAAATATTAATTACTCCAAACAATTTTATAAACCTGTAAAAATTAATTACTCCAAACAATATTATAAATATTAGTGAAGGCAATAATATAAAATATTAATTACTCCAAACTATTATAAATATAGTAAAGGTTGATGAATATTAATTAATTAATATAAATGAGACAAAGTGTTATAATGAGAATAGTTTGCTCCATCCGCAAAAAAAAAAGAATATCCGGACGGTACAAGTTGTGCCGGCGGGAGTATTTTTTTTAATGTGATTTTAATGTGCTGAGTCATCCCATAAAATGGAGAAATGCGTAAAAAAAATTATACTCGGCCGGTACAAGCTGTGCCGACTGGAGTATTTAATATTAAAATGACAACAGTTGGACCAGCAATGCAATATATTAAAATAAAAGCCGTAAAGCTTGTGTCGGCTGGGCAATTATGGCATTCAATCTAAGCCTTCCAATAAGTTGATCAACGGTCCACAAAGGGGGTGTTGCACAGTTCTCGTAGCACCCGGCTGCTATGGAAGGATCCTATATATATATATATATATATATATATATATATAGAGTCCGGATCAGGTCCGGACTCCCGGATTTTGTTAAAATTAGGACTTCTGTTTTTTTGCTTTTTTTTTTTGAAACAACTAAAAAAAAAAATTTATGGAATTGGGAAATTTTTACATTATACAGTGTTTTGGGTGTGATTTGGCTGCCTATACAAAACATGTCATGTACAGTCTGGGCAGACTGTACATACATTGGTTGGTGTAGGTATTAAAAACACACCAAAACACTGTATTATTGAAAAATTTCAGTTCCATAAATTTTTTTTTAGTTCATTCTACAAAAAAAAAAAAAAAAATTATTGGGTCCGGATTTTCGTCCCGTCCGGAGGTCCGACCTGATCTATTTTGTCTATATATATATGGGATTCCATCCATAGCAACCCGTTGTGGGGAGCAACCTATTTTGACCCAGCCGCTACAACCTGTAGCGGCTTGTTACAATTTTATTTATTTTTATTTATACAAGTTGTAGCGGCTGGGCAAAATATGTTGCTCCCCAACAAACCAAGTGCTGCGGATGGAATCCTATATATATATATATATATATATATAATATATATATTATATATATATACTATATCTATATATATATATATATATATACAACCAGAATCCTATCAGGGATCCCGAATTTTACTAAAAGACGGACATTTTTTTTTTGCTTTTTTTGCTTTTTTTTAAACAACTAATTTTTTTTTAATATTTTATGGAACTGAAATTTTTCCATAATATAATGTTTTGAGCGTGATTTGAATACCTATACCAAAAAATGTATGTACAGTCTGCACAGACATGTTATGAAATAACCCGGGTCAAATCCCGAATCCGAAATAAATCTTGGGTCAAATTCCAAGTCCGAATCGAATCAAATCCATCCAAATAAGGCCTCAAACCACTGGCCCAATAGTATCTTCTTGGGTCATCTAGCCCACCACAGACTCCCAAAGGTCATGACTTGAAGGTACTATTGGTAGTAACTTTATTTCCTTATATTCAGACAATTTTTTCCCCTATCTTTCGATGTGGGACTGGGGTGTTACATGTTTTGTTATACGTATCCAAATCACACCCAAAACACCTTAAAAATTCAAGTTCCATAATTTTTTTTTATTTTTTTAGTTGTTTTAAAAAAAAAGCAAAAAAAAGCAAAAAAAAAAAGGGTCCAGATTTTGTTAAAATGCGGGAGTCCGGACCTAATCCGGACTCTCTCTCTCTCTCTCTCTCTCTCTATATATATATATATATATATATATTATATATATATATATATATATATATAAGACCTACTGCATTGTATTTGCACTATATTTGTTGTATAAATGAAGAAAGACATGAGAGAAAAGTATATTGGATAGTGATTATGAGGCCCCAATTCTTGATGACAACAAATGCCACTGTCCAGGTACAAAATACATTTTAGGGATTTTATCTTCGGAAGTTTGCTAACAACTAACATATAACTGGATTCAGATTTTAGACAACTCAAATGGCAGTGTAAATGAGCACTTTATAAAAGCAAGTTGCTTTTAATATAGAGAAAGTTGAATTTTAGATGAACTTTGTTATACAAGAATTATACAAGTTCAATTCTCTACTACATAAAATACAACTTGTAATTATAGACTGCATAATTGGTCTGCCTATTTGTATTTGTCTAGAATCCAAATCCCATATATCTTTATCTTTCTCCATATAAATGCAAAAGTACTTGAAATATACCTTTCTCTGAGTAACAAAAGGGTACTTGGAGGAAGATAATTGCTGCAGCAATGAATATCCACCACCCCGAAACCATAATTATCTATTTAACTTGAAAGACAAGTAATTTAAGAATAGCAAACAATCTGGAAAAGTTTTATGAATTATACTACAACAACCATATCAATTTTTAAGCAAATTAAGGAGGATGCATTTGTTTGACTGTTTGGCGGAGAGTTGAAAGAAGAGAAACACCGCCAAAAGAGAGAGAAAACCGGATGGCCTTCAGGAATTGTAGGAGGAACAATTGATAATCATTATTCAGCCTCCGATTATTTTGGATAGAAAAAGTAACCGAAGTTTTCACGTGCTCTGGGCACGTGAGTATAAATATGGTTCGACTGATAAAATAAATTTAAAAGCAATTAATATTAATTTAATACAAATAAAATACTCATCATCTTCAAATAAATTAGATTGGTCAAATCAAACCCAAATTTGATGTTAATGTAATTCTATTCATCCGTATTTGAGTTCATCTTGGTGGTTCAAACAAAAATCTTTCGTGGGTCGGATTTTTGCTCATTTTCCAGCTGGAATATACCTTGTTGGAGCAGGTCATGTTGTTGGTGTGGCTGAAAGTCTTAGCTATGTAGCAGGTCTAGAGGTTAAGCTTGTTATTAGGAAAGAAGTTCTCCTCTCATCAAGATCCACAATCACAGCCTCATTACCTTAATTCACTATTGGCATATGTCAATCCATTCTCTTATGTTTAGGATCTATACAACTAACTTCCTTATCTCTAGCTTGTATGTTTTCCATATAAATATATGCTCACTGTATCAATAATAAATCAATACAATTGTTATTCTCTCCAAACTGTTTTGGCTCTTTTATGGTATCAGAGCTATAACACGCTCCCACGAGTTTTCTAATACGATCCTGAACCTGTCTTTTTCTTTATTGATTTTTTTTTTCATCATGACAACCACATCTTCCTTTCCTAGCCAAAACAATCTCATTGTTCTCAACTCAACACAATTGCCTGTTAAGTTAACTCCATAAAATTATCCTTCCTGGAAGGCTCAGTTTGATTCACTACTCTTTGGCTACGATCTTCTCGGATATATTGACGGATCAAAGCCCTGTCCACCTGCTAAGTTGACAAATGAAAGAAAACAAATTGACAATCCCGAGTTTACTCTATGGCCAAGACAAGACAAATTGATTTTTCATGGTATTCTCTCATCTCTCTCTGATCGAGTGATACCCATGGTCAGTTCATCAAAAACTGCTATTGAGGCGTGGAATCGCCTTGCAAAATATTATGCTAATCCATCATCCTCTCGGGTTATGGGCCTAATCGATCAACTCTCTAAAGGACGAGGAACAATATCTATTGCTGAATATCTCGGCTTCATTCGCGGCATCGCCGATGATCTTGCCATTATTGGCTCACCAGTACCACCCACCAACCTCATTTTTCATGTTCTGAATGGAGTTGGACCCGAATTCAAGGAACTCATTGCTGTAATTAGAGCATGCGACACTGTCATAGGTTTTGAATAGCTTCATGACAAGCTTGTGGAACATGAATCTTTTCTCAAGCGTGAAGAAAGCAACCCTATTGTTATGACTGCTAACACTACTCGCTTCAATCAACAGCGACATGGACATCAATCTCAGAGAAAATCCTCTCACAACTGCAACCACCAAGGTGGTCAGCGCTATGCCACCAACAACAATCAAGGAAACAACCTCACCAAAGGTTCTCTAGTGATATGTCAATACTGTGAACACAAAGACCACAATGCTCGTGAGTGCTTTCCTTGAGACGTCAACTTGGTTTGCCAGTGCAGCCTAGAGCAAATCACACAACCACAGGTAGTGGTCGTGGCTCAAGTTCTAGCTGGTTTCTTGACATAGGTGCTTCTCACCATGTCACCTCTGATTTGAATCATCTCTCAACTCCGCAGCCTTATGAAGGACCCGATGATATTATAATTGGTGATGGTACATGTTTGCATATTACAGACACTAAAATATCCACTCTCACTACTCCTCCTCATTCCTTCTCACTCTCAAATGTTTTATGTGTTCCATCCATGAAACAGAATTTAATATCAGTATCCCAATTTTGCAAAACTAATAATGCCTCAGTTGAATTTTACCCATCTTCCTTTTGTGTTAAGGATCTAGCC
This sequence comes from Panax japonicus, assembly GCA_020205505.1. NCBI lineage: Eukaryota > Viridiplantae > Streptophyta > Magnoliopsida > Apiales > Araliaceae > Panax > Panax japonicus. The sequence continues at coordinate 15,275,987 of CM035098.1, forward strand.
ATGGGGGCACCTCTCTCTCAAGGACGGAGCAAGAATGATGTGTACGAGTTGTCCAGCACTAAGGAGATCCATCCGGCAACAAAGCAAGCATGTTACGGTGTCAAAACCCCTCTTGCTCACTGGCATGATCGCCTTGGTCACCCTTCATCAAAAGTCCTTAGCCAAATTGTGTCCTCTAATAAACTCCCAATACAATCGAGTCAGAATTTGTCAAACATGTTTTTTTGTGACTCTTGTCGTTGTAACAAAAGTCACAAACTACCTTTTGGTGTATCAAGCTTAAAGAGTCGATGTCCTTTGGATCTATTATATACGGATGTTTGGGGTCCAAGCCCTATTCGTTCAATGGATGGTTATTTTTACTATGTCATTTTTGTAGATCACTATACAAAATATTCATGGTTATTTCCTATGGCATATAAATCTGATGTCTTCTCTTTATTTCCAAAATTTAAAACCATGATTGAAACTTTTTTCAAAACATCCATAAATACAATTTATTCTGATGGTGGCACAGAATACCAAGGTTTAAAAACTATGTTTGCAAATTCTGGGATTTAACATTTGATTTCCCCTCTATACACACCACAACATGTAGCTTCAGCTGAACGTCGTCACCGTCACATCGTTGAGACATGCCTCACCCTTTTATATCGGTCATCTCTCCCTCTATCTCTTTGGTTTTATGCTTTCAATGCTGCGGTTTATCTCATTAATCGACTTCCTACGTCGATACTTGATAATAAATCGCCATTTGAATGTCTATTTCATACTTTGCCAAATTACTCCAAACTGAGAATTTTTGGGTGTCTCTGTTATCCATGGCTTCGGCCCTATAATCATCATAAGCTTGAACAACGGTCAAAATCTTGTATTTTTTTGGGATATTAAATGTTCACAATTCGTATATTTGTTTTGAACCCACAAATCACAAAATTTATTTTTCTTGGTATGTTCAGTTTATTGAAACTCACTTTCCTTCTCTATCTCCCCTAAATGAGCATGACAAAGTTAATGATTTCACTCTTTCAAAATGGGCAGCGATCTCCCCTCCCCTTACACCACTCCATGTCGATAACTCTTCCCCACTTGTGTCATCTCCCTCCCCTCTTCTAAACTCGTCCCCTTCCTTTTCCAGTCCCCCGCATTCTTCTCCAACTACCTCATCCCATGATTTACCCAACCTCATCCCCATTAATTCTCGCCCATCTACTTCCCATGAACATGGTCTCTCCTCCCCTTCACTGCGTCAGCCTCCCGCAACTCCCGCCTCTCTCCACTCCCAGTCTCCCACTCTTCCTGACACTATACATGCTGGCAACCCTCCATTGGTTATGGATCTCAACCTGGAATCATCTCCACTCGACACATCTCTTGCTTCCTCTATGAGTGCTAGTCCTCCCAGGTTTGCTACCTCTCCATCTTCTACCTCCCTACCAGCCGTCGACCCTCCCAACATCCATACCATGACCACATGCTCCAAAAATAATATTTTCAAACCTTTTACCAAATTTTCCTATGTTGTTTCTAAACACCCACTTCCTCAAACCTTAGAACCTACCTCAGTTTCTCAAGCCCTCACCAATCCCAAATGGAGAGCAGCCATGTGTGAAGAGCTCAATGCTCTCCTTCGGAATGGAACCTGGGATGTTGTTTCTCGCCAATCCAACCAGAACATCATCGGGTGTAAGTGGATCTTTCGCGTTAAGCGAAGACCTGAGGGTAGCATTGATCGCTACAAAGCCCGACTTGTTGCCAAGGGTTTCAACCAACGTCCTGGTATTGACTATTATGAAACATTCAACCCTGTTATCAAGCTTACTACTATTCGCATTGTTCTCACACTTGCTCTTTCTCATGGCTGGCCAATTCATTAATTGGATGTAAACTTTGTCCAAGTCCCGCTTGCTTCACTCTTCTTCGTTCCAAGATAGTTGTTTCCGATGGAAGCACGATCTTACGGGGGTATATTAGGAAAGGAGATCTCCTCTCATCAAGATCCACAATCACAGCCTCATCACCTTAATTCACTACTTTCATATGTCAATCCAATCTCTTATCTTTAGGATCTGTACAGCTAACTTCCTTATCTCTAGCTTGTATATTTTCCATATAAATATATGCTCACTGTATCAATAATAAATCAATACAATTTTTATTCTCTCCAAACTGTTTTGGCTCCTTTACTTGTCCTCATCGTTTTCAACCATTTTGGCCTGAACTCAAAGCTTTTATTAATCAGGCTATTATTATCTTTATATAAACCTACAAATAATACAAATGGTATAAAGAGTAAGGGAGAGCTTTGAACAATGTGAATGTGAGGGAGGGTTTTGAAGCTGTAGAGAGAAGATGAAGATTTAGAAATAAATGGGTTTCATAATATCTTTTGCTTCTTTGCTCCAATAAAAGACAAAATTTATCTTGGTTATTTATTTGAGTTAATTATTATTTGGTTAATTAGTATTGTCAAACTATTTTATTTAGGTTAATTTTACTTATGAAATGTGTATAATTATGATTTATATGAAGTTTAGTACATCAAAATAAGTCAAATAAGGTAAATTCATATATTTCTACCATGTTCCATGTATATGTCAATTTTTTAGTGAAAATTTCACCAGAATTTTATTCCAGAGTCTATCGTGCTTATTTAAACAAAGTTGGGTAGCGGAATGAGAGGATTTGTACTTTGGAATATTAAATATAAAAAAAGTCATACTTAATGATCAAATATACAGTAAACCCTTGACTGTATAATATAAATACATTATGTGGGCAAGTAAATTATACCTTGCTAGGGTTAAGATTTCGTGTTAGCTGAGGATGAGAGAAATTCACGAAGAGTAAGAATTTAATTGATGAATTTAAAAGTGGATAAGAACATGTGAACAATTACTACAATGACACGTGGCAGAACTCTTAGGATCTGAGAGTCTTCTTAGGATATCAAGGATCCAGATAACCTTTTTGAGTGCTTTGGGTTGAGAGAGAATCTCCAAGTTTTTCGATCTTCCAAAAGTCCATCATTCATAGAATGGAAGGTATTTATAGAGTATTTATTGAGTTTCCTAGAAAGTGGTCACATGCAAGGCGTCGACGCCGAGATTTTTTTTTTAAAAAATAAGCCTTTTGTACATATTTATTTTGTTTGCTTATTCACTTTTATTGATGATTTTCCTTTATTATTTAGCCTTTGTGTTTCGTTTGATTTGTTTTATTTTGAAGGGTGAATTTTAGGAAGAGTTCGACATTTATGTGTCGACGAGTTGAAAAGATTTGATTTTAATGATCAGGCCGAATGTCAGAGTCGCCAGTTGGTATGTAGTTACAATGGATGTACCAACACATCTGGGTTTGAAATGTTTTCAAACTGTGGCCCAATATATGACTCTATAAGATAAGACTGGTTTTGAAACCCGAGATTCGAGGAATTAAGGGGCTTGATTAAGTGAGGAGAATGTGTTAGGCACCCCCCCGACTTTCGTGAAAAACACGGTTACCACGTCTTGTTAATTTGCGTGTATGAACGAATTTTACCTTTGAAAGTAGTGTTGTACCTTTTTGGACATATGCACGAAGGATTTGATTTATTGAAAAATCCAACTTTAAACAAAGTGTATTGAAGTGATGTTTTAGAAAATAATATTTTCAAATCCTTCGTCAAATAGGAATCAAGGTCCTTTGATACGTCCATTTATTAACCTAGAATGATCTAGTCTCGCATTGTTGTGCTATCTTATTGTGAAAGCTCATTGCTTTATTTGCGTTTATGAACGACTTTTACTTTGAAAGTAGTGTTGTACCTCTTTGGACCTATGCACAAAGGATTAGATTTAGATAAAGGTTCATTTTAGAACAGATATATAAATGACATTTGGGAAAATAAGGTTTTTAAATCCTTCGTGAAATAGGAATCAAGATCCTTTGATACTTCCTTTTATTATAAAAACTCTTTGGTATTTATTCTAGAAATTTATTTTTGTGGTGATGCTCGGAAGAAAGCATTAAATAGGGTTGTCAGATCATATCCGGGCATGAAAGCCGTATAGACAAATTCGAACACCCGTAATTAAAAGTTTTCACTATAACAGGGTCTTAAATCTGATCTCTCAGGATGAACCCCAAGAAGTCATTTTAAGATATGATATTTACATATACATTGGTTTATGCAATTAATATTACATTTAAAAGCAAAAATGTCCATCGTGGGAATCTAGTCAAGATCCGGTAGTAGGATCTCGACCCCAGGATTCCTAGGCTCACATTTATATACATAAAAGCATTAATAAGAATTGATATTCACTATAAGATGATCCATCAGTTGGAATCCCTTATACGAATGAATCAGATCCACTACACCGTTAGATATAGATCTAAGGCTTTGAGGAACCCGACATCGCTTTGCGATGTTTGCAATGACTATATCTGACCTAGATCTATGTCAGTCTAGCATGGGGGTTCGAGTTTTGATGCTTTAGAACCTCTCAGAAGCTAGATCTGACTAGATCTAGTGCAAAAAAAATTAGTTTCTAACTATATATATGCAATATATCCAATTTGAACGGTTAAAAATGTAAATTTAACTACCCAAAAATAATAGATGTGTTGCATAACAGGTTTATCTATAAATTTACATTATAAAGCAATGAATCTAATCGTTTTTACTATATAAACAATAAACTGCACAAAATACTGCTTATTTCACCTTGGGGGATTAAGAACAAGATTGTGATCGCCATTGATCGATACTAAAACATCGTGGGAGTAATATCTCTTGTATATATGAAAGATTCAGTACAAATATAGGTTAGTATGATTAGACGCGAGCTCTCTCTCTCTCTCTAAAATCTAAGCTTTTGATGAAAATCATCTAACTCTCTAAATTATGAGTTGTTGCACCCTTGTTATAGATCTGGGGGAACAGGCGCAGGCGCACCTGCGCCCAGGCACAGGTACAACTATGTCTGGCCCTCGTGGGTCCCATTGGGTTTAAGTTTGGTTCTTTAGTCTTCCTTCGAAGAAAGTTGAGCTCTATACCCAAAAATCTTAGAAAGGCTCTGCTGAAGGTTGCGAAATGAGGCTGATTTTGACTGATTCAGGATGCTAGGAAGCTGATGATTGTAGCTGAAAGGTATCTTCCGATTTTCCGCAAGTCGTCAACTCATCTCGGGCAGTTCACAAATTGGGAGTTATTGTGGAGGCTTCCGGTGGCTTTTTCCTTAGCTTTACGACCTACGTTTGGACCAAGTGGTGTGTTGGGTGCTCTTGAACTTAGGTTTCCCCCAGGGTTATCTCTGAGGTGATCTGGTGCCTAGTTTTGCCTTGGGCTTGTCTCTGGGGCATGCTTGTGCCTTGTTTGTCCTCGGGGTTATCTCCGAGGTAGACTTCTGTCCTGTTTTGCCTCAGGGTTATCTCTGAGGCAGGCTTGTGCCACGTCTATCCTCGAGGTTGTCTCTGGGGTAGACTTTTGTCATGTCTTGCGTCGGGGTTGTCTTCGAGGCAGGCTTTTGCCACGTTTGTCCTCGGGGTTGTCTCTGGGGTAGACTTGTGTCCTGTCTTGCCTCTGGGTTATCTCTAGGGTAGACTTGTGCCTTTTCTATCCTTGGGGTTGTCTCCGGGGTCGATTTGTGCCTTGTATATCCTTGGGGTTGTCTCTGGGGTATACTTGTGTCCTGTCTAGCCTTGGGGTTGACTCTGGGGCAGAATTACACTTCTACCCTCTTGAAAGGTTAGTCCAAGGAAAACAAAATTTTGGCTGTTTACAGATGCCCCTCTTTGTCATGTTTATGCAATGTAATGGAATAAACACGACAAAGAAGACTAGATACTTGATTAATGACAAGGTATATCTAATGATACAATGTCACATGAAAAGTATGCCAAGATAAATGTTAATCAGATTTTAAAAGGATAGTTCCCATCTACTATGGAGTTTGATTGATTATCTGATGCAGATTAACTCCAACGGGCTACATCATCAGGTGATGACGACATCTTCTTTGGGGATTATTTCCACAAGGATTACAACATCGGGCATTGCCACTTTCTTCATTGGAGATATCTATCCAACAGATTATAATTAATTTTATTAGGCTCTTATTGACCTAATGCTGGTGTCCGGGCTTTCCTCGATCTCTACACCATTTTTAGGGTTTTTCAATCGTTTTCATGCTTGTAAATGAGTTAGAAAGGTATCTTTGTACTGGAATACCCTTTTTTGGACATGTCAGGATGCGCTTTGGCTTTAATTTTACCAAACAGAGAAATTTGGGGCCCACTAGGAGGGGGTACTGGTACACCTGTGCCCAGACGTGGAGCGGTTAACACCCTTGGGCAGACTCATTTTCCTTCATCCACTCTAAGTTTTCTTGTGTTCTCTCTGCCATACTCGAGCTTCTCTCTCAGATCTACTCATTTAAGCTTTGATTTTGAGCATTTCATCACCGTACAGCTCTTCAGTGGACTAGAGGTAACGTATACACTACCTTTTTCATGTTTTTACTGGTGATTTACTGTATTATCCTCATTAAATACAATATATGGACCATGTATGTGACGCACCCAAAATAGGTCCATACAACTCATTTTGGGTCGCCAAATACACACTACTAAATCTAAATACAAATCTTCCAATTTATAACTATTAAACTGTTGTGCAAAATACGACAACACATAAGCTGTGATTTTCAATACAAATAACAGTACTCACACTCCAAACCAATGATAGTTTACATAAAGGTACAATCAATAACTGTTTTAGGAATTAAAATATTTGAAAAATGCTTAAGGAAACCTTCATAAATGGGAGGCCATGCATCTAAGTTATAATAGATATCATATGATTTGAGAATTAACCTTGGTTGGCCCATTAGACCCCAAAGAAGAACAAGAAGATTACTATCCTGTTCATTCCAATGGTGTGTATCTTCTTGCCATATGATTATCTCCATTATCTCTAACTGAGGATTATATTCCAACCATACTTCAAGATTATATAGATAATGCTCATAGATATAGTCAGCAAGTGGATGCGCACAACCATATCTTATGATAACATGAATTGGTATGTGGTTAGACATCATGCATGATAGTGGTAACACACCCTTTAAACTCTCTGTACAATTCTGTCCTCCATATTCTTATGGGGTGCATTTTTGACATTTCCAAAGTCGGGTTCTCATCACCCTATTGTTGTTCACCAAAATTAACTATTAAATGACGTATAAAATACAACACATATATTTTAAGTCCTCAATACAATTTTATATTGTCATGCTGTTTTATAATGTATTAAAAAACTTCAACAGTCACAGACCATCACTCTATTCCCCTGTTATCCCCGCTTGACCCAGCTACGCTCTTATTTCTTAAAAGGAATTGTGAAGTAAAATGGTGAGCACAAATAGCCCATTAAAGAATATTATGACTAAAGATAATCAAATTATTAATAGCCTTCATCAGTAATAAATCAGATATTTAGTGTAAAACCCCAGATTTTATGAATAAAGAATTAATTTTCTCGAAATAATTTTTTTATATTATGGTGTGAATTTGAGATAATATTATAGTTGTGGGTAGTATTTATAAATTTTGCAAAGTATGCAAGTTGTTATATTATATTCGATTGGTCAGGGAATATTCTTTGTGTAGGAAAAATATTCGTACGACGATACAATTATTGGTGGACCCCACAACGGAATTATTGTCGGATTGAGAAAAAGACAAAAATATTTTATTGAAAATAACGGCGGAAGTTTTACCGTTGATACTGTTGAACTACTGGGTAGTAAAAGTATAGTAATACGCGTTGTTGCATAGTAGCACACGGTATTGATTATTGATATTTATGTGAGAAGTCGCTCAGTTTGATTCAATTATTGTCGATTAATAATATGAATTATTATAGCGATGATGACGTTTTGTTTTATTCGTATTATTAACGTAATAAAATAGAAATATCTTTTTATATAAAACAGAATACTTTATTAAAGTTATTTTATAAATAGAATATATTATATTTTATTATGCATAGTGTTGCATAGTGTTTTGCATAGTGTTTTGCATAGTGTTGCATAGTGTTTGCATAGTAAAAATCTTTTTATATAAATAGAATATATTATATTTTATTTAAAAGATTTTTCTTTAAATATGGACCGTCAGATTAAAGTAAATCAATCTGGACCGTTCATGGATTAGTTACTATGCATTCCATTTTCCTATAAATAGAAGCTCATTCCTTCATTATTTTCTTACGAATTCACTGAACTCTAGAGAGAGAAACTATAGAGAGATAGAAGAAAAGCTTTTTGCTACTTAACTTTTCTTTTCCCATATCCAGTTTCTGTTACGGTAAGGGGTGTTATTCTTTCTTATTCATGAAGAGAACTGTTGTTATTCCATTTCTTATTATTCTGTTGGAATAACCTGTATACGCGGTCTACCCTATACTTGGTGACATTCTTCTATTATTCTGTTGGAACATCCTGTCTGTGTGTTTTACACCGGACCTGGTTCCGTCTTTATTATTATTCCGTTGGAACATCCTGTCTGTGTGTTTTACACCGGACCTGGTTCCGTCTTTATTATTCTGTCGGAATATCCTGTCTGTGCTATACGCCGGACCTGGTTCCATCATTTATTATTCCGTATTTATTATTCTGTTGGAACATCCTGTCGGTGTGAATTTCACCTGACCTGGTTCCGTTATTTAGTATTCTGTTGGAATAACCTGCCTGTGCGAAGTTCCGCATGCATGGTGATTTATGTTGTTATTCGATTCTTTATTATACTCAGTTGGTTAAAGTTTTGACTTCTATACTCCATGAAATTAGTAGAATATCCTTGATATTTGCGCTTCATCCAGTATCTTTTCAGGAAAATATTCTTCTGAGCGTTCTTGAATTTTACACCACAAAACAGTATCGTGTGGACAATTTGGACGTTATTGGTTCATGGACAAATTAATTCTTGAACTTGTTTTATTAAATTCTTATATCATTGTCATCATCCTCATGTTTATGTTATGTTGAAAGTCATCTGTGGCCTGTAGTGCATAGATGGACTTGGTATGATTATGACCAGGGATTATGCGGTGTAATCATGACCGTAATATTACAAATGATGTGGAAAAAGTCCTCATTGGCCCGTAGTGCATTGATGGACAGTTTTTGGTATGATTATGGCTATGGATTCTCTTCGGTCGTAGTGCAAAGATAATTATTTTATGACATGATCAGGACCGTTGATGAAAACACGATTATCTTTGGCCCGTAGTGCATGGATAATTCGTGGTCGTGATACTAAAGAATATCCTTGGCCTGTAGTGCAGGGATGATTTAATGATGTGGATTATTTATTGAGCTGAGTCTCAGCGATAAAAGTGATGAAAAACTTTTTAAATCATAAAAGATAGTAGATTCAATTCTCTCTACTTGACTCTTTTAATGGATTGCTTATCCCGCTGCAGTTAAACTTGATGTCTATTATATTTTATCAGTTTAACATTGTTGGAGACTAATGATAATTTATTCTGCATTATCTTAGTCATAATATTTCTTACTGGGCTAGTTGAGCTCACCCTTTCTTTCACTGTTCTCTTCAGGAAATGAGAACATAGCAGGGACTAGTCGGGGAATGGAGTGACGGTCCAGAGGATAGCATTAGTAGTCCTCACTATTCTGAGAAATAGTGTATTAATAATTGTAATGAGGACTCCTTTTGAGTTTGTATGATCTCTAGTAGACAATTATTGTATTCAAACTCACAGTTGTATTTTGTCATATTATACACGACAGTGGTATTAGTAAGTTGCATTTGAATTCTGTACAATGTATATGGCGACCCAAGATGGGTGATGTATACCTTATTTTGGGGACGTCACAGTTGGTATCAGAGCTTAGGGATATGATCCCTGGCTAAGATGTGAGACTAGAACTAGGAGGGGAGAGACGGGGAATTCCTTCGCTAGTATGACCTACCTAAGTTTATTTGGTATTTAATTGGTCGATTAAAGTATAGGGATAATATGTGATATGTTAATTAACCCTTATTTTGTGGCAGTGTTTAAAAATGGCATCCGAGAATGTTGAGATTATCAATGGAGCTCAGGAGGCCGTTGAGTCCCCACAGATCAATAATCAGGACAATGTGCAACAGGATGGCGATAATCCTCCTGTAAACAACAACACTGATCAATTGACGAACGACGGTACGTTTAAGAGCTTTTTAGAATTCATGCAACATCAGGCGAAGGCGACTCCTGTTCATAATGCAGGTAAAGACAATGGCAACCCACGGTTGGTCACCGCTAAGCAGTTCAAGGAGCTTGGACCACCGGAGTTTTTGGGAAAGCCAGAACCACTTAAGGCGGAAACGTGGTTAAAGCAGATCACCAAGATATTTGATGTCTTGGGATGCTCCGAGGAGCAAAAGGTTCCATTTGCCACCTTTATGTTGCGTGAAGAAGCAGATCATTGGTGGGAATCTGTAAAACGTACCCAAACTGACGCACTCAAAATGTCTTGGGAGAAGTTCCAAGAATTATTCAATGACAAGTACTTTCCGGAAAGTATTCGTCACATGAAGGAGGTAGAATTCATCAAGTTGGAGCAAAACAATATGACCGTGTTGCAGTACGAGGCTAAGTTTGCGGAGTTGTCCCGGTTTGCATCTCATTTGGTCGATAATGAGGAGCGAATGGCACGAATGTTTCTGCGAGGTTTGAAACCTGATATACGTCAATACCTCATTTCTCATAAACTTTGTTTATATTCAGATATTGTGAATAGGGCTCAGTTAGTAGAGCGCGATAATGAGTCATCACAGCCAAAAGGTAATGACCAGCAGCACGATAATAATCATACCGGTGGCAACGGCCATCGGAACAATGATAACCATCGCGGGGGAAATTATCATACCAAGAATGGTAACCACTTCGGTGGTAATCGTGGCCAAGATAATAGAAATGGACATTTCAAGAAGAGAAGGTTCAATAATGATGGAAAGACAGCAACGCCAGCACCCGTTTGAAAGGAAGAAGAACGCCCATCGGTCGTATATTTCAAATGCTGACAGGAGGGACACATTCGTCCAAACTGTACGTAGCAGTCTAAATCATGTTTTAATTGCGGAAGAGAAGGTCACCTAGCTCGATTCTGTCATATGATGAAGTCAATTCCAGCTGGGATAATGATGCCAAAGGATGTCCCAGACAAGCCAAAGCCGGTAGTTTAAGAGAGAGCGTTTTTTTTCTCTTGTGACGAGGAACCTGAATAAAATTATCACGGGTAAGTTAATCATAAGCTCTTACGAAGTCTATACCGTGTTAGATATCGGTTTTACTCACTCTTTTATTTCACCTAGTTGTGTTCAATGTTTGTACTTAACTCCAGAGAAGTTAAACTTTGATTTATCTATTGAAACTCCATTGGGAGAAACCTTCGTTACCTCCACTGTTTATAAATCTTATTTGATTCAAATCGACACTTTCACGTTACGTGTTGATCTTGTCTCTTTGAAAATACTTGTCTTTGATGCTATTTTAGGAAACGATTGGTTAACTACTCATCATGTTTTTCGTAAGGTTGTTAGCTCTCATATTCCGAACCAACCTATTATGCGAATTTAAGCAACCAAACCACTAAATTCAATCATTGTCATATCAAGCCATAAGTAAAGAGCCCCGATCCTTTTGTTGATGACTTCCTTGTGTGGAATGCACCGAAGCCAGACTTTCTGTAGGCAACGTCGTGAATGACGATAATAAGTTGATAGGTATCATTGTAAGGTTCTATCTAGGTTAAGGGATAGAAGTCACAGTTGGTATCAATGTGACGTACTATCCAAGTCTTGGATGTGAGTAACAGTTTTGAATGATATTTTTATCATTAATAAATCTCTTGACGTATTCCTGAAGACTTCTTAGCTTACCCTAGAGCGTGAAATCGAATTTGGTATTGACACCAGTACAAAACCCATTTCTTAAACCCTCAAATATTTTCTTCACCTAAAACGAACGTATAACGTGCCAAAGATGTTGGCTCGAGCTGTTGAAGATTACGATCGTACCATGCAATATTATCGTGGGAAAGTGAACATGGTAGCTGACGTGTGAGTAGAAGATCGTATGCGTTTACAAGTTCGAATATACGAACTCACGTGAAGATAACGAATATACAAGTAGAATCGACTTTAATCGACAAAGTTAAAGCCGCTCAAGCTACACACTCGGAGCTAAAGAATGTGAAGAATTAAGAAGGTTCAAGAGGGCGTTATTTTAGAAGAAAGAATTGATGAATAGAGGAAGTCTAAACGCTTAATTTTATTGGCCCATTTGAAATCCTTGATTGAGTAGAAACTGTGACTTATAGACTCGTTTTACCGCCAAATATATTGCTTGTTCATAACGTTTTTTTTTCGTATCGATGTTACGTAAATATGTGGACGACCCGAACCACATTATTAATTTAGAACCGGATGAGATAGCGGATGATTTAACGTTTGAAGAGATACGTGTTACAATCTTGGATAAGAAGAATCGTATTCAACACTCAAAGGTTATATCTCAAGAGTTAGAATTTGAAGTGAAGTCAAGGTATCCTCACCTGTTTGGCATACCAGGTACGTACGTAAATTTCGAGGGCAAAATTCCATAAGGAGGGGAGATTGTAAAACCCCAGATTTTATGAATAAAGAATTAATTTTCTCGAAATAATTTTTTTATATTATGGTGTGAATTTGAGATAATATTATAGTTGTGGGTAGTATTTATAAATTTTGCAAAGTATGAAAGTTGTTATATTATATTCGATTGGTCAGGGAATATTCTTTGTGTCGGAAAAATATTCGTATGACGATACAATTATTGGTGGACCCCACAACGGAATTATTGTCGGATTGAGAAAAAGACAAAAATATTTTATTGAAAATAACGGCAGAAGTTTTACCGTTGATACTGTTGAACTACTGGGTAGTAAAAGTATAGTAATACGCGTTGTTGCATAGTAGCACACGGTATTGATTATTGATATTTATGTGAGAAGTCGCTCAGTTTGATTCAATTATTGTCGATTAATAATATGAATTATTATAGCGATGATGACGTTTTGTTTTATTCGTATTATTAACGTAATAAAACAGAAACATCTTTTTATATAAAACAGAATACTTTATTAAAGTTATTTTATAAATAGAATATATTATATTTTATTATGCATAGTGTTGCATAGTGTTTTGCATAGTGTTGCATAGTGTTTTGCATAGTGTTGCATAGTGTTTGCATAGTAAAAATCTTTTTATATAAATAGAATATATTATATTTTATTTAAAAGATTTTTCTTTAAATATGGACCGTCAGATTAAAGTAAATCAATCTGGACCGTTCATGGATTAGTTACTATGCATTCCATTTTCCTATAAATAGAAGCTCATTCCTTCATTATTTTCTTACGAATTCACTGAACTCTAGAGAGAGAAACTATAGAGAGATAGAAGAAAAGCTTTTTGCTACTTAACTTTTCTTTTCCCATATCCAGTTTCTGTTACGGTAAGGGGTGTTATTCTTTCTTATTCATGAAGAGAACTGTTGTTATTCCATTTCTTATTATTCTGTTGGAATAACCTGTATACGCGGTCTACCCTATACTTGGTGACATTCTTCTATTATTCTGTTGGAACATCCTGTCTGTGTGTTTTACACCGGACCTGGTTCCGTCTTTATTATTATTCCGTTGGAACATCCTGTCTGTGTGTTTTACACCGGACCTGGTTCCGTCTTTATTATTCTGTCGGAATATCCTGTCTGTGCTATACGCCGGACCTGGTTCCATCATTTATTATTCCGCATTTATTTTTCTGTTGGAACATCCTGTCGGTGTGAATTTCACCTGACCTGGTTCCGTTATTTAGTATTCTGTTGGAATAACCTGCCTGTGCGAAGTTCCGCATGCATGGTGATTTATGTTGTTATTCGATTCTTTATTATACTCAGTTGGTTAAAGTTTTGACTTCTATACTCCATGAAATTAGTAGAATATCCTTGATATTTGCGCTTCATCCAGTATCTTTTCAGGAAAATATTCTTCTGAGCGTTCTTGAATTTTACACCACAAAACAGTATCGTGTGGACAATTTGGACGTTATTGGTTCATGGACAAATTAATTCTTGAACTTGTTTTATTAAATTCTTATATCATTGTCATCATCCTCATGTTTATGTTATGTTGAAAGTCATCTGTGGCCTGTAGTGCATAGATGGACTTGGTATGATTATGACCAGGGATTATGCGGTGTAATCGTGACCGTAATATTACAAATGATGTGGAAAAAGTCCTCATTGGCCCGTAGTGCATTGATGGACAGTTTTTGGTATGATTATGGCTATGGATTCTCTTCGGCCGTAGTGCAAAGATAATTATTTTATGACATGATTAGGACCGTTGATGAAAACACGATTATCTTTGGCCCGTAGTGCATGGATAATTCGTGGTCGTGATACTAAAGAATATCCTTGGCCTGTAGTGCAGGGATGATTTAATGATGTGGATTATTTATTGAGCTGAGTCTCAACGATAAAAGTGATGAAAAACTTTTTAAATCATAAAAGATAGTAGATTCAATTCTCTCTACTTGACTCTTTTAATGGATTGCTTATCCCGCTGCAGTTAAACTTGATGTCTATTATATTTTATCAGTTTAACATTGTTGGAGACTAATGATAATTTATTCTGCATTATCTTAGTCATAATATTTCTTACTGGGCTAGTTGAGCTCACCCTTTCTTTCACTGTTCTCTTCAGGAAATGAGAACATAGCAGGGACTAGTCGGGGAATGGAGTGACGGTCCAGAGGATAGCATTAGTAGTCCTCACTATTCTGAGAAATAGTGTATTAATAATTGTAATGAGGACTCCTTTTGAGTTTGTATGATCTCTAGTAGACAATTATTGTATTCAAACTCACAGTTGTATTTTGTCGTATTATACACGACAGTGGTATTAGTAAGTTGTATTTGAATTCTGTACCATGTATCTGGCGACCCAAGATGGGTGATGTATACCTAATTTTGGGGGCGTCACATTTAGAACATATGGTAGATGATAAAAGTTTTCAACCATAATCGCAGCGGAATCAACAATCTATTAGAAGAGTCAAGTAGAACATAATGTTTACTATCTCCTCCAAATTAAAAGTCCATCATTAATATTTCATTCCTGTAATACCCATCAGCATTTCTTTGTTATACCCAAGACAAATAGAACTTTCATTACCTGTCTTCACTTGAACCACCAAAGATTATAGTTAAATTCACAATCCATGTTTATAATAATGTAAATCAATAGTTTCTCCTTGCAATAAAGGCATAATAAAACTTTCACTCAATGTCCTTGCCATAAAGGCTAAAGACACTCAACAATCATAGCGTCTTTACACCCTACACCAAATACATTCAAATGTAACAATAATGATTATGATCATACCAATCAATTGTCTATCTTTGCACTACGGGCCAAAGATATTTAATTGTAATATTAATGGTTATGATCATACCAATCAATTGTCTATCTTTGAACTACGGGCCACAAATGTTTAACTGTAAAACCAATAATCAACAGTCCATCTTTGCACTACGGGCCAAAGACATACAACTGTAAAATCAATAATCAACATCCCATCTTTTCACTACGGGCCAAAGACATACAACTGTAAAACCAATAATCAACCGTCCATCTTTGCATTATGGGCCAAAGACATAAAACTGTAACACCAATGGTCATGATTTTACCAATACACAATTCTGGTCATGATTATACCATACCAATACACAATTCCTGGGCATAATCATACCAATCAACAGTTCATCTTTGCACTACGGACCAAAGATAACTTTCCAACACAAATTAAAGTCTGAGGATTATAACAATGATATAAAGAATGAATCAAGTGAGATCAAGGATAAATATTAGAGATTTATAATTTAATTTATCTAGAGTTCAAGAATGTCCATATTGTCAAAATAAAGATCAAAACATGGATTCAATTTCAAGAATAAGATTCATAAAAGATAACTTGGATAAATAAAAAGAAAATTAAATTCCATTGTGAATATTACTCATGAATAGTACCCATGAATAGTACCGTATGAATAGTACCCCAAATGAATAGTACCACGATATGAAAAGATTAAAAATTTAATAAGAGAATTCAGACCAATATTCCAGTGAAATGATATTAGATGAAGCATAAACCTCAATGAATTTCTAATTATTTCAGAAATTATATAAGCAATAATAAGTTTAGATTTAGGAATATGAAATGAAATAATACAATAAACTGTAAATGGATTTTCACCCGTCATGCGGTAATCCGCGTAGATAGATCATTTCCACAACTTAATAAAGAATGAATATGAAAGATTATTCACCAGGCATGCAGTAGTCCACGTAGAGAGGTTATTCCTACAGATTAATAAGGAATGAATACGAAGAGTTATTCACCATGCATGCGGTAATTCGCGTAGACAGGTTATTCCTAAAGATTAATAAGGAATATAATGACAACCCTTACGAGTATTGAAAGAAATAACATCCTTTACGAATACGAAGGAAATAATACCCCTTACCTAAGTAGGAGATTGGATACTGCAATATTGTAGTAGCATAATCTTTTTCTTCTTTCTTTCTCAATAGTTTCTCTCACTATAGCTTGTGATTATAACTTTGCTCTTCAAAAATGGTAGAAAATAATGAATGGATGGAGGAGTATTTATAGGCTAGGAAAAGGTGGCAAATTAAAAGGTTAATTATACTTCAGTACCTTCATCTTTGCCTCTATTTTTAATTTAGTTATTCAAGTATTATTAATCTTACATAACATCCCCTAATAGTACTTGAATGTGAACTAATAGTTCCTTGAATGTGAACCAATAGTTCCCTGCATGTGGACTAATAGTAATTAATTACTCATTTATCCGATTAATTGCCCATTTGGTTAGTTTAACATGCAGAAATCAACTATTATCAAAATAAATGTCAATTTCCACTAACATTAATATTCCCAACACAATGGAAATATTTATATCAACAATTTCATCTTTGAATTTTCAAAGTTTGACTTTTTTGAAAAGTCAACTGTTGATTTTTTGACCAAAAAGTCAACCCCGATAAATTTTGTGTTTACAGTCTATTTTGACAAATTCATCGTCCCGGACTCAAATATCTTGTTTGTGTCTCCAAATTCAACTCTGAACTTTATGTTTGACTTTTCTACATAAAAGTCAACTATTGACTTTGACCAAAAAGTCAACCTTGAAATCATATTGAGTTTACAGTCTTTTCTTACTAGATTCATTGCTTCGAATTCAACTAAGTAGAACGCTTATCAAAATTCTATTCCAAACTCAAATTCGAGTTTTAAATTTATTTTCTTGTGTTTTATACACACTTTTGCTTTCTTAGTTAGTTCAAACTATTTAATTAGTCTTGACTAACTATTAAATTAAATCTCATCACTTATCGTTAATAAATATATATAACACATTTTTAATCTTTCAATAATTCTTCATCATTGACAACCAGATCATTCCCAGGAAAAAAAGGGATTTTCCGATAAGGATTTCTCCTTATTGGCGATCAATTAAATAACCTAACCCCTTTCATCAACAAAACTTTCTAGACATTATGAATAATGCAAATAATAATATGAATAAATGTGTTGTGTCAATTATTAATTTAATATTATAAAATATTATGCAGAGGTTACTGTGACAATAATATAATCAATAATATGAGATACTATACAACAACTATTGTGATAATTATTGAATAAAACTGAGTGACTTCTTACGTAAGCATCAATAATCAAAGACACTGTGCAATACCATTTGCTATTGTGCAACAATGCGTATTACTGTACTTTTATCACCGGGTATTTCAACAGTTTAACATTAAAAGTTTTGCTGTTATTTTTATAAAAATGTTATTTCTATCACTTTCTATATTCGAAAGTTATTCCATTTTGGGGTCTACCAATGATTGCGCCGTCGTACGAATATTCTCCGACAAAAAGAATATTCTCCGACATAACGAATATTTTATGACAACTTGCTTACTTTGTAAAATTTGCACATATCACCCATAACTATAGAATTTATTAAATTATCACCTTACTATTTAGAATAATAATTATAAGAAAAATTGAATACTTTATTTCATAAAATTCAGGGTCTTACAATGTATGCATATATAGCTTAATGGATAGTTTATTTAAATGTGATGAATGCTTACGTATCATCATATGAACTGTATGAATGCCAGAGATTCATGTTATGGGTTATTCTAAGCATGCATGCGTTAGACAACTGTTTTATTGCTTATACAACTGCTTGGTTGTGTTTGGGTGCCTATATAAAGCCATTTTATGCATGCTTAGGCATGTGGATGGTCTATTTTATAGAGGAAACTCTGGTAAATTTTGTTCGAGAGTTATATGATAGGATCCTATATGTATGTTTCAGTTATGCTAGGATAATATGCTGCAAGGAATGTAGGCATCTAATAGGGCGCGTGTAGGACATGCATGATGCTATGACCTAACAATTTACATTTCTAGGAGTTTATTACATCTAGAGGATTGAAAATGTAGTAAAATAAAGAGTATAGTAAAGTCATACCTTTCCTTTATGATTAACGCCATGATTCGGTTGTCCAGGTATGGATTTTGATCGTCCCAATAGTTCTATCTCTCGGAGGGCTTCACCTGAGGTTCGCCTTCGTAGAACTGCCTCGGATGCTCACGTTTCGCGGGTTAGTCGACAGGTTCATCACTTGATTGAGTCGGTGATCCGGCCTATTAGAGTAGACAAATCTCATGCACCAGAGGAGGAGGGTGAAAATCCTGTTCTTGAGGCTCCTCTCCGTTCTGTCCCTCGTTATCCCTTTCTAAGTATCCAGGTGGCTGTACCAGATTTGCTAGGCATTGACTTGAGCCGTCACCCTTTCGCTTTTCTTCACGTGAACGAGGTACAAGGATTTTCAATTTAATTTGCTTTACTCTTCTATCTTTGGAAAATGTAAGAATTTTTCATTTTGACATTTTGAAGGTTCTTGAGTTCACTCAGCCTAGGGGGATTTGGTTTAGCGTTTATTCTGTGTATTGGCATCTTCACCCTGAGTACCGCTAGATAGTGAACTCTTGGGGTTAGAGGCTTTCTTCACCATTGCCCCCATGTCGTTATCCGCGGGGGTATCTCCATGCTTTATCAGAGAGATGGTTTCATTAGAGCCAGTCTCTCCATTTGCAGGATTGTGAGGTGGTGACGACACGTATGAATTGGCACTACATTACCGGTATTGAGTTTTCTGGACCCAGGGTGCCTTTGGGAGGCTGATATCACCCAGGTTAATGTTCGGGGACTCTTTGGACTTTCTCCTCGTGACCGGGCCTTCAAGGGCCGTAACATTCGCTCGGGACCATTGAGTACCGATGCTAGTAGTGGTGTTTTACAAGATCCTCTTTCGGAGGATTCGATAGAGAGGGACCGCATTCTGCGACATTTTTTCCTGACCATTATGAGGGGTTGTTTCCTTGTGAACTAAACCTCTACTGTCCCTTTCTGTTTGGTGGGAGATCTACGACATACAAATAGCATTGGGTTGTATGATTGAGGTTCATTCACTTTTTCATATTTTGCGTGATGCGACTGCGATTAGAGGGAGTTACCGATGCTTTTCTTAGCTTCTATCACTTTCTTCTAGTGTGTTCCTTAGTTTGATTTTGATATTCGCATTTAATTGATCATTTCCCATTCCTAATGTCTTATTCTTCAGACAGTTTTGGGCTTATGAGAGGCTCCCCCTTTGTCCCATTACCACTTTGGGCTTTGATACTTACCCTCGGGGGCGTCGGTGGCATCAGACTACTTTGGAAAAGGTCTTAGTTTCTGAGAGCTTTAGCCATTGCCGCCTCCAGCTAGAGTTGCTTTTTTCCGAGGACGTGACATGGGTTCCCTATACCGCAGAGCACCTTATAGAGGGACTCAAGGAGGGTGAGCCGATAGGGCCTAAGTATGCTTTGTATACTCATCGGGTGCCTTTATTGTTTGATGGAGGCTAGGAGATCTACCTTGGGGAGAGCACTTTCAGGTATACGATAGAGGAGATCCGTATTCCATTCCTTTTGTTGACCCTACACTTTTGGCCTCTAGGTATACAAATATCAGATATCCATTTAGAGGGTTTTGATGGGCTCATTTTGTTAGATGGACTTGTTGATTCGGCTGTTTTTTCTTTTTGGCGGCCCCCCCCCCCCCCCCCCCCCCGCACTATTGGTGCTTATACTCGGTCCACTTAGTTCTTGGCGGATATAGTCCCTGGGTCTATTATGATGATCGATTGGAAAACATGTGTTCAAGAACTGACTCATCTGTCCCAGATTATAGTGTTAACATAGCGTGTGGAGGAGATATCCCTTTTTATCCGCCACCTGGGCAGGGATCCTTCTTAGTCTGTGAGTTTTGATCCTTCTAGTTTTAGGGCTGATTCGTCCGGCACTGGAGGTTTTGAAGCTTTTAGGGCGGGTTTGTTGCCTCTTTTTCAGTTCTAATAAAAGAGCTCTAACTCATGCAAGCATACATGTGTCAACAAGTAATACAGAGTAAGTAGAGTATCGATCTCACAGAGAAAGTTGTTAAATTTAAACTATTATGCATCAATTAAATCACTGTATTTATATGCCTAGACTAATAACTATAATTGGTGAATTAAACTAATTGCAAATAACAACTAAAATAAGTATAATAAAGGAATAAACCAAATCTGGAAATAATGGGATCCTAACTTCATTTAATATTTCATCTAATTACCACTATCATGCAAGAATTGTTCACATATCACAGGAAAGTAGCCAAAAGCACTAAAAGAGTCATAGCCATTTTCAATGCACTAAGACCTACTTACACAGCATCCACAAATGATAGACTCCATGTAATCATCAATATAACCAAAATCACTATATGTCTATGTGAAATTGCAATCATACTGAATTTAAGCACAAGCTCTTATTTTAACTCACACGGTAAAACAGTATATGTCTATTTGGTTCACAAAATACACAAGCCATATACAACAACTCCATATTCGTATACTATCATGATTACAATCCATACTCGTATGTTCATTGTCAATTCCATACACATACTGAAACGAATGGTGATCAAGCATTCATACATGCAAAACAATCATGATAGAAATCCCATACGATATGTAAAACAACCCTAGCAATCAAACATGCAACTAAACTACATATTAAAATCCGTTAGAATCCCATAATGGAGTTTAGTTCATGACTGAACCAAAAAGCCATTATGGGATCAAAGCAAAACATGATTAATACGCAAACAATTGAAAGATGAAGGATAGAAACGATCAAACCCAATTGCTGAATATAAACCAATGTTAACATTCAAATCCTCATAATATTTCAGGAAAATAAAAATAGCAATCCACAATGACAGAGAATCCCAAGAAGAATTGGAGAAGTAGACGTTTTGGCTTCGTTCTCCGTTGGAATCTCCCTCACGGTGTAAACCCTTGTTACTATGATGAAAATACGTCAAAAGTTATCAAAGATTACGTCTGACACCAGTCAGATATCGTTTTAATCAATTACAATCATTTTAGTTAAAAATTAAAATAAAACAAATCAGGCGCTTCAACCATCGCGCGCGGCCGCGCGACCCTCCAGTGCATTCCTCGCGTGGGCGCGCAACTTACAGTAGGTAAATTTCTCTGGTCGGGTACTCGCGCGGGCGCGCGTCTCTAAGCTTGTCATGTCGCGCGGCCGCACGGCTTATAGTTTGTAAATTCTGATTCTGCTGCTGCACTAATCTGCTTTACTGCTCCATCCTTTGTCCATCAATGCTTGTCCATCCATGCTCCACTCGATCCTCATGCCATGCCTATCCCAGCTTGTGCCTCGCTTCATGCGTCCATTGGCCTCGTGCCCTCTATTACCACCAAATTAGGCCAATTCCTACGCTTATTCACCAAAAGGAGTTTTAAGTAAATGCAATGCAAAATAACATGAAATGCAACTAAAACACAATAAAATGTATTTGAGATGGGCATAGTTCGCGTGAATTGGTACTCAATAAGTAGGTATAAAACTCACTTATCAAATACCCCCAAACTTGAATGGTTGCTTGCCCTCAAACAATGCATACTAATGAACAATGAAAATGCAGCTACAATACTATGCAACTAATCTATGATGCAAACTAGTCTCACATAGTTCCAACCATAACAGAATTTCAGTCCAATTTGCCTCAGTGAATTATCCAGATCCAAGAATACAATTTCAAACCAAACTATAGGCATAATATCATACACTCAGATAATTCATATACGCTATAGAGATGCTGTGTGTGTGTGTGTGGTGTTCACCAAAACTTGATTTAAACAAAGAATACATATGCTACATTGCTCCAAACAGAAAATTATAATCTAAATCAAGACTCATGTATACTCATGCAACACAGACTATTTCAACATATTAACACAAACTAAGATTCAACAATGGACTTACTGCTTTATTTCTACTCACGAGGGCGATTTTTGCTCTTTCCCGTAGTGTTTATTGCTATTTTTCTTTTCTTTTTCTCTTTTTCTCTTTTTTTTTCACATGACTATGCAATGTCTTAATCCATTAGGCACACTGCTACCCCTTAACGAGCTTTCAACCAACGACTCCTAGACCATAAAAGACCTTAGGGCTCTAGGTGTAGAGCCAATCCCCTCGGGCGTACTTACTCAAGTAGCCAGGGCCTCAAATTAAGACTAGCCACATTATTGCTATTTGATTTTTTTTATCATACATAGCATACCCATGTTTTCCCAAAGTTTTCATGTCAATGTTTCATACAGTCTAAGATCACTTTCCACATATTTCTCTTTTTAAAACTACATTTGCTATCAAGAAATGCAACACATACCTCTTATACCTATAAGTGATTGTGAACACATTTGTGCAAATCGAAAGTATTTAAATAGCAACATGAATTTCATCGTGTAAAACATTATATCTCAGCTCATATTATCCAAAATACTCAAGAATATTTCAAAATTCACTATCATCATTGGCTAGACAAAATTTCCATAAAGCTAAACATGGTGAGATATGCAAACTAAAACATACTAACACAAGCAATAATAACTAAAAATTAAAAATTTTCTGCAAAATTTTATCTAACACATAAACATAAAAAATTAAAATGAAACATACAAAAACTAAATGAAACTATACTGCTACCCTAATACCCCCAAACTTATAATATTCAATGCCCATTGAATGAAGGTAAAGGGTACAGAAAACTCCCCTAATGATTGGTTGTACCACCCTCCTCGGGTGGTAAATCTGGTGGTGGATATGGCCCTGCTGTCCAGAACTGAGGCTACTCGAGTGTTGTTCCCTTTAGTGCAAAAGCCTCGACAAGCGACCTCGTGAGACCCATAACAAATGCGCCAAAATTATCGTACATGGCATTGACTTTGCGCTCCAATATTCGGAGCTGGAGATCACCACGAGTGGCATGTGGTCGTGTTGACGGGCATGCCTTATCTATTTGAGGGGCTGCTGGGATGGCTCTGGGAATGTGGGCCATAGAATAAATCCTCGTCCCCGCGGGTGTACCTCACTACCTGCCCACTCCTCAAATTTTAGAATGGTTGCATGAGTAATGTCTTGGCTAGGGTATTGTATTTGTTCGTTGCCCCAGTTGCATCCCTGATGAGCATATATCATGGATACCACTGATGCGTGTGGAATGCTCCCCGTGGTACTTCCCCTCAGATACTTCAAAATATTTTGGTGAATCAAATGACCCACGTCAATGTACTCGCCCGTAATTATACCCCACAAGATTATGGCCCTTTCCGCCATGATTATATGCCGATGAGACGAAGGCAATAGCTTGGCACATATTAACAAATTCCACGCCTTGGCATATCGATTCAGTGCGGCTGCTGGGAATATACGAGGCTGGTTCGTGTCGACTTTGTAAGTCCACTTCGTGCCTGGAATGCACAATTCAGCAATAACAAGCTCCAAGTCTGTTGCCATGTGTGCCCCTGTAATCCAATTGGCAGCCCCTGTTGGTGGTCTCTCGGTGAGTCTAAAAATGGTTCTGATGGTGGAGGGTCTGTAGTCTATCTCGACACCTCGAACCATAGTGTTATCGTTCATGGTGACTTTGGCATTAGCGTAAAAATCTCGGACTATGGTCATCGGAATGGGCGTGGGAGTGGCAGTGAGTCCAACCCATCCCCGTTCGCGAATCATGGCACATAAATGACCATCTTACCCCTCCAGTTTGAAACCGCACTCCTTGATGAACGTCTTTGCCACAATTCTGTAATACTCCTCCTGGGCTGCTAAATCCAGGAACTTAGTGTGATCAACCACATCCTCTCCTTGACTGCTAGAGGAGGATGAAGAAGAAGATGAGGCGGTGCGAGCTCTTTTTGGACCTATATGCTTTGAGAGAGATAGTGCAGATGAGTTCGACTTAAAATGGAAAAAGCTTAAGAATTGATAACCCCTAAACTTGATTCTGTAAACCCAAATCAGGAACCCTAGCTTTATATAATGGATGAGAGCGTGGGTTGAGCTTTGAACGTGGAGAGAATCGTGGAGATGTGATTGAGAGATGTACAACTTCAATTTATAACTGATAGAGAGATAAAGATGTGAGTTATGGAGAGACTCTATGATTGCGCTTCTATTTTTATTTCAAAGGAGAGTCCCACTTAGCTCCAACACGTTTTTAAAACATTTGAGTCTGTCTCAGTCCGGTGTCGCGTGCGGCCGCACGAGTTTTTAATGGGTTGGACGCGCGGGCGCGCGAAGGACAAATTTGGTCTGGTATCCATATAGCGCGGGCGCGCGGGTCTATGCTAAAATTGTTGTACGGCCGCACGATCCTGATATCTGCACTGCTATGTTCAATTTCACTCTGCATATAGTGATGTCTTCAATTACAGATACCTACATAGACATTAATGTGCACTATTAGGGCATGAATTAATGAACATATTAACTCTATCCCTTTCACACATTCTCAATGCAAATTCTACTAAAAACTTAACCATGCAAATCCACCAAACGATCAATAATGATATGAGATGAACCAAATAAAACAATCTAAACAGAATAAATAAAAAGAAAATAGAGATAGAAACAATGGGTTGCCTCCCATCAAACGCTAAGTTATAGTCAATTAACTTGACTGTCTCTGACTTTCATGTTGGAGATAGAGTTGAGGGGACTTTCTTTCTGTCACCAGAATCACTCTTCAATCTCTGTCCATTCGCCTTACGATGCTCGTCCGGTATCTTATCACATATTGTAATGGTTCCATACTTTGAAGTGATATCCGGATATTGAACGAATTCATTTAATTCCTCATCCTCTACCTCTGAATTGGCAGAAATTACACGTCGCACTGGTGCATAATTCACTACTCGCTGTACTTTATCATTTGAACCCCGATCTACCAAATTCACCCGGAAGCATTCTTCTTCATCTGTTGGGAACTTCATGGCTTTGAAGACATTGAAGGTAACTTCTTGATCATGAACGCGCATAGTGAGTTCCCCTTTCTGTACGTCTATCAAAGTCCTTCCTGTGGCTAAGAATGGTCTTCCCAGTATGATCGGTATACTCTTATCTTCCTCATAATCTAAGATGATACAGTCGGCTGGAAAGATGAATTTTTTCACTTTCACCAGTACATCTTCAACAATTCCCCGTGCATATGTGATGGATCTATCGGCTAGCTGCAAAGAAATGTCTATCGGCCTTGGAGCCGGCAATCCCAACTGATTGAAAACTGACAAGAGCATCAGATTAATACTTGCCCCAAGATCACATAAACACTTTTTGAAGTTTATCTTCCAATCGTGCATGGAACTGTGAAACAACCCGGATCTTTCAGCTTTGGAGGTAGTTTACGCTGAAGCACTGCACTGCATTCCTCTGTCAAGGCTACTATCTCAAACTCATCTAGTCTTCTTTTCCTTGACAATATACCTTTCATGAACTTTGCATAGCTTGGCATTTGTTCCAATGCCTCGGCGGACGGTATGTTGATTTGCAACTTTTTGAATACCTCCAAGAACTTACTGAATGGTTTATCTTCCCTCTGCTTTTTTAATCTTTGCGGATACGGTACTTGAGGGTGAATTGGTGGCACTGGCCTCTTGAGCTTCTCCTCTGAACCTGCTTTATCTTCCTTTTCTTTCTGAACCTCAGAATTTTCAAGATTTTCTTCCTCGGCATTCACCTGCTCTGCCTCACGCGGCATCCCTTAATGCAGGCGCGGGCGCGCGACTTGCAATATCTGCAGTGTTTTTCCTAGATATTAATGTGATCGCTTGACACTGTTCCCCGTCTCTTCTTGGATTTGCCTTTGTATTACTTGGCAATGAACCCTGGGGTCTGTTGTTAAGCATGCTTGCCATCTGCCCCATTTGAGTCTCCAGATTCTTGATAGCCACTCCTTGGCTTTTGATCATAACCTCCATGTTTGTTATGTATTTCAACATCATTTCCTCCATTTTTGATTTCTTTTCTGGCAGTGGTGCAGCTGGATTGTGATGTTGTTGTTGTTGTTGAGAAAATCCCAGTGGGAATGGTGGTTTTGATGAAAACCGTGGCTGAGATAGCTGTGGTTGAAACTGTTGGTTTGGCTGAAATTGATTCTGTTGATTTCCTTGGTTATTTGACCAACTAAAGTTTTGATGATTTCGGTTGTTGGGGTGGTATGTGTTTTGAAACCGTCCTTGATCTTTCCTATAATTGCCCACATACTACACCGCTCCGAGCTAATAGCACACTGATCCGTCGAGTGTGACCCCGCACAAATCTCACATACGAAGGCAACTGTTTTCACTTTACTCTCTGCCAGTGTATCTATCTTCTTTTCCATAGCTGCCATAGCTGCCATCTGTGCTGAAAACTGAGTGATATCATCTACCTCCAACACACCAGCAACCTTTGGCTGTGGCATCCGAGCTGTAGGATTCTGGTAATCATTTCCAGCCATAGTCTCAATAAGTGCATAGGCCTCGTCATAGCTCTTTTCCCATAATGCACCTCCTGCAGCTGCATCCATAACAGGTCTCGACTGCCATCCCAATCCTTTGTAAAATGAGTTGATCACCATCCAATCTGGCATACCATGATGCAGACACTTCCTTAGAATCTCTTTATACCTCTCCCATGCTTTATATAAGGACTCGCCCTTTTGTTGCTCAAACTGAGAAATAGCCGTTCTCATCTTTGCAGTCTTAGCCATGGGAAAGAACTTGGCTAAGAATTTCTGTCATAAGTCCTCCCATGTAGTGATTGACCCTGATGGCAAAGAATGTAGCCAACTTCTAGCCTTATCCCTCAATGAAAATGGAAATAACCTCAATCTGATAGCATCCTCCGTCACACCGTTGTATCTGAATGTATCATAAATTTCGATGAAACTCAACAAGTGTTCATTCGGATCATTCATAGCAGCACCCCCAAACTGTACCAAATTCTGCACCATTTGAATAGTGCCCGATTTAATCTCAAAAGTATTGGCTGCAATCGCCGGTCTGACTATGCTCGACTGTAGTCCGTTTATTTATGGCATGGAATAGTCCCTTAGAGCCCAATGCTCTTCTCTTTACTCGATTCTGTTCTTCTGCCATACTATCTGTTGTATTTTATAACTGAGCTTGCAAATTTCTCCGCACACTCGCTTTCCAACCTCTTCCGTTAATGTTATCCTGTGCTGGTGTTAACTCTGAGTTGGATGATCGTGTGTGCATAAAAATCTACAAGTACCTGAAACCAAAAACAAAACAAAAATAGAAATGAGAAATGTTCAGAATTGTCTAAGTCATACAATATAGCATGAAACTGATGATAATTATTTAAATTAAACGCCTTTCCTCGGCAATGGCGCCAAAAACTTGTTGCCTCTTTTTTAGTTATGATAAAAGAGCTCTAACTCATGAAAGCATACATGTGTCAATAAGTAATACAAAGTAAGTAGAGTATCGATCCTGTGACAACTCGAGAAATTAAAAAAATTATTAAAATCTTAAATGATTGATTTAAGGTCAAATATTAGGACCTAGATAGGAAATAAGTGTATGGAATTGGCAGTTATGTAATGAAATTCCAAGAATTTCAAAAGTTTTAGACAAGACTTGAATTATGTGATAGACTGTAAGTGATAGTCTAGTAATGAGGTATAAGATTATGGTAGATTTAAAATTCTTTTGAAGAATTATCAAGGATAAGTATCGAAGTGAATACTAGTCGGTATATTTGATTACATATGTGAACCGTAAAGATTTAAGATCAAGGATTGATCAGATAAGTTATAACTTTAGCAAATCCTAAAGTTATATTAATCATATGTTGATTCAGTTAGTAAAATCTAACGAACTGTTAGAAACCCTAACGATACGCTCAGAAACTTTAATTTTAATTTCGAGAATTTAAACCCTAATTTGGGAATCCTAAATGCAAAGTATTAAACCCTAAGGATTAAAAAGTTGTGTGTAAGAAATATGAACATTAGGTGATGGTTTATATTTGTTTATTATATAAACAAACAAAAGAAACTAGTGTAACCCTAATTATATATATTAGGAATGAAGGATTTAATAACTTAAGGGTTATGGAAAAAGAGAATTGTGGTATTTAGAATACTTGCTAATTCTAGGAGATTTATTCTATATATCTCAAATGATTAATTTTATAACCTAATTATAGCAAGTCTAATTGGGTTAAGGAAATGAATGGGCTTGTGAGTAAGGATTTATGTTATAATTGAGGAAATTGAAACCCTAAGTAAATGAATCGGGTTGGATAAGAATTTAAGGTATTGGATTATGTATATTTATAGTCCAAGTGTTGGCCAATGAAATTAGTTAGAGGCCCAAGCAATACAGTAATTGAGTGGCTCAAATATTTTTATTGATAAGCCCAATTGAAGGAAGGGCATGATGGAAATTTGGTATTATTAATAGTGTTGGATTATGATTGATTTACATGGCCCAAAGTATTAAATTTTTATGTCCAATAGATTTTTTTTGGAAAGCCCAAAACATTAAAGGAATGACCCAACTTTTAGCCCAAGTGGGAGAGAACTTTTTGGACATTTGTAAATCAAATAAGCATTTAGTAAAGAAGCCAAAAATTGGGGCAATATTAGGCCAAGTGGCCGGTTATGGAGAAGGTAGGAAAGGAGGGATGAATGGGGTTTATTCACTTTAGTTGGTGACCAACTCATACTAACTCCTCGTATGTGTCAACATGTTAATTGGCCAACACTTTGTTCTCTCTTGTAAGCAATGATTTAGTGGTTAGAAAGAGAGTGAATTGATGGGAGTAATTGAGACCACATGGCCGGATGACTTGGGAGAGAAAAAGAGAAGGATTGAGATAGTGTAACATAGTTATATCTAATATATCTACTCAAATTACTAACCCAAGACCTATTCCATTTCTCTCTCATTTCTTATTAGCAAACCAAATGAACTAAGAGAGAGAGAAAGAGAGAAGGGAGGAACGGATAGAGAGAGAATGAGAGAAGAGAGGAGCATTTCGGCAGCCACAAGGAGAAGAAGAAGAAGAAGAAGAAGAAGAAGAAGAAGAAGAAGAAGAAGGAGAAGCAAAGGTATAAACCCTTTTTGTTCATGTAATTTTTGGTTGAAGATCAAACCTTGAATCTATAGTTCTAATCTCAAAAACCTTAGATCTATGTGTTAATGAGTGTTTCATGTTTAGATCTAACCATATTGAGTGTTGATTTAGTTAAAATCAAAAGAAATTGAAAAATAGAATTTTTCCGGAAAAGTTTAAAACTAGAAAGTATGATCTAGCTTTTGATTCTTGAAATCTATGATGGATATTTGTGATTTATGTTCTTGGGATACTAGATATATGTGTTAAGGGTAAAATCCCTTTGGAATCTCTCAAATAGGTTGAAAAATGAGCAAGTTATAGGATTTCTCCCAAACTACACAAAGATAAGAAAACTGTTAGAAGGACAGTTTTGAACAGCCACTTCCGGGATAAATTCCACAAGCTTAACATGTCCAAATATGGATTGTGATAGATGAAAATTGAAGATCGGAAAGATACGAATCCAAAAATATTTACGGATCGTTAATCGGAGTTACAGATTTCGTTTTATATAAGTTTTAGCAAAGGACTCCAGAACTGTAAAATGACAAAAAGTTGCTGCCCAAAATTTTTCGGGGGCTATTTTGGACATTTATTTAATGAGAAAAATTCCAGGCTTTTGGAAAATGAAAATATATGGTATTATGTAGCTCGTGTCCAAAAATGAGCTGATTCCGAGTTAAAACGACCAAGTTATGACCGTTCTAATTTTTGTGATTTTTCGACGGAAATCGCTATAAACGGAGTTCTACAACTCCGATTGCCACGAAATTTAAAATGGAGCATCACGTTAACATATATAAGGTTATCCCAAGAGATGGAAATTTTTGGAGTTAAGCACGAGGTAGCTAATTTCTTAAGCTACGCATTAGTATTAATTTTTGAAAAATATCAAAGGAAGTTGGAAAATTATGGAAAAAATAATTTTTATGGATGAAATATGTGTATATGTGTTTGGACAAAGGATATGAAAATAATAAACTGATTTGGTATTTTCGTGACACGGATATAGAATACAGCTTGCTGGATTATATAATATGTTGAATCCAGTTTGCTGGATTGCAGTTTAGATTGCTGGATTTGGAATCCAGGTTGCTGAGATGGTAATTTAGTTGCTAGATTTAGAATCCAGGTTACTGGATTAGTATTTAACTTACTAGGTGTTAACGAATAACTTATGAAATGAAAAAGCGAGTGTTAAATCATATAAATGTGATTTGATGGCATGGTTAAGTGCTTAAGCAGAGTTTAACTGAACTTAAACTAGAGTGTTGACCGACTAGACCGTCGGGATGTTAAAATTGTGTCAGTTTCAACTCAAACTTAATAGTCTAACTGATACTAAGTCTTATGTGAATTATAGACTGATATGGTTATGTGGTAATGTGTTTAGGTTATTCTGTGGATATAAATATAACAGTATTATACCGTGATGATATTATTCTAATTATTGAAGATCTATATTATTAATATTAGGTCTTCGGGTAAAGCGTTATAAATTGCGTTGCGGTAATCAACGGTTCAGGCAAGTTTCTTTTACTTAACTCTAATAAGAGTAGTTTCTTCAAGCTTATGGTTAATCATTGCTGATTGCCATGAAATTTGTACTCTGTACATCTTGCATGTATAAGTTAGGTATGAAAGGCTGATCACCTTCATTACCAGTTGGTTCAGAAATGTTTGTTCATGTTTAAAACTTGTTCAGTCAGAAGTTTGTTCGTGCTAGTTCTCAATTATATTGATGAATTATAGCCAGCTTATTATGCATACTCTTCAATTATGATATATCGTTATATTGTTGAACTTAAACTTGCTGGGCAACTTTCATGCTCACCCTTGCTATATCATGATAAAACATTACAGATAAGGCGAATGCGTTCGGATACAGGAAACAGTTAAATCCAAGTTCAGCTTGGGATATAAAGTGCGGCTAGTTTGTAATAGCGTATTTTGATAAATGTGTTGTATGATAGAAAGTTTATGAAATGTGTATTAAGTTAAGGTTACTCGACCTTGGGGATAAGTGTGTAAAGTTTAATGTATAAACAATTTATGTTTATATCTTCCGTAAATAGTTATAGAAATAGTATACCGGATCCGCGACGATTTGGGGCCCGGATTCGGGGCTGCTTTAGTTGGTATCAAAGCTGTTGGTTATGAAGATTAGGTAGTAATACCTAAGACCAATAATCGCAGTGATTATGATTAAGTATTAAATCAAATCGAGTTAGTGTATCGGTAAGATTCAAAGATGAATCTCGGCGAGTGTAAAGCACAGAGTTCCCTAACTCTGATAATAAAGTTGAACAGTAATGGTGAATAGAACGAGTCTAAAAGACTGAAAATGCAGGGATAGGAGATCGTAAAACAAAACGATCAATGCATAGAAATGAATCTTAATATATACAATAATATCATCCCATGATCTGATAAGGTTATGATAGCCAGAAAGAATCAATCTGATGATTGAAAAGTTTACAGCAAGATGCTGTGTATCAGTTGTACTATGAAATTGTACTATGAAAACTCATGAAAGAGTTATGGATTATGAATGCGAATTGAATTCGTATTGAAAAAAAAGGTGTTAAGATTAAGTGGGGATTTCAATGAGGACTTATGTCGGCAGCTGAGTTGTATGATTCCTTGTATGGGCGGGGAATTTGTACTTGGTTTTAGAATCACTTAGCTTCCTGGTCGATGTAGTGGTTAGGTTGACCAATTCTTTGTATGGGCGGGGAATTGTTCACTTAGCTTCCTATATTGATTAGTGGCCAAGTTTGGTTTGACAACCACTTAGTTTCTGGCATTGATAATCATTGAAATGTTTGTGTCGCGCTATTTGCTATATGCGTGTTAAGAGGGTGATTCCTTTCTCATGTGTATGACAGATAGATATGTCATAGTTAGAGGATATAAGGTTAAGTACGAGTTCTTAAAATTCATACTTATGTGACAAACTTGACGCATAGTTATATGAAATGTTTATGAACGCCTCAGTGAATGGACGCCAAAGGTCTGTCTAGGAAAGTTCGTGAACTCATATGATTGTGGCAATTTATGGACTCATAAGTGTGGTTTTATGAACTGGGTATAGTTGTGTGTGAATGAAGTGTTAAGGATTAAAGGAACAGATAGATTATTAAGCATATGATCATTAGTGGAGAATTAGGTTTTCCTAAACTCCTAGCTATGCTAGATTTTAAAATTTTGACATCAAGCTAAATACGCACTATTTGCCTTTAAAAAAAATTGTTTTTATTTAATTATCACTCATGTACCATGTAACCTAGTGCAGAGATGATAAAAATGTGATGGAGTTGTAAATACATGAATACTTAGTGTGAATTTGACCTTTGAGTATCTTTGATAGATACCCGAGAAGTTTGAGTATCTTTGATAGATACCCGAGAAGTTTGAATATCTTTAATAGATACCCGAGAAAATAAGTTCAAGGTCTTGTGTGATCGCTCAGTATAAATGGTGTAAGGTGCACGGTGTAAGGTGTAAGGTGAATTTCGGGGACGAAATTCTTATAAGGAGGGGTGAATGTGACAACCCGAGAAATTAGACAAATTATTAAAATCTTAAATGATTGATTTAAGGTCAAATATTAGGACCTAGACAGGAAATAAGTGTATGGAATTGGCAGTTATGTAATGAAATTCCAAGAATTTCAAAAGTTTTAGACAAGACTTGAATTATGTGATAGACTGTAAGTGATAGTCTAATAATGAGGTATAAGATTATGGTAGATTTAAAATTCTTTTGAAGAATTATCAAGGATAAGTATCGAAGTGAATACTAGTCGGTATATTTGATTACATATGTGAACCGTAAAGATTTAAGATCAAGGATTGATCAGATAAGTTATAACTTTAGCAAATCCTAAAGTTATATTAATCATATGTTGATTAAGTTAGTAAAATCTAACGAACTGTTAGAAACCTTAACGATACGCTCAGAAACTTTAATTTCAGTTTCGAGAATTTAAACCCTAATTTGGGAATCCTTAATGCAAAGTATTAAACCCTAAAGGTTAAAAAGTTGTGTGTAAGGAATATGAACATTAGGTGATGGTTTATATTTGTTTATTATATAAACAAAAAAAAGAAACTAGTGTAACCCTAATTATATATATTAGGAATGAAGGATTTAATAACTTAAGGGTTATGGAAAAAGAGAATTGTGGTATTTAGAATACTTGCTAATTCTAGGAGATTTATTCTATATATCTCAAATGATTAATTTTATAACCTAATTATAGCAAGTCTAATTGGGTTAAGGAAATGAATGGGCTTGTGAGTAAGGATTTATGTTATAATTGAGGAAATTGAAACCCTAAGTAAATGAATCGGGTTGGATAAGAATTTAAGGTATTGGATTATGTATATTTATAGTCCAAGTGTTGGCCAATGAAATTAGTTAGAGGCCCAAGCAATACATTAATTGAGTGGCTCAAATATTTTTATTTATAAGCCCAATTGAAGGAAGGGCATGATGGAAATTTGATATTATTAATAGTATTGGACTATGATTGATTTACATGGCCCAAAGTATTAAATTTTTATGTCCAATAGATTTTTTTTGGAAAGCCCAAAACATTAAAGGAATGACCTAACTTTTAGCCCAAGTGGGAGAGAACTTTTTGGACATTTGTTAAATCAAATAAGCATTTAGTAAAGAAGCCAAAAATTGGGGCAATATTAGGCCAAGTGGCCGGTTATGGAGAAGGTAGGAAAGGAGGGATGAATGTGATTTATTCACTTTAGTTGGTGACCAACTCATACTAACTCCTCTTATGTGTCAACATGTTAATTGGCCAACACTTTGTTCTCTCTTGTAAGCAATGATTTAGTGGTTAGAAAGAGAGTGAATTGATGGGAGTAATTGAGACCACATGGCCGGATGACTTGGGAGAGAAAAGGAGAACGATTGAGATAGTGTAACATAGTTATATCTAAAATATCTACTCAAATTACTAACCCAAGACCCATTCCATTTCTCTCTCATTTCTTATTAGCAAACCAAATGAACTAAGAGAGAGAGAAAGAGAGAAGGGAGGAACGGATAGAGAGAGAATGAGAGAAGTGAGGAGCATTTCGGCAGCCACAAGGAGAAGAAGAAGAAGAAGAAGAAGAAGAAGAAGAAGAAGAAGGAGAAGCAAAGGTATAAACCCTTTTGTTCATGTAATTTTTGGTTGAAGATCAAACCTTGAATCTATAGTTCTAATCTCAAAAACCTTAGATCTATGTGTTAATGAGTGTTTCATGTTTAGATCTAACCATATTGAGTGTTGATTTGGTTGAAATCAAAAGAAATTGAAAAATAGAATTTTTCCGAAAAAGTTTAAAACTAGAAAGTATGATCTAGCTTTTGATTCTTGAAATCTATGATGGATATTTGTGATTTATGTTCTTGGGATATTAGATATATGTGTTAAGGGTAAAATCCCTTTGGAATCTCTCAAATAGGTTGAAAAATGAGCAAGTTATGGGATTTCTCCCAAACTACACAAAGATAAGAAAACTGTTAGAAGGATAGTTTTGAACAGCCACTTCCGGGATAAATTCCGGGAGCTTAACATGTCCAAATATGGATTGTGATAGATGAAAATTTATGATCGGAAAGATACGAATCCAAAAAAATTTACGGATCGTTAATCGGAGTTACAGATTTCGTTTTATATAAGTTTTAGCAAAGGACTCCAGAACTGTAAAATGACAAAAAGTTGCTGCCCAAATTTTCCGGGGGCTGTTTTGGACATTTATTTAATGATAAAAATTCTAGGCCTTTGGAAAATGAAAATATATGGTATTATGTAGCTCGTGTCCAAAAATGAGCTGATTCCGAGTTAAAACGACCAAGTTATGACCGTTCTAATTTTTGTGATTTTCCGACGGAAATCGCTATAAACGGAGTTCTACAACTCCGATTACCACGAAATTTAAAATGGAGCATCACGTTAACATATATAAGGTTATCCCAAGAGATGGGAATGTTTGGAGTTAAGCACGAGGTAGCTAATTTCTTAAGCTACGCACTAGTATTAATTTTTGAAAAATATCAAAGGAAGTTGGAAAATTATGGAAAAATAAATTTTGTGGATGAAATATGTGTATATGTGTTTGGACAAAGGATAGGAAAATAATAAACTGATTTGGTATTTTCGTGACACGGATATAGAATACAGCTTGCTGGATTATATAATATGTTGAATCCAGTTTGCTGGATTGCAGTTTAGATTACTAAATTTGGAATCCAGGTTGCTGAGATGGTAATTTAGTTGCTAGATTTAGAATCCAGGTTGCTGGATTAGTATTTAACTTACTAGGTGTTAACGAATAACTTATGAAATGAAAAAACGAGTGTTAAATCATATAAATGTGATTCTATGGCATGGTTAAGTGCTTAAGTAGAGTTTAACTGAACTTAAACTCGAGTGTTGACCGACTAGACCGTCGGGATGTTAAAATTGTGTCAGTTTCAACTCAAACTTAATAGTCTAACTGATACTAAGTATTATGTGAATTATAGACTGATATGGTTATGTGGTAATGTGTTTAGGTTATTCTGTGGATATAAATATAACAGTATTATACTGTGATGATATTATTCTAATTATTGAAGATCTATATTATTAATATTAGGTCTTCAGGTAAAGCATTATAAATTGCGTTGCGGTAATCAACGGTTTAGGCAAGTTTCTTTTACTTAACTCTAATAAGAGTAGTTTCTTCAAGCTTATGGTTAATCATTGCTGATTACCATGAAATTTGCACTCTGTACATCTTGCATGTATAAGTCAGGTATGAAAGGCTGATCACCTTCATTATCAGTTGGTTCAGAAATGTTTGTTTATGTTTAAAACTTGTTCAGTCAGAAGTTTGTTCGTGCTAGTTCTCAATTATATTGATGAATTATAGCCAGCTTATTATTCATACTCTTCAATCATGATATATCTTTATATTGTTGAACTTAAACTTGATGGGCAACTTTCATGCTCACCCTTGCTATATCATGATAAAACATTGCAGATAAGGCGAATGCGTTCGGATACAGGAAACGATTAAATCCAAGTTCAGTTTGGAATATAAAGTGCGGCTAGTTTGTAATAGCGTATTTTGATAAATGTGTTGTATGATAGAAAGTTTATGAAATGTGTATTAAGTTAAGGTTACTCGACCTTGGGGATAAGTGTGTAAAGTTTAATGTATAAACAATTTATGTTTATATCTTCCGTAAATAGTTATAGAAATAGTATACCGGATCCGCGGCGATTTGGGGCCCGGATTCGGGGCTGTCAAAGATCCCACAGAGAAAGTTGTCAAATTTAAACTATTATGCATCAATTAAATCACTGTATTTATATGCCTAGACTAATAACTATAATTGGTGAATTAAACTAATTGCAAATAACAACTAAAATAAGAATAATAAAGGAATAAACCAAATCTGGAAATAATGAGATCCTAACTTCATTTAATATTTCATCTAATTACCATTATCCTGCAAGAATTGTACACATATCACAGGAAAGTAGCCAAAAGCACTAAAAGAGTCATAGCCATTTTTCAATGCACTAAGACCTACTTACACGTCATCCACAAATGATAGACTCCATGTAATCATCAATATAACCAAAATCACTATATGTCTATGTGAAATTACAATCATACTGAATTTAAGCACAAGCTCTTATTTTAACTCACGCGGTGAAACATTATATGTCCATCTGGTTCACAAAATACACAAGCCATATACAACAGCCCCATATTCGTATGCTATCATGATTACAATCCATACTCGCATGTTCATTGTCAATTCCATACAAGTACTGAAATGAATGGTGATCAAGCATTCATACATGCAAAATAATCATGATAGAAATCCCATATGATATGTAAAACAACACTAGCAATCAAGCATACAACTAAACTACATATTAAAATCCGTTAGAATCCTATATTGGAGTTTAGTTCATGACTGAACCAAAAGCCATTATGGGATCAAAGCAAAACATGATTAATACACAAACAATTGAAAGATGAAGGATAGAAATGATCAAACCCAATTGCTGAATATAAAACAATGTTAACATTCAAATCCTCATAATATTCCAGCAAAATAAAAATAGCAATCCACAACGACAGAGAATCCCAAGAAGAATTGGAAAAGTAGACGTTTTGGCTTCGTTCTCCGTTGGAATCTCCCTCACGGTGTAAACCCTAGTTACTATGATGAAAATACGTTAAAATTTATCAAAGATTACATCTGACACCAGTCAGATATCATTTTAATCAATTAAAATCATTTTAATTAAAAATTAAAATAAAACAAATCAATCGCTTCAGCCATCGTGCGCGACTGCGCGCCCCTCCAGTGCATTCCTCGCGCGGGCGCGCAACTTACATTAGGTAAATTTCTCTGGTCGGGTACTCGCGTGGGCGCGCATCTCTAAGCTTGTCATGCCGCACGGCTTGCAGTTTGTAAATTCTGATTCTGCTGCTGCACTAATTTGCTTTACTGTTCCATCCTTTGTCCATCCATGCTCTACTGGATCTTTACGCCATGCCTATCCCAGCTTGTACCTCGTTTAATACGTCCATTAGCCTCGTGCCCTCTATTACCACCAAATTAGGCCGATTCCTGCACTTATTCACCAAAAGGAGTTTTAAGTAAATGCAATGCAAAATAACATGAAATGCAACTAAAACACAATAAAATGTACTTGAGATGGGCATAGTTCACGTGAATTGGTACTCAATAAGTAGGTATAAAACCCATTTATCAGGGTTCGTCTAGGATGACCAACTTTGATTCTTCTAGATTTGAGGGTGGTCCATCTAGGACGACCAGTTTTGATATTTCCGGGTTTATTGATGGAGGAGAGTCCATATTGTGACACCCCAAATTCGGGTAATCCATTCCCACAGGATTTGGTGCTCATTATCCAAAATAATTACATCTAACTACCCATAATAAAGGATAAAGACATAAAATAACTTAAACAATAATCTTTCCCATTAAAGGGTTACATCCACTTAAATAAATCCTAGGTAATCCAACCTTAAATTATTACATAAGTCTGCAAAATACATCATAATTTAACATAAGTCTTATAACATGATTCATTTAAATAATTCACATAAATCT
Organism: Panax japonicus; assembly: GCA_020205505.1. Lineage (NCBI taxonomy): Eukaryota > Viridiplantae > Streptophyta > Magnoliopsida > Apiales > Araliaceae > Panax > Panax japonicus. Next base: position 15,314,867 of record CM035098.1, read on the forward strand.
TCATCACTTGGACATCTTGCCCTTTCCTTTGCTGGAAGATGGCTCATCAAATTTCTCGACTTTAGCTGCAGAGTTAATTGCAAGAGTGAGCAAACAATTGCCCACTATTATAGAGAATAATAACAATAACAACATGAGTTTGGACAATGAATGCTGAATAATGGAGAACTCGTTCTACGAATTAATAGTAGAAAACAAGTTCAAGATTTATATCTGAGGGTATTATGACCATGAACTATGTCCTCGATAATTAGGTATTATTACCTCAACCTTAACAGTCATTTAGACTATACAGACCATTCCTTACGTACTTAGGGGGATCAGCCATTGGTACCATGTATTGTGCACAAACATCTAAACGTTAAAACATATATAATCCCCTATATTAGGGTTGTTCATCTCAGTTTGAATTTAGGATTTCCGTAATAAAGAAAGTTTAGTTTGGAACTAGCTTATCAGTGGTTCTAGAGTTTTAGAACATTCATCATATAGATTAATCCAATCAATAAGATTTTCGATCAACGGCATAATGAATAACAATAACTAAGTTAAGATTGCATATCAACAATTTACGATTGAATAGACATGGCATAAAGAAAGTGTTACATCCCAAAGAATTAGAAAATCTCATTTGAAACAATGAACTTGAACAATTTATACTTTAAAAAACAAGCAATAATGTTAAGGATTTTTGTAATGTAAAGAATTAGAATACAAGAGCTTGTGTTAACATAAACAAGATGGAATTAATAAGCTCATTCAACTATAATATAGGATTTGCATAATGAAAATTTAGGATTAGAAAGCTTGCTTGACAATCAAAAGATAACGGAGTTATGAAACTTGCATTCATTATAAAGAGAATGAATTTAGGGAACTTGCCTCGTGTGTAAGCTACACAAGTATAATAACGTTCGCCAATTACCCTACACATACCATTGAAATTGCAATACCAATTAGTTATATTATCATTAGCTTTATAGGTTCAACCCACCATTTAAACCATAACCTTTAACTTAATGTCTAATCATATTGGTTAACCACTCTTACGAATCTGAAATCTCATTATCGCCTAATATAAGCTTTATCATTCACATCTAACTCTTATAAACATCAATTTTTTTATTCATTACATAACTTGTTTACGTGATCATTTAAAATCTTCCCTTTTTGGTATCACCACCCGCAACCAACTATTATTGTATCTTATATTATGATTTAACATCTTTATCATGCATACCATACAAGATTAGATCTTAATATTATAATATCCAATTATTCAGAACTCACTGCCACTGAACTGTTAGGTTTATAATATTCATGAACGCAATCAAATTGCACAAAATAAGTGGAAACGTGGAAAAATTAGAGTTTTAAAATTTTACAAACCATATACCCGGATAATCCTTTATGCATAATTATTAATTAAACGATAAGATAAAGAACAAGAATCATACCATTGAATATTCGAGCTTCCTCAGGTACAAGTTCACCTCCAAATTCTTTTGCGTTCAACTTGAATCCACCGGGTTTGGTTCCTTCTTTTTTAACTTTAGCCACACTTATAATAATTAATTTTCATTATAATTATACTTACGCTTAATAAATTATTATATGTCTAATTTAATTATTAAATTAAACCAGAACACCACTTTATTTAATTTAATTATTTTCTTAAATATTAAATAATTTATTTAATTTAATTATTTCATTAAATCAAATTTTCAAATAAAATTATCACTCATTAATTTAAATATTCAAATAATAAAATTACAATTAATCAATTTAGTTAATGTACACAATCAACTAAATTATTTCACCAAAATTTCATTAATTATTTATTTTTCTCAATAAATAAATTATTTAAAATATTTATTTAATTAAATAAATATTTAAATTAATTAAAAAATTTCTCGATCGTTACATCCTTCACTCCTTAAAAGGATTTTGTCCCCAGAATCACAACTCGATAAATTTATTCACAACATTCTTCCATCCTTAACAAGATTTTGTCCCCAGAATCGCTATACAAGATTAAGCAAATAACTGAGGATGATTTTTCATCATAACATCTTCAAGTTTTCACGTAGCTTTTTCAACATTATGGTTTCTCCAGATTACCTTAACAGAAGGTATCACTTTATTCCTTAGTACTTGTTCTTTCCTGTTGATAATTTGAACAGGGACTTCTTCATATGACAAGTCTTTCTCAAATTGTAATGACTCATATTCTATAACATGCTTATAATCAGGCTTATATGGCCTTAATATGGAAACATGGAAAATGTTATGAATATTTTCTAATTCCAGAGGTAAGACTACCTCGTACGCCACTTCACCAACTCGCCGAAGTACTTCAAAAGGTTCTATAAACCCAAGGCTTAATTTCCCATTTTGCCAAATCAAAATTTTCCTTTACAGGGAGACACTTTCAAGAAAACAAAACTACCGACATCTAATTCCCGATTTTGTCGATGTTGATCAACATATTTTTTTTGTATATCTTTTGCAGCTATCAATCTTGTCTGAATTACCTTGATAATCTCGACAGTTTGTTGTACCAATTTTGGACCTAATAGTTGACGTTCACTTACCTCAACCCAGTATAACGAAAATTTTCATTTCCTGTCGTATAACGCTTCGTAAGGCGACATACCAATACTCGCGTGATAACTATTATTATAGGCAAACTCAACCAATGGTAGATGGTTATCCCAATTTCCTTTGAAATCTGTAATACATGCTCTGAGAATATCCTTTAGTGTCTGGCTGGTTCTCTCACTCTATCCGTCTGTTTGAGGGTTATACGATGTGCTCATTCTCAACTGTGTTCCCAAGCATTCTTGTAGTCGTTTCCAAAAATTTGATGTGAAATGTGGATCTCTGTCTGATATAATGGACACCGAGACACCGTGTCTTGAAATAATTTCCTTCACATACAATTTTGCCAACCGATCTAGGTTAAATCTAATCTTGATTTACAAAAAGTGTGCCGACATCGTCAATAGATCAACAATCACCCAGACGGCGTCATAACCTTGCTGAGTCATTGGAAGACCTACCACAAAATCCATTGTGATATGTTCCCATTTCCATTCCGGTATCTCCAACGCTTGTAATTATCCACTTTACCTTTGATGTTCTGCTTTAACTTTCTGACATGTTAAACATTTTGCCACACACTCAGCCACGTCCTTTTTCATATTCGACCACCTAGAAATGATGTTTGAGATCCTGGTACATTTTTGTACTTCCAAGGTGAATCAAATATCGTGAGTTATGGGCCTCGCTTAAAATTTCCTCTTTAATTTCCGGTACTAACGGAACCCAAATTCTCCATTCAAATCGAATTAACCCTTTCGAATCAAATTTAAATTTTTTTCCTCACCTTCAGATACTATTCTTCTTATCTCTTCACAGTTCTCGTCCTGAAGTTGTGCATTCTTCACCTTATCTACCAACATTGAACTCTTTCCCATCTGGAATAATTTTTTGTGTAATTCTGTCGGATATTTAATTTCGAACTCCATCTTTGCCATTTTCGATACTATCTTCTCCTGAGCAGTCAACGTCATTAACTTCTCTCGTCCCTTTCTACTTAAGGCATTAGCAACAACATTCGCCTTTCCGGGATGATAGAAAATCTCCCAGTCATAGTCTTTAATCAACTCCAACAATCTTTTATGTTGCATATTCAAATATTTCTGTGTAAAGATATACTTCAGACTTTTATGGTCGATATATATCTCACACCTCTCTTTATAAAGATAATGTCTCCAAATCTTCAGGGCTAACACCACCACAGCCAACTTTAAGTCATGAGTCGGATACCCTTTCTCGTAATCTTTCAATTGACGTGATGCATACACAATAACTTTACCATTCTGCATAAGCACATAACCTAGTCCTTTATGCGACACGTCGCTATATACTACAAAATCCCATGTATCATCAGGCAATGAAAACACAGGTGCTGAACTCAATCACTTCTTTAATTCTTGAAAACTTTCCTCACACTTTTCCGTCCAGAAAAACTTAACCGCTTTCCTAGTTAAATTCATCAACGAAGTTGCAATATTGGAAAAGTCTTGAATAAAACGCTTATAATAACCTTCCAATCCCAAGAAACTCCTTACTTCTAACAGTGTCTTTGGCAGATCCCAGTTTATTACAGCTTCCATTTTTGATGGATCTAATGAAATTCTATCCTTATCAATAACGTGCCCGAGAAACTGTACATGTTCCAACCAAAACTCACATTTTGAGAATTTAGTATACAACCTCTCTTTTCTAAATGTCTCCAACGTCACTCTTAAGTGTTCAACATGTTCCTCCTTGGTCTTGGAATACACCAATATATCATCAATAAACACCACCAACAATTTATCTAAACATTTTTTAAACACACTATTCATCAAATCCATGAACGCTGCAGGTGCATTGGTTAAATCAAATGACATAACCAGAAACTCGTAATGACCATACCGAGTTTTGAACGCTATTTTCGGTATATCCTCTGGTCTCACCTTCAACTGATGATAACCACTCCTCAAGTCTATCTTTGAGAAATATGCTGCCCCTTTAATTGATCGAATAAGTCATCGATTCTTGGTAATTGATACTTATTTTTGATTGTGACCTTATTCAATTCTCGATAGTCAATGCAGAGTCGCATTTATCCATCTTTATTCTTAACAAACAATACTGGTGCTCCCCACGGTGATACACTCAACTTGATATACTTTTTGTCAAGCAATTCTTGCAACTGCACTATCAACTCTTTCATCTCTACTGGGGCCATTCTGTATGGTGCTTTTGATATCTGGGCCGTTCCTGGTAGAAAGTCAATCACGAACTCGATTTCTCGATCCGGCGGAAGTCCCGACAAATCGTCTGGAAATACGTCTACAAAATATCTTATGACCGGTATGTCTTCCAACTTCGTACTCTTCTTCTGTGTATCGACTATGTAGGCTAAGTATCCTACACATCCTTGTCCCAACAACTTCTTGGCTTGCAGCACCCTCAGACAACTTGCTTGTCGAGGTGACTTACTTTCATAAAACACTACCTTTAACGGAGTCATAAGGTTTACACATTTCTTTTGGCAATCAATTACTGCCCCGTATTTGAATAACCAATCCATTCCCAGTATAACAACAAATTCCCCAAGTTTAATCAGTATCAAATCTACCATCATCTTGTTAGGTTTGTAATATTCATAAACGCAATCAAATTGCACAAAATAAGCGAAAGCATGAAAAATCAGAGTTTTAAAATTTTATAAACTATATACCCGGATCACCCTTTATGCATAATTATTAATTAAACGAAAATATGAAGAACAAGAATCATACCATTGAATATTCGAGCTTCCTCAAGTACAAGTTCACCTCCAATCTTTTTCGCGTTCAACTTGAATCCACTGGGTTTGGTTCCTTCCTTCGATCAACGTTAGCCACCCAAGTGTTTGGCCTCTAGAGGTGATCCACCAAGGAAGAAAAAAGATTCAAGAAGATGGGTGTTTGGCAAAACCCAAGTTTTTCCATCTCTCATAGAAAAGGAGCGTACTCTCCAACAATATAATTAGAATCACGTCTGTTGTGAAAAAGTCAACAACCGCCTCACCCATAATAAGACCCCTCTTATTTATAGATGTGAGCAACACTCTTTAACAATTAAGGAATTGAGTTTTATTTTAATTAATTAGCCTCCTAATCTTATTAGGAATAAATGAGAGTACTAATATTAAATTAATTTCCAACTCTTTAGAAATTATAATAATATTAATAAGACTATTTTATTAATTTATATATTTAATATTTCCAAAATATTAAATAATAAATATTAAGCTATTTAATTTATTCTATCAGCATAGATTAAATTAAATACACTTAACATATTATTACGATTATGCCATTAACTTCTTAAATAATTATTCTTCCTTTTATGGTGTGACCCTTTAGGTTCTCCATATTAAACCGGTTGTGAATAAATCAATTAGAATAATTCTAATCTTATTTAAATAAATAAATTAAAATATTAATTTATTTAAATAAATAATATTTATTCTACAATAGGGATAAGCCTCCCTAGCGATCAACGACTTTTCAGATAATATAGATTTCAACATTAATCATAAAAGAACCTTTGAGTAAATAGTTACCATACAATTCAATCCTTCCACCATATAATGTCCCAATGAAATATAAGACATGGAATTACTGCCAAGTCTTATTTTATTTAATTATATGTATTTCGATCCTTAAATGCAATACTCCAAATAATGTAAATTAGAAACTCTTTTCTAATTTCATTCTGCCTTGGCCAAGGATTACTGGGTTATCATTTATCGAATCACATAGGACATTTCTCTTCTTTTACTAGAAGCGGTAGATTCTTTAATGATCATACATTATCTTCATGTATAACTTATTATACCCAAGCATACCCTTTGACATACCCTAAGGATCTTAAGGAATAAGTCAAAGTATAACTCATCATATACAAGATACTATGACGATATCAAGTCCAAGGATCGCTTGTACTACTATCACTACAGGAATATAATTAACTTATTATTACGATTATGCCATTAACTTCTTAAATAATTATTATTCCTTTTATGGTGTGACCCTTTAAGTTCTCCATATTAAACCGGTTGTGAATAAATAAATTAGAACAATTCTAATCTTATTTAAATAAATAAATTAAACTATTAATTTATTTAAATAAATAATATTTATTCTATAATAGGGATAAGCCTCCCTAGCGATCAACGACTTTCCAGATAATATAGATTTCAACATTAAACATAAAAGAACCTTTGAGTAAATAGTTACCGTACAATTCAATCATTCCACCATACAATGTCCTAATTAAATATAAGACATGGAATTACTGTCAAGTCTTATTTTATTTTATTATATATATATTTCGATCCTTAAATGCACAACTCCAAATAATGCAAATTAAAAACTTGTGACGCCCCCAAAATAGGTATACAACACCCATTCTGAGTCTCCAAATACATGGTACATAAAGCAAACTATAACTTCAATAATACAAATGTCGTGTGAAATACGACAATACATACTGTGAGTTTAAATATAAATATTGTCTTCTAGACAATATTTACACGCAAATAAGTCCTCATTATAATTATTCAAACACTATTTTATAAAATAGTGAGGACTGTTAAAACATCTTTCTAGAAACCTCACTCCATACCCCGACTCGATCCTGCTATGTTCTCACATCCTGAGAAGAAAAATGGAACAAAAAGGAAAAGGGTGAGCTCAACTAGCCCAGTAAAGAACATTATGACTAAGATAATATACAACAAATTATCGTTAGTCATCAACAGGATAAAAAATATGATAAAATATAATCGACAACAAGTTTTAGATCAACAAATACAGTGAAAACAACAATCCATTAGAAGAGTCACGTAGAGGATGAATTCTACTATCTTCTAATATTTAAGAGTCCATCATCAATATTTTATCCCTATAACAATAATCAATATACATCTTTAATCATCTTTGCACTACAGGCCAAAGATATTCATTTATATCACCTGTTGGTCATGTTCATCTCAACACCTGTTCATCTTTGCACTACGGCCAAAGATATTCATCAGTAATCATTTATCTTTGCACTACAGGCCAAAGATATTCAATAGTATCATCATTTAGGACTGAGGATGATGAAAAATATTTTTTAAAGAAATGAATCCAGTGAAACAAAATGACAAGGATGTACTTTAGTTTGTCCAAATTCAAAAATACTCCATAATAAATAATTATGAGCCAAACTTCAAGAATGAAGATCAAAACATGGATACAATCAAAGCTAGTAACCATAATAGATATTTTGGACAAAAAAGAGAATTTTCATTTTTCGGTGAATAGTGCCGTATTCGTGAATAGTGCCGTATACGTGAATAGTAACCCCGACACAACAAGTTCCAAATTTGATAAAAAATTCAACCAATATTTTGGCATAACGATATTGATGAAAATAATATCATTTGCGAAAGAAATAACATCCCTTACCTCAAAATAACCGTATTTTTGACTGAATTTCGGGTATAGTGCTGACAGAAACTCGCACCGTATAGCAACACACAAAGTATACTCATAAAAATACACTAGATAATATATAGAGAGAGAGAGAAAGAGAGAAAACTTGTTTCTGGTGTGATTTTCAATTCTAACTTAGCCCTCTATTTATAGGAAAATGCTAGAACGCCAAAGGAGACTAAATTAATAGAATATTAATTTTTAATCAACTTTCTTCCACGCCAACTTATTTGAATCAGCTAGCATGCCCATTTTGAAAAATTCCCAGCAGCTCACATGCATTCTACACCAACCAAAATGGGTCCCACTTAATTAAAAATTTATTTTATTTTCCAAAACTTCAGTAATTCATAGAAAATAGCCCGTTTATAAGAAAAATACAAATTTTATGTCCATTCTGCCTGAAATCGAATTCTCTACAATTTTGTAGCTTTGAGTTTTTCCAAATTCCAAATATAAAATATCCGAAATCCACAAATTGATGATTTTTTAATACCTCTACACCGACAAAATACTAATAAAAAATCTCAGCATTAAATCCTTCATTTTTATCTATATAAAAATAAATATATCCATCATTTATATCCACATAAAATAAATATTTCCTTATCATATAAATCAATAATTAATTATTCACAAATAATATTACAGAATCACAATTATGACAACCAGGCCGTTCCTAGGAATGAGGGGGCTTTCCGATAAGGATTTCTCATTACTGGCGCGCAATTAGATGACCAAACCTCTCATTGACAGAACTTTTTAGACATTTCCAATAATGTTATCTAATAATATTATTCAAATAATATGAATTATTGATCTGATAATGGAAAATACTGTGCAGTGACAATTATTGAAACAATAATAATAAAAACTAACAACGCAACAATTATTGAATCAATAAAATAAAATATTGAACAGTAACTACTGTAACCATTATTGAGTAGTGCCTTCTTACGTACGAATCAATAATTCAACAATACTATGCAATACCGTGTGCTACTGTGCAACCACGCGTATTACTGTATTTTAACCACCAGGTAACCAAACAGTGTTAACGGTAACAATTTACGCCGTTATTTATAAAACTTAATCTTTGTCGTTTTCTTTCATCCAACCGCTTTTCATTATGGGGCCCACAAATGACTGGGCCGTCGTACGGAGATTCCCAACAATAAGAATATTCCACGACCAAACGAATATTCCCTGACAAAAAGAATATATTTTAACCACTTGCTTATTTTATAAAATTTTCACATTTCACCCATAACCAAAGTATTATATCAAATTAACTCTTATTAATTTAGAATAATGAATAAAGGAAAATTTAAATTTTTTTTTATAATAAGTTGGGGTCTTACAACATCCCCTCCTTATAAAATTTCGTCCTCAAAATTGACGTATGTGTCTGGTGTTTCGAACAGGTGAGGGTACCTCGCTTTTATTTCCGATTCCAACTCCCATGTCATTTCCTCAATTGCATGGTTTCTCCACAAAACCTTTAATTGTGGTATAACCTTCGTGCGTAAGACATGCTCTTTCCTATCCAAAATCTCAATAGGTATCTCCACGTATGTTAAATCTTCAGCTATCTCGTCTGGTTTTAACGCAATAATGTGGTTCGGGTCTTTCACATATTTACGAAGCATAGATACGTGAAAAACATTATGAACACGAGACATGCTTGGAGGTAATGCGAGTCTATAAGTCACATTTCCTATTCGGTCAAGAATATCAAATGGACCAACAAATCTTGGATTGAGATTTCCTATCTTTCCAAATCTTGTAACTCCCTTCCATGGAGCAACACGTACCAGTACATGATCCCCAATATTAAATTCCAAGTCCTTTCGATGAAGATCAACATAACTCTTTTGTCGATCTTGTGAAGTGTGAATACGTTGTCGAATCATTTTGATCTTTTCTGTAGTCATGCGTACTAACTCTAGTCCCAACAACGTTGCTTCTCCCACCTCGTCCCAGCATACTGGAGAATGACACTTTCGTCCATATAACGCCTCAAATGGAACCATGCCTATACTTGCTTGATAACTGTTGTTGTATGAGAATTCCCCCAGTGGCAAGTACTTATCCCAACTTCCTTTGAAATCTAGAACACAGAGTCTTAATAGATCTTCAAGGGTTTGAATAGTCCTCTTTGATTGTCCGTCCGTTTGAGGATGATATGCTGAACTGAATCGTAAGTCCGTGCCCATAGCTTTCTGTAAGCTAACCCAAAATCTTGAAGTGAATCTTGGGTCACGATCTGAAACTATGGATACTGGCATGCCATGCAATCTCACAATCTCATTCACGTACATACGAGCAAGACGTTCAAGGGAATAAGTCTAACGTATTGGCAAGAAATGGGTGGACTTGGTTAATCTATCAACAATAACCCAAATCGCATCTATACCTTGAGAAGCCTTGGGAAGACCCGTAACGAAATCCATAGTAATGTGTTCCCACTTCCATTCCGGAATCTCAAGTGGTTGTAATGGACCTTTTGGTATTTGATGCTCCGCCTTTACTCGTTGACAAGTTAAACACCTCAAGATAAACTCCGCGATCTCTCTCTTCATATTGTTCCACCAAAATGTGTGTTGAATATCATGATACATTTTGGTACTCCCAGGATGGATTGCAAATGGGGTGTTGTGTGCCTCCATCATGATTCTATGCTTCAAGTCAGAATCGTTAGGAACGCAAAGTCTAGAGTTGACTCGAAGTATTCCTTATTCATCGATTCTTGCTTCTGGAATAGCACCTTTTTGCACTTTCTTCTTCACTTGTATCAGCCCTAGATCCGTAGCTTGAGCAGCTTTAACTTTATCAATTAAATTCGGTTCTACTCGTATATTCGCCATCATCATGTGGGTCCTTGGAGTCTTTAATTCTACCTCCATCCTTTGCAAGTCATACAAAATGGGCCTTTGCGTTGACAATATTGCACTCGTACTCGCATATGATCTTCTACTCAATACGTCAGCTACTACGTTCGCTTTTCCAGGATGATACTGAATAGTGTGATTGTAATCTTTCAACAGCTCAAGCTAACGTCGTTGCCGCATGTTGAGTTCTTTTTGGGTGAAGAAATATTTGAGGCTTTTATGGTCCGTATAAATCTCCACTTTCTCCCCGTACAGGTAGTGTCTCCATATCTTCAACGCGAATACGACTGCTGCCAACTCCAGATCATGAGTAGGATAATTCCTCTCATATTCTTTGAGTTGTCGTGAGGCATAGGCTATGACTTTCCCATGTTGCATGAGAACACATCCTAACCCCTTGCCAGAAGCATCGCTGTAGATAACAAATCCATCCGAACCAGATGGTATTGTCAGAACAGGTGCTGAAATGAGTCTCCTCTTGAGCTCTTGGAAGCTCTTCTCGCATTCCTCGCTCCATACAAATTTTGCATCCTTTCGAGTCAGCTGAGTTAATGGAGTAGAGATTCGAGAAAATCCTTCCACGAATCTCCGATAATAACTAGCTAAGCCCAGAAAGCTACGCATTTCGGTCACCGACTTTGGCTGCTCCCAACTTTGTATTGCTTCAATCTTCGCCGGGTCCACAGATACTCCATGTTTTGACACCACGTGCCCAAGGAATGCTACTTCCGCAAGCCATAACTCGTATTTATTTAGCTTGGCATAAAGCTTGTGTTCACGAAGTCTTTGAAGTACTAGCTTCAAATGGTGCTCATGATCTTCACGACTTTTGGAATATATGAGGATGTCATCAATAAAGATAACAACGAATTGATCCAAATATTCCTTGAATACTCAGTTCATCATATCCATGTAGGCAGCAGGGGCATTAGTCAATCTGAAAGACATCACTAAGAATTCATAATGCCCATACCGAGTTCTGAAAGCAGTCTTTGGAATATCCTCAGTTTTAATCTTCAGCTGATGATATCTAGAATGAAGATCAATCTTTGAAAAGAATTATGCTCCTTACAACTGGTCAAACAGGTCATCAATGCGAGGTAGTGGATACCTATTCTTGATGGTGACATGGTTTAATTCTCGGTAGTCAATACAAAGTCGCATACTCCCGTCTTTCTTCTTTACGAATAAAATAGGAGCACCCCAAGGAGATGTACTAGGATGAATGAAACCGATGTCTAACAATTCCTATAGTTGGACTTTTAACTCCTGAATTTTAATAGGAGCCATTCGATATGGGGTTTTAGAAATGGGTTTTGTACCCGGTTCAAGATCAATAAAGAATTCAACTTCACGTTCCGGGGGTAGACCGGGAAGCTCTTCAGGAAATACATCAGGAAATTCTCTAACCACAGAAATATTATTCAAATCTGACTTGTCTTTATTCAAATCCATAACATGGGCTAAGAAAGCTTGGCATCCGTTTTTCAATAAACGAATAGCTTTATGGCTTGATATGACATTAACTGATTTTAGTGGTTTAGTAGTTTGAATTCGTATGATAGGTTGGTTAGGAATATGAAAACTAACAACCTTACAAAAATAATCAATTTTGGGATGATGAGTGGTTAACCAATCAATTCTTAAAATCACATCAAAAGCAAGTATCTTTAAAGAGATAAGATCCACAGGTAATGTGATAGTGCCAACTTGGATCATGCAAGATTTATAAATTGTAGATGTAACGAAGGTTTCACCCAACAGAGTTTCAACAGATAAATCAAAATCTAATTTCTCCGGAGTCAAGTTTAAACGTTGAGCACAAGCAGGAGAGATAAAAGAATGGGTAGAACCGGTATCTAGTAAGGTATAAACTTCACAAGAATTCAAGATTAGCTTACCCGTGATCACTTCGTTTGGGTTCCTCACGTTTTGCCCAGTCACGACAAACGCTCTTCCAGGAACCGCTGATTTTGACTTATCCGGGACAGCCCTTGGAATCACCCCTCCCGCTGAACTTGGTTTTGCTATAGTACAATCTCGATCGATGTGGCCTTCCTTTCCATAGTTGTAACATACCTTGGATTGTTGTGGATAGTTTGGGCTGATATGTCCCTCCTTCTCGCATTTGTAACATCTAACTGGCGGTCGTTTTCCTCCCCTAGAATTTGTTGATAGTGCTGGTGCTGCTGCTGATGTCTTTCCGTCGTTGTTGAATCTTCTCTTTCTAAAATTTTCATTTGAGTCACCTCTTCTATTATCATGGCCACGATTACCACCTGAGTGGTTATCTCCTTTGTCCGTATTCTTCCTTTATCGCTGGTTATCATTGTTCTGATGACTGCTGTCACCGATATGACCCTGGTTGTGGTCCCTCGGTTGAGTATACTCACTATCTCGCTCTAACAATTGAGCCCTGTTTACAACATTTGAATACATGGAAAATTTATGAGATATAAGGTATTGACGAATCTTGGGTTTTAGACCTCTCAGAAACATCCGCGTCATACGTTCCTCATTCTCCACCAAATGAGGTGCAAACCTGGATAACTCTACAAACTTTGCCTCGTATTGAGACACCGTCATGTTGTTCTGTTCGAGTCTAATAAACTCTGCCTCTTTAATATGACGAATACTTTCAGGAAAGTACTTGTCATTGAAAAGTTTCTGAAATCTTTCCCAAGACATGTTGAGTGCATCTGGTTGGGTACGCTTCACAGATTCCCACCAGAAATCTGCTTCACCACGAAACCTAAAGGTAGTGAATGGAACCTTCTGTTCCTCCGTGCATCCCAAGACATCGAATATCTTGGTAATTTGCTTGACCCATATTTCTGCCATGATCGAATCCGGTTTTCCCTTAAATTCTGGTGGTCCCAACTCCTTAAACTACTTTGCTGTGACAGACCGCGCGTTGCCATCATTTCCACCCGTATTTTGTACACGAGTCTCCCTCGTCTGATTTTGCATGAACTGCAAAAAGCTCCTAAACATTCCATCGTTCATCGTTTGCTCGGTAGTGTTATTTACAGGAGGAATATTTCCTTCCTGTTGCACGTTCTCCTGCTTTGTGACTAAAGGTTGCTCCACAGTCTCGTACACTCCATTGTTATCGTTCTCAACAGCCATTCTTAAATACTGCCATAAAATAAGGGTTAATTAAACATATCACATAATATCCCTATATTATGACCAACCAACAAATAAGCTTAGTAGGACACACTACAAAGGATTTACTCATCTCTCCTCTCCTAGTTCTATTCCCCGATCTCCGCCAGAGACCATATCCCTAAGCTTTGATACCAACTATGATGCCCCCAAAATAGGTATACAATACTCATTCTGAGTTGCCAAATATATGGTACATAAAGCAAACTACAAATTCAATAATAAAAATATCGTGTGAAATACGACAATACATACTGTGAGTTTAAATACAAATATTGTCTTCTAGACAATATCTACACGCAAATAAGTTCTCATTACAATTATTCAAACACTATTTTATAAAATAGTGAGGACTGTTAAAACATCTTTCTAGAAACCTCACCCCATACCCCGACTCGATCCTGCTATGTTCTCACCTCCTGAGAAGAAAAATAGAACAAAAAGGAAAAGGGTGAGCTCAACTAGCCCAGTAAATAACATTATGACTAAGATAATATACAACAAATTATCGTTAGTCTTCAACAGGGAAAAAATGATAAAATATAATCGAAAGCAAGTTTTAGATCAACAAATACAGTGGAAACAACAATCCATTAGAAGAGTCACGCAGAGGATGAATTCTACTATCTTCTAATATTTAAGAGTCCATCATCAATATTTTATCCCTGTAACAACAATCAATATACATCTTTAATCATCTTTGCACTAGAGGCCAAAGATATTCATTTATATCACTGGTTGGTCATGTTCATCTCAACATCTGTTCATCTTTGCACTACGGCCAAAGATATTCATCAGCAATCATTTATCTTTGCACTACAAGCCAAATATATTCAATAGTATCATCATTTAGGATTGAGGATGATGAAAAATATTTTTTAAAGAAACGAATCCAGTGAAACAAAATGATAAGGATTAAGGATTAAGGATTTGTACTTTAGTTTGTCCAAATTCAAAAATACTCCATAATAAACAATTATGAGCCAAACTTCAAGAATGAAGATCAAAACATGGATACAATCAAAGCTAGTAACCAAAATAGATATTTTGGACAAAAATGAGAATTTTCATTTTTCGGTGAATAGTGTCGTATTTGTGAATAGTGCCATATACGTGAATAGTAACCCCGACACAACAAGTTCCAAATTTGATAAAAAATTCAACCAATATTTTGGTATAATGATATTGATGAAAATAATATCATTTGCGAAAGAAATAACATCCCTTACCTCAAAATAACCGTATTTCTGACTGAATTTTGGGTATAGTGCTGACAGAAACTCGCACCGTATAGCAACACTCAAAGTATACTCACAAGAATACGCTCGATAATATAGCGGGAGAAAGAGAGAAAACTCGTTTCTGGTGTGATTTTCAATTCTAACTTAGCCCTCTATTTATAGAAAAATGCTAGAACGCCAAAAGAAACTAAATTAATAGAATATTAATTTTTAATCAACTTTCTTCCACGCCAACTTATTTGAATCAGCTAGCATGCCCATTTTGAAAAATTCCCAGCAGCCCACCCACATGCATTCCACACCAATCAAAATGGGTCCCACTCAATTAAAAATTCATTTTATTTTTCGAAACATCAGTAATTCATAGAAAATAGCCCGTTTATCAGAAAAATACGAATTTTATATCCATTCTGCCTGAAATCAAATTCTCTACAACTTTGTAGCTTTGAGTTTTTCCAAATTCCAAACATAAAATATCCGAAATGCACAAACTGATGATTTTTTAATACCACTACACCGACAAAATACTGATAAAACGCATCAGCATTAAATCCTTCATTTTTATCTATATAAAAATAAATATATCCATCATTTATAACCACATAAAATAAATATTTCATTATCATATAAATCAATAATTAATTATTCACAAATAATATTACAGAATCACAATTATGACAACCATGCCGTTCCCAGGAAAGAGGGGGCTTTTCGATAAAGATATCTCCTTACTGGCTCGCCATTAGATGACCAAACATCTTCTTGACAGAACTTTATAGACATTGCCAATAATGTTATCTAATAATATTATTCAAATAATATGAATTATTGATCTGATAATGGAAAATACTGTGCAGTGATAATTATTGAAACAATAATAATATAAACTAACAACGTATCAATTATTGAATCAATAAAATAAAATATTGAACAGTAACTACTGTAACCATTATTGAGTAGTGCCTTCTTACGTACGAATCAATAATTCAACAATACTATGCAATACTGTGTGCTACTGTGCAACCACGCGTATTACTGTATTTTAACCACCAGGTAACCCAACAGTGTTAACGGTAACCAATTTATGTCGTTATTTA
>CM035098.1:15339149-15624095 GCA_020205505.1 Panax japonicus
TTTATTCCAAAAATATAAATATTTTTAAAATATACTCAAATAACTAAAAACTATTTTTCGGACTTTAAAATAATTTTACAGAATTTAATATGTATTTTTAATAATTAAAAACTATTTTTATCAATTTTTTATTAATTTCTGGAAATTATAAATAAAACTGTCGCTAAAGGGCTATAGCGACACTTTCTGTTGCTATAGGTGTTCTTGATCAAGCCCAGAACTTCAAGACAGTGATCGTGTGTGCTACTTTGACCTTGTGTAAATCAGTGTGTGTTATGAATCTATACTTGTTTTTGGTCAGATCTCGTAGAGGAAATGCAAGACTACAATATCCAGCAAGAAAAATGATCATAACACATAACATAAAGAAGATCTGAGCCCTCAAAGAAGCTGTCAGACCTGTTCTTCATTTTCTGGGTTACCCAGAATTGAAGAACAGTTCATCCATCCATTTTTGGGCTTCCACAAATTGCAATCAGTGCACTGTTTTTGTGATCTATGACTTCTAAGTTCTAGCCCTCATGTAACACTACAAATATATCACAAAACATAATCATAACAACAACACAATGAGTAGAAAAGATCCGGTCAAACCATGTCAGTCGGCTTCGCCTAAAAATTTCTGGGAATTTTCCCAGAAATGCTAACTGTGATCAAACATGTAAGTTTGACCATTAATTAAACTTCATACGTTTACGATATTAAAGATCTTAACACCTGGATCTATATTCCACCTACCCAGCTACAAAATTAACCAAACAACAACAACAAAACATCAAAAAACCTGTCAGATATAAAGCTCACAAAACATTGTCAAAGGCTGTTCATGCTGTTCTTCGTTGCCCAGATTTTGACCGGTCATGCCAGGTCAACAGGTTTTTACCGACCATATCTAGCAATCTAGATATTCAATAACTCTGATTCTTTTTGCATTTTAAAGAGCACATTACAGACTACATATAACAACTTAAAAACAACACAAATCATAAATGACCAAAGATTAAAATGGACTGACATTAGGCTGTCAGACCTCAAGAACAAAATTTCCAGATTTCATAGATCTTCAAATCTGAGCTTCTAGATGTTATGGATCTAACATCTAGCAATCCGGATCATCACTAGATACTAAAACTAACATAATCTAACACTTAAACACAAGATCCAACAACAAATTATGGACATATTTTCAAGCTTGAGTTTTATACCTTTCTTGGTTTGATCTTGATTCTAGGCTACTGTTTTGGTAAGTGTGATCGTGGGGCTTGGTTTAGGACTGAGATTAGGAGAGAATTCCCTAGGTGGGGAGCTTGAGAGAAAATGTTGAGTGTTTGGAAAATTTTGAGCTAGCAAAAAGAATTTCCCTCTCTCCAAATCTATTTATATAATGTTGGTGCATGTATGGCTGCTGAAAATGGATGATATGAAAAGATTTTGGCACATGGAATATCTAGGGTTGGTAAACAACCCAAATTATGGCAAGATTTGCAAGCAAACTCAATTAAATAAATCAAAAATGCTATTTTAGTAATTTAACAATGTAATTAAGGGTATTCTTGTCCATGGTACTTGAATCTAGGTTTTAATCACTAGATTTTAATCCTTAAGGTTCCCCAAATAATTTCTAGGGCTTGAACAATTAAGACTAAAGCTCAATAAAATTTAAATTATAACTTACTAATTAAAATTTAAGGTTTTAATAGAAAATTAGGGTTTTAATTTTTATATCACCATTCGTTAATCACATTATTGTGATTACATAACGGCTTTAACAAATTCTCAAAGTCGTGAATGACTTTCACATTAGGGTTTCAAATCAATTAGAGTTTAACAGTTTGAAACTAGGGTTTCTATTTATTAAATAGGGTTTCTATTTATTAAATAGGGTTTAATAACAAAATTATATAATACATAGCATATATCACATTACACAGTTATATAATAGCCTTAAACTCACAATTGAGTTTCAAAATTAGGGTTTTCCCACAGTAAAACTAGGGTTTTCAAATACTGCACCACAATTACTCAATCATTACTAGCTCACATACATACAGTACATATCTATAGCACTGAAAAATCAAAATATAAATAATATTATATTTTTATCACCATTCCTTATTCCAGAACCTGAAATAGGGTTTGTAAAATATTATTAAGGTTTAGTTGTAATATAATAAAACTGTTCCACACATTAACATTGCACACCTAACCATACATATCTATAATACTGACAAATAATAATATTATATTATTATTCTCATTCCTTGATCAAAACCCAGAATTAAGGTTTGGATTCCATATCTGATGTATCTTGTATAAATAACATTCTTAATTAAGTTAAAATATTTAATTTAACATCCTGAACAAATTCATATAATGAAATAATCATTATAATTATTCTAAAATCATTTCATATATTATTTAAATAATATAAGAAATAATTAATAAAAGCATTTCCAATAAGGAATTAATTAGTATAAAAATTATAATTGATAATAATCAATAATTCTAAAAATAAATTTATTTATAAATATTTATGTAATAAATATATTTTTATTTACCACATAAATACATATACACATTATCTTGTAGAAATCCTCATCCTTATAATAATAATAATAAAAAAAAAAAATTTATACGCAAAATTTCAGTTTTATTTATATAGAAAATATCGGGTTGTCAAATTCACCCTCCTTTATAAAGATTCCGTCCCCGGAATCACCACTTTAAAACCTATACATACCAAGAACATAGCATACACAATCATTATCAGTAGATCTCAATCATAAATGATCGTATTGATCTTTAACTATTCACGTAAAGCTTGTCTTTCTGATTAAACGGAAATTTGATTTCTAAAAGAACTCAAATTCCTCCTTCAAAATAATTTATAAAAATAATTTACTATATATAAGAAATCAATATTTAAGAAAATAATATTGGTTCGAGTAATACATGGAGTTGCATCCCCGGCTGCCACGATATCTTGAACGGTCATGTTGAAGACGCTTGCAGTTGATTCTATTGATTTATTTGTTGTTGTCGGTCCCGTTGTCGCCAATGTCCTGCTGCCTTTTCCCCGTATTCACATTCCTTACCTCCATTCTCCTTCTTGAACAGTCTCCCACCTTATTTTCCATTGATCCACACTTGAAACACCTACTATTCATTTTAGGATTGAAACAATCGGGAGAGATATGTCCCTTCTGCCCGTACTTACAGCATACAAACTTCCTTGCAAACATTTCCCCGAGTGGTTTTTTCCACAAGTGATTACACCACCTGCTTCTTCTTCACACCTTCTTGTTTCACCTGCACACTTCCAAAGTTGTTCGCCTTCCTCTTTTCATTTCTATTCCCTTTGTTTGTTTCCACCTTTACTTCCACTATTAATTCCTACCTTTTCAGCTCCCTCAATCTTACCCTTGTTCCTTTATACCTAGTTATAGAGGCTCATGGCCTCGCTCTCCTCCTCAGCAATAATCGCTTTTCCCATGAGTGCTGCAAATGTAGGAATCTGCAACACTTCCACCTTGTTATAGAGCTAGGGTTGAAATCTCAGCTCAAACCTTCATGTTTTTCTAGCCCCCGTACCATTTGATGCGGAGCAAACCTAGCCAATTCATTAAATTTGGCGGCATATTCCGCAACTGACATATCTCCTTGCTTTAACTTCAGAAATTTCACCTCCATTCTAGCCTGCATACTACCAGAAAAATAATTTTCAAAAAAATAAAGTCTTAAACCTATCCTATGTTACTACACCTGCTTCTGCCATCGTCTAATTCGCTTTCCACCAAAAATTTGCCTCACCCTTCATCATGTAGGTGACAAAACTGGTCTTTTGCCCCTCAGCTACCCTAGCTATCACGAACATTTTTTTCAATTACCTTAACCCAAGTTTGGGCTTTTACAGGGTCAGTCGTACCTTTAAATTCTGGTGATAGGACCGCCTTGAAGTCTTTAACGTTCGACGTTCGATTATCTGGTTGATCTTTCGCGGCTGGTATTCCATTCTGCACAGCTTGATCGTCCATATTCCCAAGTTTCTGTATCGAGTCTGGTTGTCCTCCAGCTTTGTTGACAGATTCTTCTATCCTTTGGTTTCGTTTTCGTCTTGACGACATTATTATAAATTATTCTTACATACTAAGCCTTATCGTAAACGCTTAACATATAACACAAAATTTTCTACTCAAATAATCATGTATTCAAAATATTAGATTTTTAAAAATTCGGTCTACTGTAATAACCAGTGACCAAATAAATATCTACTATCTTTATACCAACTTATCCCATTAATCCAACATAGACTCATATTCATAACACTTGATATGCCATAGCACATTCTATTTTAAACATTCGCTATCCCTTTGTGACTTCAAAAGTCGGGATTTACAACTTTGTCCAACACAAAAGTTAAAAAAATATTTCATTACACAAATATACTTATCACATATACCACACAGAAACATACATATTTAGCTAATACCAATACTACCTATTTCTTTTGCCTTCACTAAAGTTTAACTATTTAGTATCTTATCTATTCTCATCATCCTCAATAATCCATTCACAATTAACTATACCCAATTCGTCAAACCACACTTATGAGTCCATAAACTTGTCACAATTATATGAGTTTACGAACTTATCCTAGTCAGACCTTTGGCGTCCATTCGTTGAGGGATTCATAAACATTTCATATAACTATGAGTCAAGAATGTCACATAAGTATGAGTTTTAAGAACTCGTACTTAACCCTATGTTCTCTACCTAGGACCTATCTATTTTTTATACACATGAGAAAGGAATCACCCTCTTAACATGCATATAGCAAATAGCGCGACACAAACATTTCAATGATTATCAGTGTCAGATACTAAGTAGTTTTTACACCAAGTACAATTCCCCGCCCATACAAGGAATCATACAACTCAGCTGCCGACATGAGTCCTCATTGAAATCCCCACCTAATCTTAACCCCCTTTTCCATTCGAATTTCATTTAATCCGTATTCATAACCCTTTCTTGAATCTGTACCATTCACACAACAATCTTGCTTTAAACTTTCCAATCGTAAGATTGATTCTTTCTGGCTTTCATAATTTTATCAGATCACGGGGTGATCTCATCGTATATATTATGATTCAATTCTATGTCTTAATTTTTTTGTTTTACAATCTCCTTTCCCTGCACTTCTAGTCTTTTAGACTCGATCTATTCACCATTACTGTTTAACTTTATTATCAGAGTTAGGAAACTCTGTGGCTTAACAACTCGCCGAGATTCATCTTTGAATCATACCAACCAACTAACTCTATATGAGTTATTTGTATTTTCAACGTTTCCCTATGTTCTAAGGTTATAGCCTAAGGTCTAACCCACCTAAGGTTTCTAACCCTATAGCTCTGATACCATGTGTAAAGTCCCCGAACCCGGATATTTGAAACCCGAACTCGGTACTTCACGATACCATTTCTATGAGCGGAAATATTAATAATAATAATAACACTAAAATAAATTATAAAATTATCTTACCTTTATCAGAGTTTAATCCCAAGTACGCAACATTTACTATATGACAACGTAAACCTAATCTGTTTGCTTTCCTTTTCACTTGTTCTTGACCGATCCTTCTGATTGTTCACACTTATCTGAAAACATTTAAATTAAGCAAGGATGAGCATTTGAGTGCCCAACAAGTATTATATATATATATATAAGCTGAAAAAGTTTATATGTTTTCTTTATAATATCCATCTACAACAAGTCAATAGTTGTGAAGTATTCTGAACCGATATTAATAACATAACAACCCTCTTTCAAATTTTTGAAACTACGTACTGGCTATAAATAGATTTTAAGTGACATTCTATGAACATTATTTTTATTTTTGAAAAGTTTTAGCAGAACTTCATCTGCAAACCGTCATAACTTACGGAGGTGATCAGCCCGTTGTGCCCTGTATTGATCAATACTACATTACAAGAATGATGTTATCATTTACTTGGTCCGCCTTGGGCGCATAAAAGTTTTCCCGTGAACGGGATGTTCATATTTGTCAGGGTTCCAGAAAAAAAGTTTTATTTTATCCAACAATAATCTATAATTCAACATATATGTATAACAAAGGTGTATCAACATGTGATTAAATACAATAATTATTCAAGTGGGGAAACTATATAATCATTTCTAGAAATTAACGAACAGAATATATATCCGAATTATCATATACTAACATGTTGATACTCAAAGGGTGTATATAATATAGGTTTAACAATCTGTACATTAATAATAATAATTCTGAACTTCTCACTTCTGTCCATTGCATAAAGAAAATGCAAAGTTAGGATACTTGCCTGATGCGCTGCTTACAATTCTCAACTTAGTTCTATCTTTCTATCACGACCTATCAATAATCAAATCATTCATTCGATTAAAACAATATACTATAACACATAGTACTGCATTTCGCAGTCAGCACATAACATAATCATCTTATCACACACGTTCAATAATCATGGCATCACAGACTAACATCAACTCCTTCCTAATCACATAGTCACATAACCTTAACAACCATTGAATCACAAATAAACAGTTAACTAATTAAATTATCTAAGTCAAGATCAATTTCTGAACCATGTCGGTCTACCGACATCTTTATCGGGTAATTATCGAGTCTAAGACTCTATTCTGTATCTCAATATCCAAATAAATAACTTAAACAACAATCGTATTATTTTTCACTACCTTATAATAATTATAAAATAATTATTACCATTTACCATAATTTTTGAAATATCAGAATCATTATTAAATGATTTAAATATCAAACAATTCTATTATCATTAATATTTAATTAATATTAAACTATTAATGAAACCATTGCCAAAATATTAAAGTTATTTATAATAACTCAAAATATTTTTAAAGTACTTATATTACCCTTAAATGATTTTTAAAACATCTAAAATCATTATTAAATAATTACCATTAATATTTAAATATTAATAAACTATTATCTAAATATTAAAAGTCATCAATTATAACTTAAAATATTTTTAATTCATTTATATCCTTTTAAATGATTTTTAAATAAATAAAATCATTTTTAAACTATTTATTTAATATAATTATTAAATAAACTTAATATCATTAATCATTAATAAATATCATTAATATTAAATTATTAATGAAATTATCCTTTAAATAGTAAAAGTTATACTTTATAACTTAAAATATCTTTAAACACTTTATTTTCATTTAAAATGATTTTTATAATAATAAAATCATTTTTAAACTAATTTATTTAATATAAATATTAAATAACTTTAATATCATTAATAATCATTAATTAATGAATTTAACCTTTAAATATTAAAAGTTATATTTTATAACTTAAAATATTTTTAAATACCTTATTATTATTTAAAATGATTTTTAATATAATAAAATCATTTTTAATTCATTTATTAAATTTATTTAATAAATAACTTAATTATCATTAATATTAATTTATTAATGAAAATTATCATATAATATTAAAATTCATCAAAAATAACTTAAAATATTTTCTAACGCAATAATATAATTTTTCATGATTTTTCATGAATTAAAACCATTTTTAAATAATTTATTTAATATTATAATTAAATAAATAAATACCTTTTATATTCCAAAAATACTAAATATTTTTAAAATATACTCAAAATAATTAAAAACTATTTTTCGGACTTTAAAATAATTTTTCAGAATTTAATATGTATTTTTAATAATTAAAAACCATTTTTATCAATTTTTTTTTATTAATTTCCTGAAATTATAAATAAAACTGTCGCTAAAGGGCTATAGCGACACTTTCTGTCGCTATAGGTGTTCTTGATCAAGCCCAGAACTTCAAGACAGTGATCTTGTGTGCTACTTTGACCCTGTGTAAATCAGTGTGTGTTATGAATCTATACTTGTTTTTGGTCAGATCTCGTAGAGAAAATGCAAGACTACAATAGCCAGCAAGAAAAATGATCATAACACATAACATAAAGAAGATCTGAGCCCTCAAAGAAGCTGTCAGACCTGTTCTTCATGCCCAGTCAACGGGTTTTTACCGACCATATCTAGCAATCTAGATATTCAATGACTCTGATTCTTTTTGCATCTTAAAGAGAACATTACAGACTACATATAACAACTTAAAAACAACACAAATCATAAACGACCAAAGATTAAAATAGGCTGACATTAGGCTGTCAGACCTCAACAAAAAAATTTCCAGATTTTATAGATCTTCAAATCTGAGCTTCTAGATGTTATGGATCTAACATCTAGCAACCCAGATCATCACTAGATACTAAAACCAACATAATCTAACACTTAAACACAAGATCCAACAACAAATTATGGACAGATTTTTAAGCTTGAGTTTTATACCTTTCTTTGTTTGATCTTGATTCTAGTCTACTGTTTTGGTAAGTGTGATCGTGGGGCTTGGTTTAGGACTGAGATTAGGAGAGAATTCCGTAGGTAGGGAGCTTGAGAGAAAATGTTGAGTGTTTGGAAAATTTTGAGCTAGCAAAAAGAATTTCTCTCTCTCCAAATCTATTTATATAATGTTGGTGCATGTATGGCTGCTGAAAATGGATGATATGAAAAGATTTTGGCACATGGAATATCTAGGGTTGGTAAACAACCCAAATTATGGCAAGATTTGCAAGCAAGCTCAATTAAATAAATCAAAAATGCTATTTTAGTAATTTAACAAAGTAATTAAGGGTATTCTTGTCCATAGTACTTGAATCTAAGTTTTAATCACTAGATTTTAATCCTTAAGGTTCCCCAAATAATTTCTAGGGCTTGAACAATTAAGACTAAAGCTCAATAAAATTTTAATTATAACTTACTAATTAAAATTTAAGGTTTTAATAGAAAATTAGGGTTTTAATTTTTATATCACCAGTCGTTAATCACATTATTGTGATTACATAACGGCTTTAACAAATTCTCAAAGTCGTGAATGACTTTCACATTAGGGTTTCAAATCAATTAGAGTTTAACAGTTTGAAACTAGGGTTTCTATTTATTAAATAGGGTTTCTATTTATTAAATAGGGTTTAATAACAAAATTATATAATACATAGCATATATCACATTACACAGTTATATAATAGCCTTAAACTCACAATTGAGTTTCAAAATTAGGGTTTTCCCACAGTAAAACTAGGGTTTTCAAATACTGCACCACAATTACTCAATCATTACTAGCTCACATACATACAGTACATATCTATAGCACTGAAAAATCAAAATATAAATAATATTATATTTTTATCACCATTCCTTATTCCAGAACCAGAAACAGGGTTTGTAAAATATTATTAAGGTTTAGTTGTAATATAATAAAACTGTTCCACATATTAACATTGCACACCTAACCATACATATCTATAATACTGACAAATAATAATATTATATTATTATTCTCATTCCTTGATCAAAACCCAGAATTAAGGTTTGAATTCCATATCTGATGTATCTTGCATAAATAACATTCTTAATTAAGTTAAAATATTTAATTTAACATTCCTGAACAAATTCATATAATGAAATAATCATTATAATTATTCTAAAATCATTTCATATATTATTTAAATAATATAAGAAATAATTAATAAAAGCATTTCCAATAAGGAATTAATTAGTATAAAAATTATAATTGATAATAATCGATAATTCTAAAAATAAATTTATTTGTAAATATTTATGTAATAAATATATTTTTATTTACCACATAAATACATATACACATTATCTTATACAAATCCTCATCCTTAAAATAATAATAATAAATAAAAAAAATTATACGCAAAATTTCAGTTTTATTTATATAGAAAATTTCGGGTTGTCACACATTCTGCATAAGCACATAACCTAGTCCTTTACGCGATACGTCACTATATACTACAAAATTTCATGTATCATCAGGCAATGAAAACACAGGTGTTGAACTCAATCACTTCTTTAATTCTTGAAAACTTTCCTCACACTTTTCCGTCCAGAAAAACTTAACCGCTTTCCTAGTTAAATTCGTCAACGAAGTTGCAATCTTGGAAAAGTCTTGAATAAAACGCCTATAATAACTTGCCAATCCCAAGAAACTCCTTACTTCTAATAGTGTCTTCGGCAGATCCTAGTTTATTACAGCTTCCACTTTTGATGGATCTACTGAAATTCTATCCTTATCAATAACGTGCCCGAGAAACTGTACATGTTCTAACCAAAACTCACATTTTGAGAATTTAGTATACAACCTCTCTTTTCTAAATGTCTCCAACGTCACTCTTAAGTGTTCAACATGTTCCTCCTTGGTCTTGGAATACACCAATATATCATCAATAAACACCACCACAAATTTATCTAAACATGTTTTAAACACACTGTTCATCAAATCCATGAACGCTGCAGGTGCATTGGTTAAACCAAATGACATAACCAGAAACTAGTAATGACCATACCGAGTTTTGAACGCTATTTTTGGTACATCCTCTGGTCTCACCTTTAACTGATGATAACCACTCCTCAAGTCTATCTTTGAGAAATATGTTGCCCCTTCAATTGATCGAATAAGTCATCGATTCTTGGTAATTGATACTTATTTTTGATTGTGACCTTATTCAATTCTCGATAGTCAATGCAGAGTCTCATTGATCCATCTTTATTCTTAACAAACAATACTGGTGCTCCCCACAGTGATACACTCAACTTGATATACTTTTTATCAAGCAATTCTTACAACTTCACTATCAACTCTTTCATCTCTACTGGGGCCATTCTGTATGGTGCTTTTGATATCGGGGCCGTTCCTGGTAGAAAGTCAATCACGAACTCGATTTCTCGATCCGGCGGAAGTCCCGACAAATCGTCTAGAAATACGTCTACAAAATCTCTTATGACCGGTATCTCTTCCAACTTCATACTCTTCTTCTGTGTATCGACTATATAGGCTTAGTATCCTACACATCCTTGTCCCAACAACTTCTTGGCTTGCAGCACCATCAGACAACTTGCTTGTCGAGGTGACTTACTTTCATAAAACACTACCTTTAACGGAGTCATAAGGTTTACACATTTCTTTTGGCAATCAATTACTGCCCCGTATTTGAATAACCAATCCATTCCCAGTATAACAACAAATTCCCCAAGTTTAATCAGTATCAAATCTACCATCATCTTGTTAGGTTTGTAATATTCATAAACGCAATCAAATTGCACAAAATAAGCGAAAGCATGAAAAATCAGAGTTTTAAAATTTTATAAACTATATACCCGGATCACCCTTTATGCATAATTATTAATTAAACGAAAATATGAAGAACAAGAATCATACCATTGAATATTCGAGCTTCCTCAAGTACAAGTTCACCTCCAATCTTTTTCGCGTTCAACTTGAATCCACTGGGTTTGGTTCCTTCCTTCGATCAACGTTAGCCACCCAAGTGTTTGGCCTCTAGAGGTGATCCACCAAGGAAGAAAAAAGATTCAAGAAGATGGGTGTTTGGCAAAACCCAAGTTTTTCCATCTCTCATAGAAAAGGAGCGTACTCTCCAACAATATAATTAGAATCACGTCTGTTGTGAAAAAGTCAACAACCGCCTCACCCATAATAAGACCCCTCTTATGTATAGATGTGGGCAACCCTCCTTAACAATTAAGGAATTGAGTTTTATTTTAATTAATTAAAATCTTTTAATTAATTAGCCTCCTAATCTTATTAGGAATAAATGAGAGTACTAATATTAAATTAATTTCCAACTCTTTAGAAATTATAATAATAATAATTATAATAATATTAATAAGACTCTTTTATTAATTTATATATTTAATATTTCCAAAATATTAAATAATAAATATTAAGTTATTTAATTTATTCTTTCAGCATAGATTAAATTAAATACACTTAACATATTATTACGATTATGCCATTAACTTCTTAAATAATTATTCTTCCTTTTATGGTGTGAACCTTTAGGTTCTCCATATTAAACCGGTTGTGAATAAATCAATTAGAATAATTCTAATCTTATTTAAATAAATAAATTAAAATATTAATTTATTTAAATAAATAATATTTATTCTATAATAGGGATAAGTCTCCCCAGCGATCAACGACTTTTCAGATAATATAGATTTCAATATTAATCATAAAAGAACCTTTGAGTAAATAGTTACCATACAATTCAATCCTTCCACCATATAATGTCCCAATTAAATATAAGACATGGAATTACTGCCAAGTCTTATTTTATTTAATTATATGTATTTCGATCCTTAAATGCATAACTCCAAATAATGCAAATTAGAAACTCTTTTCTAATTTCATTCCGCCTTGGCCAAGGACTACTGGGGTTGTCATTTATCGAATCACATAGGACATTTCTCTTCTTTTACTAGAAGCGGTAGATTCTTTAATGATCATACATTATCTCTATGTACAACTTATTATACCCAAGCATACCCTTTGATATACCCTAAGGATCTTAAGGAATAAGTCAAAGTATAACTCATCATACACAAGATACTATGATGATCTCAAGTCCAAGGATTGCTTGTACTACTATCACTACAGGAATATAATTAACTTATTATTACGATTATGCCATTAACTTCTTAAATAATTATTCTTCCTTTTATGGTGTGACCCTTTAGGTTCTCCATATTAAACCGGTTGTGAATAAATCAATTAGAACAATTCTAATCTTATTTAAATAAATAAATTTAACTATTAATTTATTTAAATAAATAATATTTATTCTACAATAGGGATAAGCCTCCCTAGCGATCAACGATTTTTCAGATAATATAGATTTTAACATTAATCATAAAAGAACCTTTGAGTAAATAGTTACCATACAATTCAATCCTTCCACCATATAATGTCCTAATTAAATATAAGACATGGAATTACTGCCAAGTCTTATTTTATTTAATTATATATATTTCGATCCTTAAATGCACAACTCTAAATAATGCAAATTAGAAACTATTTTCTAATTTCATTCTGCCTTGGCCAAGGACTACTGTGTTGTCATTTATCGAATCACATAGGACATTTCTCTTCTTTTACTAGAAGTGGTAGATTCTTTATTAATCATACATTATCTCCATGTAAAACTTATTATACCCAAGCATACCCTTTGATATACCCTAAGGATCTTAAGGAATAAGTCAAAGTATAACTCATCATACACAAGATACTATGATGATCTCAAGTCCAAGGATCACTTGTACTACTATCACTACAGGAATTCCTATTGACAGGCAAGTAAAACTTCATTAGGTATTCCTTAGCGAGCCACGTTCAGTGAACTTATTCTCTAATAAGCACCTACATACTTGCTTTAGTGTCTCCACACAAATGATCATGAGATCAATCATCCTCTTCCAATGAGCAAGCAACGTATATACCAATCTATCCTTATTCACTAATCCCCAATTTAGTAATCCAACAATTGGGAACTATTTAATTTTAAGCTTTCTAAGAATTTAGATCTCATTAGAATGATCATCATCATTATTCTAAAAGCATTGCTTAAAACTATTAGTTTATCACATATTATAAAAAAACATCATGTAGATAATTAAAAACCTTTAATAAAGTAATACTTTTTTATTAATAAATGAATAAGATTGTTACAAAGTATATGCTTTATCATCAAACATGATTGGCTTGTGTGCATACTACTTTCACATCTCGTGACCCTTTATAACCATTCTACAATTCTTATATATGAACCTAACAGGAATGACCTCCCTATTTGCAATCTCTATGCTTAAGGGAAATTCTAATTCTTCCTGAGGCAAATCTAAATTCTGAGCAAATTCATCAGATATAAATGAATAAGTAGCACCCGAATCAAATAGCACATAAGCATTAATACCATTAATCAGAATGATACCCGACACCACATCCTTTGACTGTACAACATCCTGCATTGTCATATTGAAAGCCCTCGCAGTAGGCCGGCTTGATTGTGCTGGTCCAGTGATAGTTAAATTACCTCCATTGTTATTTTCTTTTCCTTAACTTATACTTCCTGCTATCTTTTTAGGGCAATCACGAGCCATGTGATCCTTCGAACCACAGGTGAAACATGCTCCTTTCTTTGGGCTAAAACAGTTCGGTGCAATGTGACCCTCCTGGCCACAATTGAAACACACCCTCTTATCCTTCAAACACACCCTAGTGTGGTTCTTCCCGCAAGTAGCACAAGCTTCAAACTTCTTCTTTTGTTGACTTCCTTGTTGTCCTACCGTAGTCGAATTCTCGCTCCACTTCCTCTTCTGATTGTTACTTCCATTATTGCTTCCACCAACCTTGTTTTCATTCTCATTCTTTCTCTTTTTCTGTTCTTGATTGTACTTGGTTAAGCCATCGCTTCCACCCTCTGTGATTATTTACTTTTCTAGTACAGCCGCAAATGTATTTAATTGGAACATTAAAACCTTGTTATAAAGCCAGGGATTCAACCCTTGTTCGAATCTTCTTGCCTTACGCTCATTGATATGAACTTGATAAGTGGCAAACCTTGCCAACTCGTTAAACTTTGCAGCATATTCCAGCACAATCATGGTTCCTTGTTTTATCTCCAAAAATTGAACCTCTAACTGATTCTGAGAACTCGCTGGAAAGTACATCTCAAAAAACATCTCTTTAAACCTATCCCATGCTATTATTCCCTGTCCCCCACGAACCTTATTCGCCTGCCACCAATAGCTGGCTTCAGACTTCAGTATGAACGTTGCAAAAGCGGTCTTCTGATCCTCGTTGACTCTGGCAACCTCGAACACCTTCTCCATTTTCGTGATCCAGGTTTAGGCTTCAACTGGATTCATAGACTCTTGAAACTCTCGCAGTCCAATCGCTTCAAAGTCCTTGAAGGTCGTTACTTGAGCTTGTGGTTGATTCACAAGTGCTCCCATTAACAAAGTCACCAACTGCTAAACCAGATAAGCGTTGGCCTCGTTATTATTGTTAGTAGACCCCTCAGAGGTGGTTGTTGGCGTGGTTTTCTTCTTCTAGGAGGCATTTTCTGTTAAAATATACACTTATTAGTTCATTACTGAACTTCTTAAGTATTTAAAGTTTAACTTAAATATTCTAAGATTAAAGCTACAACACATAACATTTCAATAAAGTTTGATATTTTTATTCATTCATAATCATAATAAGTTTTGCATCTCTGTTATTAACATCCATTTTCCTGAACTAGATAAGTTTCAGGATTATATCCTCATACTACCCCTTTATTTATCTCATAATAAGGGATTTACAATATATTTATTCACATACTTAACCATATATTATTATTATTACTCTTATTCTTTCTATCTTGGCATATTAAGACATCGAGAGGCTTCTCTTTGCTCTTCCTCCATAATAAGATATGCCATCCTACGATCCATCACGAACCACGATAAGTTTTTAAACTGAGGTGGGTAATAAAAGACTCGATCCTGGGCCCTATCAATTGTAGAATGAAAGGCATAATCCATTTCATTCATCTTCGCCTTCTTCATTTGGACCTTAACTTTAGCACTGTCTGCACGCTGAGTCGCCTTCATCTAAGCGTCCTCTGCCCTCGTACGCTTAGCTGGCTCATCCTTCAGGTCATCTTTCAACTTCTCCACTTTAGTCTTCATGTTTTCATTCTCAGCCAACAGATCCTCTTGTTGTCCCTTTGTATGAACTAGATCTCACACTGTGTTTCCAAGTCGTGAGTTGAGTTCCTGAATCTTCACATCCTTCTACTCTATAGTAGCTTGACATATCTCAGCCAACTCCTTCAGCTCCTCAACCTTATCCTGTAATTCTATGTTTTGATCATACATCGCATCATACATCTCAACTGATATAGAGTTTGGTGAAAAGTCCATAGGATCTTTTTCCTCATCCTCCTCCTCCTCCTCTATCTGCTCAGAGTTCTCCTCCTCAGGATCAGAAACATGTTCATCCTCCTGTTCTTCCTCAGCGACTAACAGAGAAGGCTCCCTCTGAATCAGCTGTTCCCGCATAACGTGGACATCTCGGGGTTCCTCATCTCTAGGAATTTGAGGTATCACTTCCCTAGCTGGACTGGATCCTCCAACGTTAGACATCCTGATAACAAAATACTTTTAAGTTTTATTTATTATGTGACATTTTTTGACACTTGCGAGCTTATAAATTATTAACACATAGCACATAATCTCTTTTATTGTTTATCTTTTAATGAATTTCCTCAATTCATTCCTTAGAACTCGATATGAGTTTATCACCACTATGTTTTTTGTCTCCTTAAAGGTTACTTCCTAAGGTTTTCCCCACCTAAGGTTCATAACCTAAAGCTTTGATACCAACCTATGACACCCCCAAATCCGGGTACTCCATTCTCATAGGATTTGGTGCTCACTATCCAACAAAATTACATTTAACTACCCATAATAAAGGATAAAGACATAAAATAACTTAAATAATAATCTTTCCCATTAAAGGGTTACATCCACTTAAATAAATCCTAGGTAATCTAACCTTAAATTATTACATAAGTCTGCGGAATACATCATAATTTAACATAAGTCTTATAACATGATTCATTTAAATAATTCACATAAATCTTCATCACTTGGACATCTTGCCCTTTCCTTTGCTGGAAGATGGCTCATCAAATTTCTTGACTTTAGCTGCAGAGTTAATTGCAAGAGTGAGCAAACAATTGCCCACTATTATAGAGAATAATAACAATAACAACATGAGTTTGGACAATGAATGCTGAATAATGGAGAACTCGTTCTACGAATCAATAGTAGAAAATAAGTTCGAGATTTATATCTGAGGGTCTTACGACCACGAACTATGTCCTCGGTAATTAGGTATTATTACCTCAACCTTAACAGTCATTTAGACTATACAGACCCTTCCTTACATACTTTGGGGGATTAGCCCTTGGTACCATGTATTGTGCACAAACATCTAAACGTTAACACATATATAATCCCCTATATTAGGGTTGTTCATCTCAGTTTGAATTTAGGATTTCCGTACTAAAGAAAGTTTAGTTTGGAACTAACTTATCAATGGTTCTAGAGTTTTAGAACATTCATCATATAGATTAATCCAATCAATTAGAGGTTAGCTCAACGACATAAGTTTGAATAACAATAACTAAGTCAAGATTGCATATCAACAATTTATGATTGAATAGATATGGCATAAACAAAGTGTTACATCCCAAAGAATTAGAAAATCTCATTTGAAACAATGAACTTGAACAATTTATACTTTAAAAAGCAAGCAATAAAGTTAAGGATTTGCTCAATGTAAAGAATTAGAATACAAGAGCTTGTGTTAACATAAACAAGATGGAGTTAATAAGCTCGTTCAACTATAATATAAGATTTTCATAATGATAATTTAGGATTAAAAAGCTTGCTTGACAATCAAAAGATAACGGAGTTATGAAACTTGCATTCATTATAAAGAGAATGAAGTTAGGGAACTTGCCCTGTGTGTAAGCTACACAAGTATAATAACGTTCGCCAATTACCCT
The DNA here is from genome assembly GCA_020205505.1 of Panax japonicus. NCBI lineage: Eukaryota > Viridiplantae > Streptophyta > Magnoliopsida > Apiales > Araliaceae > Panax > Panax japonicus. Next base: position 15,356,732 of record CM035098.1, read on the forward strand.
ACACATACCATTGAAATCGCAATACCAATTAGTTATATTATCATTAGCTTTATAGGTTTAACCCACCATTTAAGCCATAACCTTTAACTTAATGTCTAATTATGTTGGTTAACCACTCTTACGAATCTGAAATCTCATTATCACCTAATATAAGCTTTATCATTCACCTCTAACTCTTATAAACATCAATTTTTTTATTCATTACATAACTTGTTTAAGTGATCATTTAAAATCTTCCCTTTTTGGTATCACCACCCGTAACCAACTGTTATTGTATCTTATATTATGATTTAACATCTTTATCATGCATACCATACAATAATCTATAATAATTCAAAACTCACTGCCACTGAATAGGGCATGGCGCAGTTGCGCTGCCCCAAGCCTTGGCACATGATGATTTGGTTCAGGCTGATCAGTTAGATGACTCTAGAGCTTTCCTAGATAGCTTAAACGTCTTTTTTTAGTCCTCTGTTAACCATTGGGTGCCCGTGGCCCATTATCCTATAATGTTTATTTTTATTTTTCATATGTACCATGATTATGACACTGATGTATTCTACATGTATATATGTGGTTGTCTTTTATTTATATTGCATATGTTATCTCATTTGATCTTCATGATATATGCTTATATATTCATGCATTCCATATTTATGGATGATGGGTTAGAGATGACCGAAGCAAAGTATGGAGATTGGTACCAAGACCAAAGAATCATCCTGTTATTGGAACCAAGTTGGTCTTCACAAACAAGATGGATGAAGATGGAGTAATAATCAGGAATAAGGCAAGACTAGTGGCCAAGGGCTACTCTCAGGAAGAAGGCATTGACTACGATGAGACATTTTCACCTGTTGCCAGACTAGAAGCCATCAGAATATTCCTTGCCTTTGCTGCTCACATGAAATTTAAGGTCTTTCAGATGGATGTCAAAAGTGCATTCTTGAATGGTGAACTTCAAGAAGAAGTCTATGTAGAGCAACCTCCAGGTTTCATCAATCCATCTCTTTCTAATTATGTCTTTAGATTAGACAAAGTCTTATATTGTCTTAAACAAGAACCTAGAGCATGATATGAAACACTAACTAACTTTCTTATTAAAAATCGGTTCGCTAGAGGTAGAGTAGATACCACACTATTTCTTAGAAAGCATAAAAATAAAGTCTTATTAGTTCAAATATACGTTGATGACATTATTTTTGGATCAACTGATGAAAAGTTATGCAAGAGATTCTCCAAGCTTATGCAGAGCAAGTTTGAAATGAGCATGATGGGTGAGCTGAATTTCTTCCTTGGACTGCAAGAAAAGCAGACTGATGAAGGAATCTTCATAAACCAAGCCAAGTACATTAAAGACTTACTTAAGAAGTATAGAATGGAATCAGTCTCTCCCATGAAAACCCCAATTGCTCCTACAACCAAACTTGACAAAGATGAAAAAGGTAAAAGTATTTATATAACTCAATACATAGGTATGATAGGCTCTTTTTTATATCTAACTGCCAGTAGACCAGATATAATGTTTGCAACATGCATTTGTGCTAGATTTCAGGCTAATCCTAAAGAATCTCATTTAATTATTGTAAAGAGGATTTTCAGTTATCTCAAGGGTATACCTCACTTGTGGCTTTGGTATCCCAAGGAGACCTCTTTAGAACTAACAGGATACACAGATGCTGATTTTGCAAGCTACAAAATAGATAGAAATAGTACCAGTGGCACCTGTCAATTGCTGGGAAACAAACTTGTGTCCTGGTTTAGCAAGAAGCAAAATTCAGTATCTACTTCAACTGCAGAAGCTGAATACATTGCTACTTGCAGCTGCGGTGCTCAGATCCTATGGATGAAAAATCAGCTAGCAAATTATGGGTTTAAATTCAAATCCATACCTATTCACTATGATAGCACAAGTGCAATTGCAATAACTCATAATCGTGTCATGCATTCTAGGACTAAGCATATAGAAATAAGGTATCACTTCATTAGGGATCATGTGCAAAATGGAACTATATCTTTACAATATATCCCTATTGAAAACAAACTTGCTGATGTCTTTATAAAACCTCTAGATGAATCCAGATTTAACAAGTTAATAAGTGAGCTAGGCATGCTTAACTTACAATCATGAAAAATATGCTCTAGTTTGTGATAACTAAACAGATTTAAAGGCTATATTCGAAATCATAGACATGATCAAAGGAAGTCCACGATTGTAGAGCTGAAGTGTCATAAAAGATAACGATCGCAGTGCAGACTCAACGATCGCGGTGCAGAATCAACGATAGCAGAATTCCATCAACAAAACAAAGGAGCATCATGTGATGATGAAAGTTCAACAAAACAAAGAAATCTCTCTAATAAGAGCCTCAGGGACAAGCCTAACCCTTAATTCATTTAATGAGGTTGGCCCTTCCTGAGTTACCTTATACCAAGAAGAATGCTAAGTCAAAATTTCATCACAAGGACTTGGTCAGACTCGACGATTGCAGTTCAAACTCGACGATCACAGTTCAGACTCGACAATTGTAGCTCAGACACGACGACTGCTGAACCGACTCAATGATGGTTGAGAAGACTCGATAAACGTAGACCAGACTCGATGATTCCAAGGACCATCTCAATGATCGTAGTCCTTCTGAAGAATATATTAGCTCAGAAGGAGTTAAGGGCAATTCAGTACAATCCTCCTCAGCCAAATTCATAGAGCCAAGCAGAATTCGACACCTGTCCCACTAAGCGAAATGGAGAGAGGGAAGTTACAAGTACAAATTGAAATCATCCTTTTGAAATCAGAAGTTCAAAAAGCTCATCTCTCTCATTCTCTCTCAAGCAAAAGTCCTAAAGAAGGCTCAGACAGTCATACTCCTTGCAAAGAAATCAGAATCGGCTTCCAACATCATCTCTGGCTACAGACTCTGTTTTGATGAGTTCAAAATAGCTGAACCCAAATTTCACAAAACTCTGTCATTATTAAAGAAGGGTGGTCTCGAAGAGGCTCTAGGTACAGACACATTGATCTATCCTAAGCTAGTGAAAGAATTCTACAAAAATGGTGTGTTTGAAAATGACACCATCACTATGAAAGTCAAGGACGTGGAAATTATGCTGAAGGATGAGGACATCAACCTAGCCCTAGGTTTCAAATCTGAAGGGTATTCATTCATAGATGGCATAGACTTCCATGAGGGGCTTAAAAGGATGCATCACAAGAAATCCCCCTCTGTCAAAGGATATAAGAAGAAAGAGTTTCCTCAGAGGTACGAATTCCTGGCTAACATTTTTGGGAAATGTATATGTTGCAAGAGTTCTGGTCATGATTTTGTAAATGAGGTGCAACTCAAGCTCATGACTGCCATATGTTATGGAATACAACTTAACTATGGAGCTTTATTGCTTGAATGGATTGGAAAGTGGATCACCAGCTCAAAGAAGACAAAGAGCTCTCAAAAGATGCTGTACAGGTGATTTATAAGCATCATCCTACAGTCTTCTCTGGGTGACAAAATTGGGGACTATGAAGGAGAATCCATCAATCCAAATAGACGAATGACCCAACAACTATTCAAGAACTTGAAAATGAATCTAGCAGAAAATGTGCGTATGATATCTGAGTCCAGTGGTAGGACTACTGATGCAAAGGAGTCAGGGATTCCAGGGAATATGTCAGTTGTCAAGGAGACTGAAGAAGAAGAAAAAACTAACAAGGACGAACCCACTTCCCTGGTCAGAAAAAGCAAGGGCAAGAGAAAGTTAAAGGCTAGAATGACAGAAGAACCCCGGGGATCAACTACTGATAAACTTGTAGAGTCCTCTGACATTGAGACTCTAAGGATCCTAAGAAGAAAACAACAGCAAGCTAAGGCAGAAGAAGACAGAGCTACCATATCACAGCAGCTGAAGAAGAATAAAATCAGTCAAAAATCCAAGAGGCCATCTGTCTCTTCTATCGTAGAGCCTCTACCAATCGTAGAGACCAGACCGAACACCTCGAGCAAGGAAGTTGCTACATCAGATGTTTTGGCTGGTCAACAGGACAAAGCTGAAGCTCAAGAAAGTCCTGAGGTTGTGGCTCAGCCTAGAAAACCAAGATGAAAACTGGTTAAAAAGTATATCCTTGTCAATGAAGGAGTACTCAAAAAGGAAGACAAAGAGTTGGCTGCTGAAAAGGAACTATCCAAAGAAATCAAAAATGACAAAGCTCAAGTTGAGGGGAAGATGTGTGAAGCTCTCATCCTATAAAATGCTCCAGCTGAGGGGGAGCTACTAATCCTGCATGAGGATGATCATGTTGAGGGGGAGGCTCATGATATCCCCATGACAGAAGAAGAGCTTCCTGCAAAAAATGAGGGCGAACCAAAGTAGGAACAAAATGAAGCAATTGATATAGTGGACTCCATGAACGAAGATAAAGAAGAGGACGAAGATGATGAGGTCGAGATCATAGTTGTGGGCATTAATGGGTATAAAAAAGCTAATATGAGTAACTGTTCTCCTATCTACCCATGATGCCTTTTCATCACGCTCAAATTCTAAACTCCTGGAATCACAAGTTTTGGAGCTTCAAAGAATATCCAGCCATCTCTGTGCTAGCTCATGGATTCCCAAGAAACTTCAACTTTGCCAAACAGCTGATCACAAATGGTCCCTCCTCACGAATGGTACATGAGGTATTAACTATCCTGATCTTATTCAGAGTTAATCACTATCCACTATCCTTCTACAACCAATTTTATGAATTTCTAAGCCGGCTGGAAGTGGTCCTCAATTAACCAAGTCAATTCCTAGTTACACAATCCCAAAATTATGTAACTGATGAACCAAATATGCCCAATTTTATATTTCTCCCACCTCACATTATCTCTATGATCACTAACTCTAGCCCCATTGTAGAGTCACAGGCTCAAATCGTAGAGCCACCTACTCTAAACACCCAAACACAGGCCCCTCCATCTGACATTCCCTCCACATTCACCAATGAATACTTCAACCTCGATCTTTCCCTCTACTCATTACAAGATCAATTCGAGAGAACACCCCCTCCTTCATAAATTCCCCAACTCAATGAACTTCTTTCAGAGCTGCCCACCAAAGCCGATTTGTCAGTAATGTCCAAGAAAGTGATCAAGGAACTCGATGAGAGCCTTGAAGAACACACTGAACTCATTCAGATGAGATTAATAACAATGATCAATGTTGTAAATAGTCTCCCAAGCTCCCTAAGCTCTACGCTTACTAAAAAACTTAAAGAGTTCATCAAGGAAATGATTCAGAGCATAAAGGACATGGATAAAATTCACTTTCTAGTAGCCAAAAGACACAGAGATGTTGTTCTTATCTTACAGTCCACTCAGGAAGCTCAGAATAAACTTATGATGGAGAACTTCCTCAATCTGAAAACTGCCGTAAAAGAATTCCAAAAATTTTACGTCAGCCAAGGACAGTAGACTGACAATATACTAGCCGTTCTTCAATAATGGGAAGCTCGATCTGATGTTCTGATCAAAGAAAATCGAGAGGACATTGCTCAAACTCAGAGTCAACTCAACAAGCTTGTCCAAGGATTGACTCGCCTCTCAGAAGACATTCAAACCCTTGATGCTGACATAAAGGGGGAGAATAAAGGGAAAGGAGTTCAAGGCAAGGGCAGAGGTCAATCCCAGACTCAATCTTCAAGGAATCCTCATGCAAGGCAATTCCACCAATAGACTCCACGATCCAGCCATCAGACCCAACGATCTGATCATCAAGAAGTTTTAATAGCTCAACCATTAAGAAGTCAAAGGCCTTCTCCCAACTCTCATGAGGTGACAACAACAAGTCTAAGAATGCCAATAGGAGATCCTGCATTTATGAACAGACATGATCATAGTGAAAGACTCAGTCAAAGCGAGCTGGAAGAAATAGCTTGAAGAGATGAAGCTAGTAGGAGAAGAAGAGCTGAGGAATATGCAAATCCTCCGAAAAGCAAAAGGCCGAAGAAATAGAGATAAGGTGAAACTTAAATTCTTAATGATGTAAAGTTTATCTGTAATATCTATTCTTCAAACATCAATAAATTCATGCTTATTCTCTAGAAATTTCAGCTGCTCACTGAAATATTAAGTCATGTTTACTTTCCTAAAAATGCATCTAGAACTTGATAATCATGACAACAAATCTCCTTGGTTATGTCAACATCAAATAGGGGGAGATTGTTGGAAGAATGCATATTTTGATTTGATGTTTAAAGTAAATGCTCATGATTAAATGTAAAGTCCTTCAAGGAACATATGTACAAGGACTTAGTGATAGATCAAAATTGTTAGGTTGATCTTACCTTTTAATGTTCATCATTCTATATGACGCCCCCAAAATAGGTATACAACACCCATTTTGAGCTGCCAAATACATGGTACAGGAACAACTATAACTTTATTAATACAATTGTCGTGCAAAATACGACAACGCATAAACTATGAGTTTAAAAACAAATATTGTCTTCTAGACAATATCAACACGCAAATAAGTCCTCATTTCAATTATTGATACACTATTTTACAAACTAGTGAGGACTACCAAAACGACTTTCTAGAACCTTCATTCCATACCCCGACTATTACTCGCTACATTCTCGCCTTCTAAGAAGAAAAACGGAACAAAAAGGAAAAAGGTGAGCTCAACTAGCCCAGTAAAGAATATTATAACTAAGATAACATATGACAAATTATCGTTAGTCCTCAACAGGGAAAAATCTGATAGAATACAATAGACAACAATTTTTAAATTAATATTCGCAGCAAAAATAATAATTCATTAGAAGAGTTATGTAGAGAATGAAATCTATTTTCTTCTATGAATTTAAATTTTATCATCAATATTTTATCCCTGTAACATCAATCAATATACATCTTGAATAAAATATTCATCTTTGCACTACAGGCCAAAGATATTCATCTGTTGGTCATGTTCATCTCAATAACTGTACATCTTTGCACTACGAGCCAAAGATATTCATAAGAAAATCAACCATCGTTGCAGTACAGGCCAAAGATATTCAGTAATATCATCATTTAGGACTGAGGATGATGAAAAATATTTTAAAGAAAATGAATCCAGTGAAACAAAAGAATAAATAATAAGGATTCGTACTTTAAACAGTCCAAGTTCAAAAATACTTCATAAATAACCATAGTGAAGTAAAATTCAAGAATGATCAAAGCATGGATACAATCAAAGCTAGTATCCATAATAGATATTTTGGACAAAAAATAAAATTTTCATTTTTCTGTGAATAGTGTCGTATACGTGAATAGTGTTATATATGTGAATAGTAATCCCGACACTAAAAGACAAGAATTTCACAAGAAAAATCTTACTAATATTTCGGCATAATGATATTGAAAGAGATAATATCATTTATAAAAAAAATAACATCTCTTACCTCGAAAGAATAGTACTTCTGGCTAGAATATCAGATATAACGCTGAAAGGAACTTGCACCGTATAGCAACACTCAAAGTATCAAAATACTCACAAGAATACGTTCGATAATATAGAGAGAGAAAATTTCAGTTTCTGGTATGATTTTCAATTCTAACCTAAGCACCCTATTTATAGGAAAATTCTTAGAACACCAAATCAGAAAATTTAATAAAATATTAATATATTTTATTAAATTTCCTATGCACACAAACTTGGTCTAAATCAGCCACACACCTCATCAAAAGTCACAAAAACGATTTTCATGTAAAAATCACTTAAAACTCAAAAATAATAATAATTAATTAATCCATAACTTCAATAATTCATAATAAATAGCCCTTTTATCAGAAAACTTTGAATCTTATGTCCATTCCATAGGAAATTCAATTCTCTACAACTTTGTAATTTTAAGTTTTTCCAAATTTCAAACAGAAATTGACTGAAACCCGCATACGAACGATTTTACAAGCTATAATCAAATTTCAGTCAAGAAATAGGGTCCACAAACATGAAAAACATGTTTTAAATATTTTTAGTAACAAAAATACTCTTCCTCCACATTTATTCATATATCTCACATTCATTGTAAAAATATCACCATTATTATATTATTATAATATAATAATATATTTAAATGAATTATTTTATCAGAAAAAAATAAAATAACAATTTTCAACAATTGTCACATTAAAAATTTTCTCCATCTATATCCACATAAAATGAATATTTTTCTTATCATATAAATCAATAATTATTTATTTACAAATAATATTACAGAATCACAATACTGACAACCAGGTCATTCCCAGGAAAGAGGAGGCTTTCTAATAAGAATTTGTCCTTACTGGCGCGCAATTAGGTGACCAAACCTCTCTTTAGATAGAACTTTCTAGACATTGCCAATATTGCTATCTAATAATATTATTCAAATAATATGAATTATTGATCTAATAATGGAAAATATTGTGTAGTGACAATTATTGAAACAACGAGAATATAAAATATCAACGTATCAATTATTGAATCAATAAATAAAATATTGAACAGTAATTACCGTAACAATTATTGAGTAGTGCCTTCTTTCGTAAGAATCAATAATTGGTGCAATACTGTGTGCTACTGTGTTTTAACCACCGAGTATTTCAACAGTATTAACGGTAACAACTACGCCATTATTTATAAATAACTTATATTTGTCGTTTTTTTATCCAATCGTTTTCCGTTATGGGGCCCACACAAGGCTGCGCCGTCGTACGAATATTCTCCGATAGTAAGAATATTCCATGACCAAATGAATATTCCCCGACAACAATGAATATTTTATAACCACTTGCTTATTTGAAATATTTGCGCATTTTACCCATAATTAACCATATTAATCAAATCAACCATTACTATTTCAAAATAATAAATAGAGAAATTCAATTTCATTTATAATAAGTTGGGGTCTTACAACCTCCCCTCCTTATGAAATTTTGTCCTCGAAATTGACGTACGTACCTAGCATTTCGAAAATGTGAGGATACCTCGCTTTCATTTCTGTTTCCAACTCCCAGGTCATTTCCTCAATAGCATGGTTCCTCCACAAAACTTTGACTTGTGGAATGACCTTTGTACGTAAGACATGCTCCTTTCTATCCAAGATCTTGACAGGTACCTCCTCGTACGTTAAGTCTTCGGCTATCACGTCTGGTTGTAACTCAATAACGTGGTTCAGTTCTTTCACATATTTACAAAACACAGATATATGAAAAATATTATGAACACGAGATAAACTTGGAGGTAACGCGAGTCTATAGGCCACATTTTCTACTCGGTCAAGAATCTTAAATGGACCAATAAATCGTAGATTGAGCTTTCCTCTTTTCCCAAATCTTGTAACTCCCTTCCATGAAGCAACACGCAACAATACATGATCCCCAATATTAAATTTCATGTCCTTTCGATGAAGATCTGCATAACTCTTTTGTCGATCTTGTGCCGTTTGTATACGTTGTCGGTTCTTTTAGATCTTTTCTGTAGTAATACGTACCAACTCTGGTCCCAACAATGTTGCTTCACCCATCTCATCCCAACATACTGGATAGCAACACTTTCGTCCATATAATGCTTCAAATGGAGCCACACCTATACTTGCCTGATAACTGTTGTTGTAGGAGAATTCCACCAATGGTAAATACTTATCCCAACTCCCTTTGAAGTCTAGGACACAGAGTCTTAATAGATCTTCAAGAGTTTGAATAGTCCTCTCTAATTGTCCGTCCGTTTGAGGATGGTATGCCGAACTGAATCGTAAATTCGTGCCCATAGCTTTTTGTAAGCTAACCCAAAATTGTGAATTAAATCTTGGGTCATGATCCAAAACTATGGATACTGGCATGCCATGCAATCTCACAATCTCATTTATGTACATACGAGTAAGACTTTCAAGGGAATAAGTCTCCCGTATCGGCAAGAAATGAGCAGACTTGGTTAATCTATCAACAATAACCCAAATAACATTTATGCCTTGAGAAACCGTGGGAAGACCCATAACGAAATCCATGGTAATGTGTTCCTACTTCCATTTTGGAATCTCAAGTGGTTACAATGGACCCTTAGGCACTTGATGCTCTGCCTTTACATGTTGACAAGTTAAACACCTCGAGATAAACTTTGCAATCTCTCTCTTCATATTGTTCCATAAAAATGTATGTCGAAGATCACGATACATTTTGGTGTTTCCCAGATGGATTGTAAACGGTGTATTGTGTGCCTCCATCATGATCTTGTTCTACAAATCAGAGTCGTTAGGAACACAAAGTCTGGAGTGGACTCGAAGTATTTCTTCTTCATCGATTCTTGCTTCTGGAATAGCATCTTCTTGTACTTTCTTCTTCATACGCATCAGCTCCGGGTCTGTGGCTTAAGCAACTTTAACTTTTTTAATTAAAGTCAGTTCTATGCGTATACTTGACATCATCGCATGGGTCCCCGGAGTCTTGAATTCTATCTTCATCTTTTGTAAATCACACAAAATGGGCCTTTGTGTTGACAACATCACACTCATTCCCGCATATGATCTTCTACTCAACGCGTCAGTTACCATGTTTGCTTTTCCAGGATGGTATTGAATGGTGTGGTTATAATCTTTCAACAGCTCGAGCCAATATCGTTGCCGCATGTTGAGTTCCTTTTGGGTGAAGAAATATTTTAGGCTTTTATGGTCTGAATATATCTCCACTTTCTCCCTATATAGATAGTGCCTCCAGATCTTTAGCGTGAAAACAACTGCTGCCAACTCTAGATCATGAGTATGATAATTCCTCTCATATTCTTTAAGTTACCGCGAGGCATAGGCTATGACTTTCCCATGTTACATGAGAACACACCCTAACCCTTTGCCCGAAGCATCGCTGTAGATAACAAATCCATCCGAATCAGATGGTATTGTCAGAACAGGTGCCGAAATGAGTCTCCTCTTGAGCTCTTGAAAACTTTTTTGCATTCCTCGCTCCATACAAATTTTGTATCCTTCCGAGTCAACTAAGTTAACGAAGTAGTGATTCGAAAAAACCCTTCCACGAATCTTCGATAATAACCAGCTAAGCCCAGAAAGCTACGAACTTCGGTCACCGTCTTCGGTTGCTCCCAACTTTGTATTGCTTCAATCTTCACCGGGTTGACAGATACTCCATGTTTTCACACCACGTGCCAAATGAATGCTATTTCTTCAAGCCAGAATTCCCATTTCTTCAACTTGGCATAAAGCTTGTTTTTAGGAAGCCTTTGGAGTACCATTTTCAAATGGCGCTCATGATCTTCACGACTTTTAGAATATATAAGGAAGTCATCAATAAAGACAACAACGAACTGATCCAAATATTCCTTAAATACTTGGTTCATCATATCCATGAAATCTGCAGGAGCATTAGTCAATCCAAAATATATGACTAAGAATTCATAATGCCTGTACCGAGTTTTGAAGGCAGTCTTTGGAATATCCTCAGTTCTAATCTTTAGCTGATGATATCCAGAACGAAGATCGATCTTTGAAAAGAATTGTGCTCCTTGTAACTGGTCAAACAGGTCATCAATACGAGGTAGCAGATACCTATTCTTGATAGTGACGTGGTTTAATTCCCGGTAGTAAATACAAAGTCGCATACTCCCGTCTTTCTTCTTTACGAATAAAACAGGAGCACCCCAGGGAGATGTACTAGGACGAATAAAATCGATGTCCAATAACTCCTGTAGTTGGACCTTTAACTCTTGAAGTTCAATAGGAACCATTCGATATGGGGTTTTAGAAATGGGCTTTTTACCAGGTTCAAGGTGAATAAAGAATTCAACTTCACGTTCTGGGGGTGGACCAGGAAGTTCTTCAGGAAATACATCAGAAAATTCATTAACAACAGAAATTTTATTCAAATCTGACGTGTCTTTATTCAAATCCATAACATGGGCTAAAAAAGCTTGACATCTATTTTTCAATAAACGAATGGCTTTATGACTTGATATGACAGTGATTGATTTTACTAGTGTAGTTGCTTGAATTCGTACAATAGGTCGATTAGGAATATGAAAACTAACAACCTTACGAAAATAATCAATTTTGGCATGATGAGTAGTTAACCAATAAATCCCTAAAATCACATCAAAAGCAAGTATCTTTAAAGAGATAAGGTCAACAGGTAATGTGATGGTGCCAACTTGGATCAAACAAGATTTATAAACAGTGGATGTAATGACAGTTTCTCCTGACGGAGTCTCCACAGATAAGTCAAAGTCTAATTTCTCCGGAGTCAAGTTTAAACATTGAGCATAAGCAGGAGAGATAAATGAATGGGTAGCACCTTTATCTAGTAAGGTATAAACTTTGCAAGAATTTATGATTAGCTTACCCGTGATCACCTCGTTTGGGTTCCTCGCATTTTGACCAGTCACAACAAACGCTCTTCCAGGAACTGTTGACTTTGACTTTTCTGGGACAGCCTTTTGAGTCACCATCCCCGCTGGACTTGGTTTCACTACCGTACAATCTCGAGCTATATGTCTTTCCTTTCCATAATTATAGCATACCTTGAACTGTTGTGGACAGTTTGGGCTGATATGTCCCTCTTTTCCGCATTTATAGCATACGACTAGTGGTCGTTCTCCTCCCTTAGAACCAGTTGCCACTGGTGCTGATGTCTTCACATTGTCATTGTTGAATCTCCTCTTATTAAAATCTCCCCCTGACTCTCTTCTTCTATTTTCATGGCCATGATTACCACCAGAGTGGTTGCCGCTTTTGTCCGTATTTTTCTTTCCCCGCTGGTTATCATTTCTCCGATGACTGCTATCACCGGTATGACCTTGGTTATGGTCCCTCCGTTAAACGTACTCGTTATCTTGCTCTAATAATTGAGCCCAGTTGACAACATCTGAATATAGAGAAAATTTATGAGAAATGAGATACTGACATATGTCGGGTTTCAAACCTCTCAGAAACATCCGCATCATATGTTCCTCATTCTCCACCAAATGAGGTGCAAACCTGGATAACTCCGCGAACTTCGCCTCTTACTGAGACACCGTCATATTGTTCTGCTCCAGTCTAATAAACTCTACCTCCTTCATATGAAGAATACTTTCAGGAAAGTACTTGTCATTGAATAGTTTCTGAAACGTTTCCCAAGAAATGTTGAGTGCGGCTGGATGGGGACGCTTCACAGATTCCCACCAGTAATCTGCCTCATTACGAAATATAAAGGTGGCGAATGGAACCTTCTGTTCCTCCGTGCATCCCAAGACATTGAATATCTTGGTAATTTACTTGACAAACGTCTCTACCTTAATCGGATCCGGCTTTCCCCAGAATTCTGGTGGTCCCAACTCTTTGAACTGTTTGGCTGTGATAAACCATGCGTTACTATCATTTTCACCTGTATTTTGTACACGAGTCTCCTTCGTCTAATTTTGCATGAACTGCAAAAAGCTTCTAAAGATTCCATCGTTCATCGTCTGATCAGTGGTGTTGTTTACAGGAGGAACATTGTCGGCCTGTTGCACGTTTTCTTCATTGGTGGGTAAATGTGTCTCCGCGGTCTCATTTACTCCACTGTTAACATTCTCGGTTACCATTCTCAAATATTGCCATAAAATAAGGGTTAATTGAAGAAATTAACATATCACATAATATCCCTATATTCTGACCAACAAACAAATAAGCTTAAGTGGGACACACTAGCGAATGATTTACTCGTCTCTCCCCTCCTAGTTCTATTCCCCGATCTCCGCTAGAGATCATATCCCTAAGCTCTGATACCAACTGTGACGCCCCCAAAATAGGTATACAACACCCATTCTGAGTCGCCAAATATATGGTACAGGAACAACTAGAACTTTATTAATACAATTGTCGTGCAAAATACGACAACACATAAACTGTGAATTTAAAAACAAATATTGTCTTTTAGACAATATCAACACTCAAATAAGTCCTCATTACAACTATTGATACACTATTTTCCAAAATAGTGATGACTACTAAAACGACTTTCTAGAACCTTCATTCCATACCCCGACTAGTACTCGCTACATTCTGGCCTCCTAAGAAGAAAAATGGAACAAAAAGGAAAAGGGTGAGCTCAACTAGCCCATTAAAGAATATTATGACAATAATAACATAGAACAAATTATCGTTAGTCCTCAACAGGAAAAAAATCTGATAGAATACAATAGACAACAAGTTTTAAATCAATATTCGAAGAGAAAATAATAATTCATTAGAAGAGTTACGTAGAGAATGAAATCTACTTTCTTCTATGAATTGAAAGTTTATCATCAAAATTTTATCCCTGTAACATCAATCAATATACATCTTGAATCAAATATTCATCTTTGCACTATAGGCCAAAGATATTCATCAGTTGGTCATGTTCATCTCAACACCTGTACATCTTTGCACTACGGGCCAAAGATATTCATAAGAAAATTAACCATCCTTGCACTACAGGCCAAAGATATTCAGTAACATCATCATTTAGGACTGAGGATGATGAAAAATATTTTTAAAAAATGAATCCAGTGAAACAAAAGAACAAATAATAAGGATTCGTACTTTAAGCAGTCCAAGTTCAAAAATACTTCATAAATAACCATAGTGAAGTAAAGTTCAAGAATGATCAAAAATATGGATACAATCAAAGCTAGTATCCATAATACATATTTTGGACAAAAAACAAAAATATAATTTTTCTGTGAATAGTGCCGTATTCGTGAATAGTGTCGTATACGTGAATAGTAACTCCGACACTAAAAGACAAGAATTTCACAAGAAAAATCTTTCCAATATTTCGGCATAATGATATTGAAAGTGATAATATCATTTATAAAAAAAATAACATCTCTTACCTCGAAAGAATAGTACTTCTGGCTAGAATATCAGATATAACACTGAAAGGAACTTGCACCGTATAGCAACACTCAAAGTATCAAAATACTCACAAGAATACGCTCGATAATATAGAGAGAGAAAATTTCAGTTTCTGGTGTGATTTTCAATTCTAACCTAAGCACCCTATTTATAGGAAAAGCTTAGAACACTAAAGCAGAAAATTTAGTAAAATATTAATATATTTATTAAATTTCCTACGCACAAAAACTTGGTCCAAAATTAGCCACACACTTCACCAAAAGTCACAAAAACGTTTTTCATGTACAAATCACTTAAAACTCAAAAAAAAAAAATCAATTAATCCGAAACTTCAATAATTCATAATAAATAGCCTTTTATCAGAAAAATTTGAATCTTATGTCCATTCCATAGGAAATTCAATTCTCTACAACTTTATAATTTTAAGTTTTTCCAAATTCCAAACAGAAATTGACCGAAACCCACATACGGACGATTTTACAAGCTATAATCAAATTTCAGTCAAGAAATAGGGTCCATAAACATGAAAAACATGTTTTAAATATTTTTAGTAACAAAAATAATCTTCATCCATATTTATTCATATATCCCACATTCATTGTAAAAATATCGCCATTATTATATTATTATAATATAATAATATATTTAAATGAATTATTTTATCAAAAAAATACCAATTTTCAACAATTGTCACATTAAAAATTTTCTCCATCTATATCCATATAAAATGAATATTTTTCTTATCATATAAATCAATAATTAATTATTCACAAATAATATTACAGAATCACAATACTGACAACCAGGCCGTTCCCAGGAAAGAAGGGGCTTTCCAATAAGGATTTTTCCTTACTGGCGCGCAATTAGGTGACCAAACCTCTCCTTAGACAGAACTTTCTAGATATTGACAATATTGCTATATAATAATATTATTCAAATAATATGAATTATTGATCTGATAATGAAAAATACTATGTAGTGACAATTATTGAAACAACAATAATATAAAATATCAACGTAGCAATTATTGAATTAATAAAATAAAATATTGAACAGTAATTACTGTAACAATTATTGAGTAGTTCCTTCTTACGTAAGGATAAATAATTGGTGTAATACACTGTGCTACTGTGTTTTAACCACTGAGTATTTCAACAGTATTAAAAGTAATAACTACGCCATTATTTATAAATAACTTATACTTTTCATTTTCTTCATCCAATCGCTTTCCGTTATGGGGCCCACACAAGGTTGCGCCGTCATACGAATATTCCCCGATAGTAAGAATATTCTATGTCCAAACGAATATTCTCCAACAACAATGAATATTTTATAACCACTTGCTTATTTGAAATATTTGTGCATTTTACCCATAATTAACCATATTAATCAAATCAACCCTTACTATTTCAAAATAATAAATAGAGAAATACAATTTTATTTATAATAAGTTGGGGTCTTACATTCTATATACGAATATATAGATAAAGAGATCAAAGATGTTAGGTTGATCTATGACTTGAAAGGAATAGATAGGCCTTGAAAAGAATCGCAGTCTATCGAGCTGATCAATAGATTGTAGAAGTTAAGGCAGGATCGTAGAGCTTAGAAGATCGTAGTGTATCTGCCTTGAAGGACCTCCCCAGAAATCATAGAGTGGTTGTAAGACCCCAACTTATTATAAATGAAATTGAATTTCTCTATTTATTATTTTTAAATAGTAAGGGTTGATTTGATTATTGTTGTTAATTATGGGTAAAATGCGCAAATATTTTAAATAAGCAAGTGGTTATAAAATATTCATTATTATCGGGGAATATTCGTTTGGTCGTGGAATATTCTTAGTATCGGGGAATATTCGTACGACGGCGCAGCCTTGTTTGGACCCCATAACGGAAAGCGATTGGATGAAGAAAATGACAAGTATAAATTGTTTATAAATAACGGCGTAGTTGTTACCGTTAATACTGTTGAAATACTCTGTGGTTAAAATACAGTAGCACACAGTATTGCACCAATTATTGATTCTTACGTAAGAAAGCACGACTCAATAATTGTTACATTAATTACTGTTCAATATTTTATTTTATTGATTCAATAATTACTACGTTGATATTTTATATTATTGTTGTTTCAATAATTGTTACTACACAGTATTTTCCATTATCAGATCAATAATTCATATTATTTGAATAATATTATTAGATAGCAATATTGGCAATGTCTAGAAAGTTCTGTCTAAGGAGAGGTTTGGTCACCTATTTGCGCACCAGTAAGGAGAAATCCTTATTGGAAAGCTCCCTCTTTCTTGGGAACGGTCTGGTTATCAATATTGTGATTTTGTAATATTATTTGTGAATAATTAATTATTGATTTATATGATAAGGAAAATATTCATTTTATGCGGATATAGATGGACAAAATTTTTAATGTGATAATTGTTGAAAATTGTTATTTTATTTTTTTTTGATAAAATAATTCATTTAAATATATTATTATATTATAATAATATAATAATGGTGATATTTTTACAATGAATGTGGGATATATGAATAAATGTGGAGGAAGAGTATTTTTGTTACTAAAAATATTTAAAACATGTTTTTCATGTCTGTGGACCCTATTTCTTGACTGAAATTTGATTATATTCTGTAAAATTTTCTGTATGTTGGTTTTGGTCTATTTCTGTTTAGAATTTGGAAAAAATTATAATTATAAAGTTGTAGAGAATTGAATTTCCTATGGAATGGACATCAGATTCGAATTTTTCTGATACAAGGGCTATTTATTATGAATTATTGAAGTTTCGGATTAATTGATTATTATTTTTTTGGAGTTTTAAGTGATTTTTAAATGAAAAACGTTTTTGTGACTTTTGGTGAGGTGTGTGGCTGATTTTGGACCAAGTTTGTGTGCGTAGGAATTAATAAAATATATTAATATTTTATTAAATTTTCTGCTTTGGTGTTCTAAGCATTTTCCTATAAATAGGGTGCTTAGGTTAGAATTGAAAATCACACCAGAAACTAAAATTTTCTCTCTCTATATTATCGAGCGTAGTCTTGTGAGTATTTTGATATTTTGAGTGTTGGTATAAGGTGCAAGTTCCTTTCAACGTTATATCTGATATTCCAGCCAGAAGTACTATTCTTTCGAGGTAAGGGATGCTATTTTTTTATGAATGATATTATCTCTTTCAATATCATTATGCCGAAATATTAGTAAGATTTTTCTTGTGAAATTCTTGTCTTTTAGTGTCGGGGTTACTATTCACGTATACGGCACTATTCACAAAAAATTAAATTTTCGCATTTTGTCCAAAATATATATTATGGATACTAGCTTTGATTGTATCCATGTTTTGATCATTCTTGAATTTTACTTCACTATGGTTATTTATGAAGTATTTTTGAACTTAGATTGTTTAAAGTACAAATCCTTATTATTTGTTCTTTTGTTTCACTGGATTCGTTTTCTTTAAAATATTTTTCATCATCCTCAGTCCTAAATGATGATATTACTGAATATCTTTGGCCTGTAGTGCAAGGATGGTTAATTTTCTTATGAATATCTTTGGCCCATAGTGCAAAGATGTACAGGTGTTGAGATGAACATGGCCAACTGATGAATATATTTGGCCTGTATTGCAAAGATGAATATTTTATTCAAGATGTATATTGATTGATGTTACAGGGATAAAATATTGATGATAAACTTTAAATTCATAGAAGAAAGTAGATTTCATTCTCTACGTAACTCTTCTAATGAATTATTATTTTCGCTGCGAATATTGATTTAAAACATGTTGTCTATTGTATTCTATCAGATTTTTCCCTGTTGAGGACTAACGATAATTTGTTCTATGTTATCTTAGTCATAATATTCTTTACTGGGCTAGTTGAGCTCACCCTTTTCCTTTTTGTTCCATTTTTCTTCTTAGGAGACGAGAATGTAGCAAGTACTAGTCGGGGTATGGAATGAAGGTTCTAGAAAGTCGTTTTAGTAGTCCTCACTATTTTGTAAAATAGTGTATCAATAATTATAATGAGGACTTATTTGTGTGTTGATATTGTCTAGAAGACAATATTTGTTTTTAAACTCACAATTTATGTGTTGTCGTATCTTGCACGACAATTGTATTAATAAAGTTGTAGTTGTTCCTGTACCATGTATTTGGCGACTCAGAATGGGTGTTGTATACCTATTTTGGGGGCGTCACAGTGGTCCAGATGTTTGCCGAAGCTAACTCAGAGATCGTAGTGTGCTCTCGGAAACGTAGAGTCTGCAAGATGAGCAAGTGAAGATCGTAGTGTGCAAATCCTTGAGAGAGATTGTAGTGTTCTCTTCAGACCAAGCACCAATGTGACAAGACACCACGATATGGATCGTAGAATATCATCTGCCTTGTGTCAGAAGCATAAAGCCCTACTTTTGTTTGGAGACAAATTCTAACAAATGTGGAATGGTTTTGAAACGTTGAAGTCCTCACCAGTCCCAACGGTACAAAAGATATCCTTAGTATTCAACAAAAGGAACGTATTCAAGAAGCTAAGGAAAGGACCATAGGACATAGGAAAAACACCTTTTCAGGTGTTAGGTGAGAAAGCAGTCTGTTGTGTCAGTGGGCTAGAATGCAATTCAAAAGGTGTGCAAAAAAGTCTCCATCAAAGTTCAGAAATGTCAAACGCATTTAATGCTTCAACAAATGGCTTCAACGAAAAGATTTAAAGGATAACATATATGCAGAACATATGCAGATGATAGATCTAAGCAAGCATTGAACAAAAATGTAAAAGAACACTCAACGCTCAACTCTACGATCTGAGAAAAAGAGGAAGCTTGCTCAGCTACTCAGTTCTTTCGAACAAGTGCTTAACTATAACTGAGTAGCATCAATCACGAACTCAACAACTACCAATCAACTGAAGTAAGAGTTCCAAGTCAGAAGGACTAGAAGAGTTCTAAGTGAACTGTGAAGAACCAAGTCTGCTGGACTTGAAGAGTTCAAGAGTGAACTAAGAAGTGCCTAGACTGCTGGTCTAGAAGAAATCTGCGAGATTCAGAAAGTGTAAAAGACAACCTTTGTGGATTTTCTACTCGAGGAGTAGAAGAGTGGACTAGGAGATTTAAGTGCTCTGCCACCGGTATCGAATGAAGTCATGCTCACATTGTCGAAACTGCATCCAAAGTTGCTGGGGAAATGTCCAAAGAATTCGATAAGAAAGTAGATGAATTAATAAATATAATTATCGAAAACCTATCAAAATGTGATGAACTCTACTTCCAAAAGATTGTTGAGCATAAAGCAAGAGTTCTATTGCTTCAAAACACAAATGTAAAAATCTATCAATCTTCTTTCAGATAAAGTTTTCTCAATGAGCTTCACTTTGCTCGACTTCAAGGGTCTTGTTAGCTAGTCAATGGAAATGATTGATAATGCTCTGAAACTTGTTCACCATCATCGCGATCAAGATAAAGCCAAGTATCAAGAGTCCAGATATGACATTTCTTTGTCCAGAAGCTAAATACAAAAACTGGTTAACACTGTCAAGAAGTTCTCTGAAAAAGTAAATGCTCTACGAAATGAAAGAGATGCTGACAAAAAAGTGAGAGGAGGCGACCTTAACAATCATCAATTGTTCCTCGTCATCATCCCTTTAGAAATATTTCTTCTGCACCTTAAGTCATACCTCTGGACAGAGGATAGTTAAGTGGATAGACAGCCCAATCTTCCTTATCTAGGCCAGGATCGTTGAATGCAATAACACCTACTGGCTTACAACTCCCGTCCAGTGACCCAACCTTCATGGGAAAAAATATTCAATGATCTCACATAGAAAGGGAAGAACGATTCGACATGCCATATCTTGGACCCAAAGCCTTATTTGAAGAAATTCAAATAAGAGCATAGGAAGGGAGAGAAAGTTATTTGAGAAGGAGAGAAACAAAAAGAAGATATCCACCAAGGAGTAAAAGAGGTAGGAGGTAAATCAATAGTTATGTTGTATTTTATTTTTTAAATTTCTTTTACTCTATTTAAAATTATTTTTCATTCATCAATAAATTCATTCATTCTTTCTAGAAATACAGTTGCTCTATATGTAAGTCACATTTAAATTTATAGTATCAAATTAATTGCATCTTAGAATTGATGATTGTTTAAAACTATTGGTTTTGTCATCATCAAATAGGGGGATTGTTAATATAATGCATATTTTGGATTTTATGATGATATAATGTATATTTGTAACCAATAGCTTTGTAAAGTCCTTATAATAAAAATGGTGTAAAAGGGCTCAGATTAGAAGATCAAACTTGTTATGTTGATCTATTTCGTTGAGTGAATTTAATGTATAGATCTTAAGTCAATAGACGATCATAGAGAATACTTGTTGAATATCATAAAGTATATAGAATATCTTAGAATACATTGATGATCACAGAGTCTTGTAGAGCATACTAGTCGAAGATCGTAAAGTACATTAAAGATCGTAGAGTCTGCTGAAATCGTAAAGTATACTGAGAATCATATAGCCTACCAATCTTAGAGCCATAAATTCAAATGTTCTAAGATTGCAAAATCTTCAAGTCATTATCCAAGACTCTAAGAGTACACATAATAAGCAACTGATTAGAGTACAGCTGAAGATCATTTGAACAGACGAAGACTTAGAGAAGCTTTGTAGAGTATATTGAATTTTTATAGAAGTTCGCCTATCCAGGTACTCTACGATTAGGAAAATCCTAGAGTACATCAGTTCTAATAATAGACTATTAATGACAAAACTCGTATAGTGAAGAATCCAAAGAAGTTTGTTGAATATCTTAAGACTAAAGAGAAGGTCAGATTGAAATATGTCTAACAAGTAGTTTGGTGAAGTGACAACACCCACGCGAGTATCTACGTAGCAGTATTGATGTGATATATCATAGTCGAAAGTTGACACATCCTCTCTAAAAGTAAACAATTAGAAATCTTCTACAATCATAGTATTAAATGAGCAACGAAAACTTTCCAACAGGGAAAAAACTTGAGGAAGGTGAAAAAGAAGGCAAACAGATTCAATCAAACAATAACGATTGAACATTAAAATTTTGAATTGTTGTCAAACTAAAAATAACACTACTCTACGAACTTGAACAACTTGTTCAGTTGCTAAGTCATTCAACGCTGAACTTCAAGAAACTTAGTAGAACCTCAAAAATCACTCTCTTAGTGTTATTTTTTGTCTTAGTGACCTATTGTAACCAAGTCTTAGTGACTTAAAGAAATCTTAGTGATTTATTGTATCCAAGTCCTAATGACTTGAAGAGATCTTAGTGATCTATTGTGTCCAATTCTTTGTGAATGGAGTGAATCTTTGTGATTCATTTTATGTAACTAGTATGTGTGAACAAATCTTAGTAAACACCAATCCTCAGTGGATTATTCTTAGTTAAGAGTAAAAGAGTGGTTTAGAAGATCTTTGTACTCCGAACCACTTAAAAATATTGTCTCTTTTAATTTCTTGCACTTATCTTTTTGCAAATGTATTTAATTATTCTGTGACTTAGTTTCACATTTGTTACAAAATTCAGAACTGTGAATTTTCTTAAATCTTTGAAGTGGTTTTTCAAACTATTATTCCGCTGTGCAAAAGCTATTAAATTAACCTACTTAAATTATAATTTGGTAATGTCTTTAAAAGCAAATTATTTTAAAGGATATATTTAACCCCTTTCTAGATCTTTTAGTGCCTTTGAGATGTAACAAACACCTTACTATTTAAAATAATATATAAAATAATTTAAATTTTATTTATTAAAAGTTGGGGTCTTACAACCTATCTAAAAGTAGTATGCATACAAGTCAATCATGTATGATGATAAAGCATATACTTTGTAAATAATCTTATTCATTTATGAATAAAAGTATTAATTTATTAAAGGCATTTAATTATCTACATGTTTCTATTTTAATAATATGTGATAAACTCATAGTTTTAAGCAATGTTTTTAGAATCATGATGAGATCATGCTAATGAGATCTAAATTCTTAGATAGATTAAAAACTGAAATGTTTCCAATCACTGGATTACTAAAAAGGGGATTAGTGAATCCAGATAGATTGGTACATATGTTGCTTGCTCATTAGATGAAGATGATTGATCTCATGATCATTTGTGTGGAGGCACTAAAGCAAGTATGTAGGAGTTTATTGGAGAATAAGTTCATTGAACGTGGCTCGCTAAGGAATACCAAATGGAGTTTTACTTGCATGTCAATTGGAATTCATGTAGTGATAGTAGTACAAGTGATCCTTAGACTTGAGATCATCATAGTATCTTGTGTATAATAAAATATACTTTGACTTATTTCTTAAGACCCTTTATGGTATATCAAAGAGTATGCTTGGGTGTAATAAGTTATATTTGGAGATAATGAATGATCAATAAGAAATCTACCGCTTCAAGTAAAAGAAGGGATATATCCTATGTGATTCGATAAATGACAATCCAGGAATCCTTGGTCAAGGTGGAATGAAATTAGAAAGGAGTTTCTAATTTACATTTATTCAGAGATGTGCATTTGAGAATCGAAATACATATAATTAAATAAAATAAGACTTGGCAATAATTTTATGTCTTATATTTAATTGGGACATTGTATGGTGGAAGGATTGAATTGTACGATAACTATTTACTTAAAGGTTCTTTTATGATTAAAGTTAAAATCTATATTATCTAGAAAGTCGTTGATCGCTAAGGAGGTTTATCCTTATTTTATAATAAATATTATTTATTTAGATAAATTATTAATTTATTTATTTATTTAAATAAGATTATAATTGTTCTAATTGATTTATTCACAACCGGTTTAATATAGAGAACCTAAAGGGTCACACTATAAAAGGAAGAATGTTTATTTAAGAAGTAAATGGAATAATTGTAATAATAAGTTAAGTATATTTAATTTAATCTATGGTGATAGAATAAATTATATAGCTTAATATTTAATATTTAATATTTTAAAAATATTAAATATAAATTAATAAGAGGAGTCTTATTATTATTATTATTATTATTATTATTAAGTTAATTCCTAATGGTGTTTGGGAATTAATTAATATTAGTACTCCCATATATTCCTAATAAGATTAGGAGGCTAATTAATTAAAAAAATTTATTAATTATTTCTAATTAGATTAAGAAGACTAATTAATTAAACGAGTTTAATTAATTTAATTAATTAAAGGAGTTTAATTAATTTAATGAATTAAATGAGTTTAATTAAAAAAATACCCAATTTCTAAATAGTTTAGTACGGTTCCCTACATCTATAAAAGAAAGTCTTTTTATGGAGAGAGTGTGAAACCCCGAATTTTATGAAATAACAGTATTCAATTTTTTTTTGGTGAATAGTTAAATTGATAAGAGTTTAAAGTTAAGGGTGACATTTGAAAATTTTTCAAAGTAAGTGATGATGAAGTTTTGTTTTATTAGTATTATTAATGTAATAAAATAGAAAAACTTTCATATAAAACAGAATGATTTTATAAAGTTATTCTATAAATAGAATATATTATATTTTATTATGCATAGTATTTTGTATAGTAAAATCTTTTTATATAAAACAGAATACTTTTATAAAGTTATTCGTTTTATTAGATTATAAATAGAATATATTATATTTTATTTAAAAGATTTTGCTTTAAATATGGACCTTCCGATTAAAAGTAAATCAATCTGGACCGTTCATGAATTAGTTACTATGCAGTCCATTCTTCTATAAATAGAAGCTCATTCCTTCATTATTTCTTACGAATTCACTGAAACTCTAGATAGAGAATTCTCCTTCTATAATTTTGAGCATATTTCTTTAGAGTTTAAGAAAGCTTTGAGCATAGTACAAGTTTTCTTCGAGTATATCCTCGCCTTACCAATCGGAGTACGTACTCTTCTTTCAAAGGTAAGGGATATTATTTGTTGTACCTGTAATGGATATTATTTCTTTTGTATTCATGAAGAGAACTTATGTTATTCCATTCCTTGTTATTATGTTGGAATAACCTGTTTATGCGAAGTACCGCATACATGGTGAAATTCTTCTGTTATTCCATTCCTTATTATTATGTTGGAATAACCTGTCTATGCAAAGTACCGCATACATCGTGAAGTTCTGTTATTATTCCATTCTTTATTATTCTGTCTGAATATCCTGTCTGTCCGTTTTACAACGAACCTAATTTCGTCTTTATTATTCTGTTGGAATATCTTGTCTGTGCATTTTACTTCTGACCTGGTTTCGTTATTTATTATTCTGTTAGAATAACCTGTCTATGCGAAGTACCGCAAACATGGTGATTTCTTTTGTTATTCCATTCTTTATTATACTCAGTTGGTTAAAGTTTTGATTTCTATACTCCATGAAATTAGTGGAATATCCTTATATTTGTGTTTCATCCAGTATCTTTTCATAGAAATATTCTTCCGAGTATTCTTAAATTTTACTCTACAAAGAAGTTTTATGTTGACAATTTGGACGTTATTAGTTCCTGGATAAATTAATTCTTGAACTTGTTTTATTGAATTCTTATATCATTGTCATCATCGTCATGTATATATTATGTTGAAAGTCATATGTGGCCGGTAGTGCATAGATGGACTTGGTATGATTATGATCAGGGATTATTCAGTATAATCATGACCGTAATGTTACAAATGATGTGGAAAAAGTCCTCATTGGCCCGTAGTGCATTGATGGATAGTTTTTGGTATGATTATGGCTATAGATTCTCTTCGGCCAAGGGTGCAAAGTTGAATTATTTTATGGCATGATCAGGACCGTTAATGAAAACATGATTATGTTTGGCCCGTAGTGCATGGATAATTCGTGGTCGTGATACTAAAAGAATATCCTTGGCCTATAGTGCATGGATGAATTGATGATGCAGATTAATTATTGAGCTGAGTCTCAGTAATGAAATATTAATTCATGGATGTGATAATAATGAATATCCTTGGCCGTAGTGCATGGGTAATTTATGAATGTGATATTAACGAATATCCTTGGCTGTAGTGCAGGGATGATTCGATGATGCGGATTATTTATTAAGCTGAGTCTCAGCGATAACATATTGATAATAAGCTTTTAAATTCGTAGAAGATAGTAAATATCATGCTCTACTTGACTCTTCTAAAATACAGTTGTATGTCTTTGGCCTGTAGTGCAAAGATGAATTATTAATGAATATCTTTGGCCGTAGTGCAAAGATGAATTTATTAGTATGATTATGAGCAGGGATTGTGATTTGGTATAACTATGATTTTTGATGTTTCAGGTGAAGATATGTTATGAAAATTATTTTCGTCTTGGGTTCGAAAAAGAATTCAGAATCACAATTATGATTATGAGTTATTCATATGATTGTGGACATGAATCGTTGATTAATGTTACATGGATAAAACATTATTGGTGGAGTTTTAACATGGAGAATATAATAGACCTTGTTGGATCCCAGAGGGCACAACAGATCTAGAAGGGGGGGGGTTGAATAGATTCTTTTCTTTTAAAATACTTTTTTGGTTTATGATGTATTGTTCATATTAGATTATATGACAAACATAGAATCTTTTCAAGCACAGCGGAATAAGTAAAAGATTCCCCTCCTTCATTGATATATTCATAATCATGCAAACATTGTTCGTTGGGTTAGTTTAGTTGTAAGCAGTTAAAACATACATAGCAGTTATAGCAGTTATAGACATAATGTAAATGACATAATGTAAAAGACACAAGGGGTTTTAAGTGGTTCAGAGACTCAAGCTCCTAATCCACTCTTCTGCTTTCAACTAGCAGGATTTCTACTAAAGAAGGGCAGCACCCTGAATCTCTACGATTCCTTCAAGGCCAGCAGCCTTGGGACTTCAGTTCACTAAGAACTCTTCAAGGCCAGCAGCCTTGGGACTCCTCTAGTTCCCTAGGAACTCTTCAAGCCCAACAAGCTTGGAACTTCATTTAGTCCCTTTGGACAAGGACCCTTTGGCCCTGCTTTGTTTAGTCCCTTTGGACAAGGACCTCTCAGATCCTGGCTTCTTGAGTTGTTGTTGTTGTTGTTGGAGTCGGTGTTGAGCTGCTAAGATGTCTTCATGCTCTGAACATCTGCCATCTTTAGCAGCTTCGGCTTGATCATCCTTGAAGAGCAGTTGAGTGTTGCATGATGCTCAGCTTCTTAGGTGGCTCAACTACTCCGGATGACCCCTTGATGAACTGCCTTGAAGATCATTCTCCTTGGTACTTGATGGCTGCACATGAGAGGCTTCTAGGATGACTGTAAGCTCTTCTGCAAGGTACCTAGAAGCTTTCTCAAGCTTGACACCAAGATAGCTTTTGTGATCTCCCTTCTTGCTACTCGATGCCTTCCCATGATGGACTTGCTAAGATGACCGTAAGCTCTTTTCTATTGTACTTAGAGTCTTCCCATGATGGACATCCAGATGGGATGATGCTCTTCTTTCTCTCGACAGTTCAGAACACTCTTCATGTAGTAGAACTCTCACTTCTACATAGTAGAACTCACACTTCTACTTCTTGCTTGATCTGACTTTTGAGTGTTCTTGGTGGATCGTAGAGTGAGTCTCTGGACTTACTATTACTTGATTCGATCAGTCCACCTTCTCTCCAGAACTCAACTCTTCCAGCAACCTTTGATCTTTGAAGCTCTTCTAAATTTATACACCTTCCCAATCCTTCCGTTGGAAAGTAGCCGTTGGAAGCTATTCAAATGTCTTCACAGATCCCAAGTTGCTTGATGTAGATTGCTTGATGTGACATGACATACTTTTTCTGACTCTGCAGTCTACTTTTTCACCTACCTTGTCAGATGTATCATTTTACTGTCCTGGGCAGGTCGAAGACTTTATTTCTTCTGATTTCTTGATCAGAGGTTGTCCTTTTGCATCGATGCTCTCAATAAGCACTTGTTCGAATTACCCTTCAGATTGAACCGTTGCCAATGCCTCAATCTTCAGGTATCCAAGCTCTACGATTCTGATGCACGTCTTCAGGGACCTGATCGTAGTGTCTTGTTGACTGGTGGAGACAACACTACGATCTTGAAGAGTGTTGATTGGATCTTCAATGTAGAACACCTCTTCCTTGTATTGTGCAGTGCTTCAATACTTCTGTTTGCTTTGACTATTCTCAGATACTGATGGCTTAATTCCTTGCTCTGGTTCCCTTCTGAATATCAAGACACTTCAGATTTGTGGCGCGTCCAGCTTGCTTTCTCCTGGTGATCTTCCACTCACTTATCATCAATGAACTGACCCTGCACTTAATCACTTTAGCCTTGCTCTTCAAAAGCTGTCCAGTATCTCGGTTCACCTTCCATCAGTTCTTTCTTTGTCTGACAAACACTACGATCCTGGTTGCTTCCAAGATCGTTGTCTTCTGTTTTCTTGATAGCAACTGCATTAGCTGACTTTTACTTAGTCAACTGCTAAAGTCTTCTTTGAATCATCTTGTGGAAGACTTCATCACGAACGGCCTTTCAACTCAATCTTGATGCTGATTGGTTTGGTGCTTACTTCTTCTGCTAGCCTGCATGCCATTCGTTGAGTGCTCTCTGGTTTCCCTTACTGTGGATTACATCTTTGCAGTGCCAACTAGAGGCTTCGTACCTTTGGATATACTGGGAGTGCTCATTCGTTGAGAACCGTATCTGCTTTACGATTCTGACTTAGCATTGTGAGCATTACTGTTGGAGTCTTAGTTCTGCACTCTACGATTCAGCTTCGGCTGTGCAAACACTTCATTCCCGAAGATCAGATCCTTACACTCTACGATTTCTGCACTCTACGATTCAGCTTCGGCTGTGCAGACTCTACGTTCCCGAGATGCTTCGGCAGTGCAGACACTACGATCCTGAGATCAGATCTTGGCACTCTACGATTTCTGCCTTGAGCTTGTTGTCTTCATCTGATCTTGTCCGACTACGATCTCTGCATTTGTTCAGTAGACTCTACAATCGCAGAGTGTGGTCTACGATCCTTGTCTTTGACTTCGGCGACGCTAGACTCTACGACTCTGAGCGTAGAGTGCATTTCATACTTAGTTTCGGCAGATTGTCGTTCGGCTTATAGGCAGGCTGTCTCTACGATTCAGAACATGACTTCCTTAGTACACTACGATCCCGATGAGGCTCTTCTCGACACACTACGATCCTTCTTCGTTTCCCCTGGAAGTCTGCAAACTCTGAGATCTCACTATCTTGCATACTCCTATTCTGCCTCGATAGCTCCCGAGTTGACTCTGACTCTCCTGGCAGACTACGACTTCTGGTGCAGTGCTCGACGATCAGACAAGCCTATCTATTACATCATAGGATCAACCTAACAAGCTTGATCTTTCTATATTTATAGTCATTGTACATCATTTCTTTTTAAGGACTTTACAAAGCCGTTTTGCTTATGTAGGATCAACCTAACATTTTTGATCAATTCATTCTAAGTCCTTGTACATATATTTCTAATATCTATCAAAGGACTTAACAGCTTTTCTTCATGCAAACATACTTGCATATTCACTCATATATATCATAATCAAATCATATATAAATAGGAATAACATTCACATGTTTATTCCTGACAATCTCCCCCTATTTGATTATGACAAAAACAATAAGTGCATATGCATGTTATGAATGAATCTTAGATACAGTGAGCAACTGTATTTCTAAACAGTTAATCATGAATGTCATTTATATTAATATGGCAATTATATATTCAGACATTCTAAATCCTGGATCCAGAACATACTAACAGACTAGAGATATACCTCCTTGGCTCCATGTATGATTCCAGGATTCTTGTTGATTGACTACTCATCAGCTGCTGCTTCTTGCTCTTGCTCCCCCTCTGATGATGACCTTTTCTCTTTGCTTGATTTCCCTTCATCATCTTTCTGATCTGGCTCCCCTTCAGCTTCTGTGATCTTGGTATCATCATCTTCAGGCTCCCCCTCAGATGATGATTCTCTATCTGCTGCTGCTTTCTTCTTCTTTGACTTTTTCTCCCTTAACCCTCTGCTCTTCTTTTGGTGCCTCTTGCTCCTCTTCTTTCTTCGCCTCTCTTTCTCCCCCTTTTTGTCATCAATCATTTGAGAGAGCTGCTCCATGTTGGACATAAGCTGCTCCATCAGGTAGGAGGAGTTTGCAACTTCAAACTTTAGCTCTTGCTGTCCGAGTTCAAGTTGCACAGAGAAGGACTGTTTCAGATCGTCAATCTTGTCAGAGAGGGCTTCGATCTGCTTTGCATTGGCCTTCTGAACTTGTAGAGCTTCTGCCTTCTGATCTTGGATGGCCTTCTGATAGATGTTATCTCTCTCTTGGAGTTTGAGAGATACATCAGCCAAGATAGCTTGAAGCTTGTGCTGGAAAGAATCATCTCCTGCTGCTATCTGCTTCTGTATTTCTTCAGTGAGCATAGATATCTTCTTGCTTAAATCATCAGAGCTCTTCAGTAGTTCCTGCTCCAAAGCAGTTTGATCCTCTTGATTGGTAGCTTCAGTATGGGCAATGGATTGGACTCTACGATTGTCACCTTTAGACAGATTTTCAAAGGTGTGGATAATCTGAACAATTGTGGAGTACAAATTGCCTGTGGAGGATGATGGAGTGTCTGTTAGCAGTGCTTGATCATAAGGAGACTCCTAAGATTGGATTTGAACATCATAAGCAGTAGAGTGATCAGACTCTACGATCAGCTTCTTGGACATGGTTCTTCTTCCTTCAGAGTCCACTCTACGATCGTAGGGGATGTAGAGATTTCCAGCATGTCGATAGATCTTGAAGTGGGGCTGGTTTGTGATCAGTTTGGTGGCAAACTTCTTTACTCGTGGAAAGTTCTGAGCCACCAGTTCCATGCTTGGAAACTGCTTATAACACCAACTGAAGTAGCTTCCATCTTTTTCAGTAATGGCCTTTAGCCATGGCATCCACTAGAAGAACCATCTCATTAGCAGATCATCAGGGTTGTAGAGAATGGTTGTGCAGTCCATTTCCATGTTGTTCCAGTTCTTGACCAAGTCAAAAGAGTTCATTCTTACTATTCTGATCTATTCACCTCCATGGTTTACCCATCTTTCAGGAGGAGTCTATGATGGTTCATTGGGAACTTCTACTACTATTCTCCTAATAAATCTTGCAGGTGAGAGAATAGGGTGAAGTTCTGAATTTCCTGATTCCTGATCTTCAGAGTTGGAATCATTTCCAGCTTCTTCCTTCTCAGAACTAGAGCCATTTAGATCAGCTTCAGCAGAGAGGTCTTCTTGTTGCATTTCGTGTTCAGACTCTTCTTGAGCATCTTCAGCAGAAAATCCTTCTTGCTGAATTTCATCATCTGAACTTTCTTCAGCAAGTCTTTCCATAGATTCTTCTTTTCCATTGTTGGCTTCTTCTTCAGCATCTTCTCCTGGGGATACAGATTCATCATCACTTAATTCAATGATGGCATTTGATTGGCCACTGTTCCTTTTGGAGGCAAACTGGGCTTGCAGCCTGTAGCTCTTTTTTCTTTGTGGAGGTTCAACTATTGGAGAGACAGATTCTTCTTCTTCCTTGTCCTCATCACTTTCTGAGTCATCAAGAAAGCTCTCTTGGATTGAGGGGACATGTTCTTCTTCTTCTTCTTGGATAGCATTTTCTGACCCATTCTCTGGGCTGATTGGGGCAGTTGTATTTGGGGATGCACTTTGATCAGAAATTTCTTTTTCTTCATCAGAGTTGCTTCTCTGAGTATTGGCCATGGGGCTAGAGCACCTTTCCTTATCAGCAGATGTATTGATTTGAGAAGCTAAGGCTGGTTTGTCCTCCACCTTAGCTTTCTTGCTGACTGGCCCTTGAAGCAACTTGCTGCTTCTTCTTTTTGTGGTCTAAGCAGTTTGGGCCTCTTCTTCTTTACTCTTGTTCAAGGTTGGTGGGGCCTGGGCTTTCTTCACATCACCAGCTCTTTTCACCACTTTTGATTTCTTCCTATCTGGTGTGATTTCAGCTGCTTTAGAGTCACTGGACTCAAAGCTCTCTGCCTTTACTGTCTTCCTCTTCTTTGCAGAGGCTCTACTACTGCTCCCAGCTATCAGCCTTTTGTTCTCCTTAGGGTTCTTCTTCCAGTTTTCAAATAGTTGTGGAGACATCACCTTGTGCACATTCAGGGCTTCTCCCTCATCATCCTTGATCTTTCCCCCTAGCTTTTTCTTCAGTATGATACTTAACAGCCTTCCATGATATACCTTGGTCAGGGGCTTCTTCTCAGTCTTCTCTACCCATTTGGAGATCTGATCAATCAAGATAGATCCAAAGTTGATTTGTTTCTTCAAAACTATTAAAGACATGATTTTCAACTGCTGATCGATCACTGTGTCATGTGCAGTGTTCTTACATAGTATGCACTTTCCAACTATTTCAGTAAGGAACTCATATTGCTCAGGGAACTCCTTCTTCTTCATGTCCTTGAAACTAGGGTTTTTTTGATACCCCATAATTTCCTTAGCCAATTCAGTGTTGACATTATCAATGTTCTTCAGTCCTTGGTTAGGAAATCCTAGGCATTGGTTTAGGTCAGAAGATTTTAACTTGAGAGACTGACCTTTAACCTTGGTAGTAAGGGTTTCCGAATTTATAGAGACGTTTGAGTAGAATTCTTTAACCAGGTTGCAGTAGACTCGAGTATTTGCTTCAAGGCATTCTGAAAATCCAGCCTTCTTTACAAGCTCGAGAATATCTCTGAACTTCTTTTCAGATTTCTCAAACGATTTGGTTCCAAGCTGAATACCAGTGATCACTTGCCAGTTTTCCATTTTGAGTAGTTTGAAGTATGTGGGTATTAAATATAGAAAGGTTTATGCGAGATGACTGTCTGGTTGATAAGGCTCTGGAGGTTAACTGATTTTGCTCTTGAAAAGCTTTCTAGGGTTTTGAAAATGGGAGGGAGAAAGGTTCGATATCTTTTGGTAACTGTCTGCAGATTTGAACTTGTCTTTATGGCAGTTCCTTCTAACTCTGCATACTCAGTGATGTGTCAATTTTCCATTGGTTGCACGTTGCCCAGTAATGAGCTATAATTCCCCACAGCTTTTCAGTTATTAGAGGAGTGGACGTTTAATTGACGTGGCTTTGACCGTTGACCTTTTGATTCGTAGTGTAACATGATGAGATAGTTATAGACTCTATGATTTCATTTGTTTACTTAACGATCAATTTCTGAGAGATGATGCATTGGATGGCTTCGTCTTACCTCCTTACTTCGATGCAGCATAGCTCAATCACTGATGTGTTCGAACTTATCTCCTCAACTTGAATGGCTTAGCAGATGTCTCATTCTTCATACTCCTTGAACTGGAATACCCTTTGGTAGGACTACGATCGTTGAGTTATCTTCTTCTGTCGCTGAGGTTGCACTACGATCGTGTAGACAGCATTACGATTGTTGAGTTTGTACTACAATCGTTTAGACCTCTTCAAGTTCAACTCTACGATCGTTGACTGACTTGGTTCTTTTGAGATGAACTAGATCAAGCATTCCTTCTGGGATAAGATAGCTCAGGAAGGGCCAACCTCTTAGAGTTAGCTAAGGGTCAGGTTTGTCCCTGAGGCGCTTTCCAGATGAAATACTAAGACAGTGATTTTCAATGACATCTCATTAGACCCTTTTGATGGGAAGATCTTCTATCATCTTTAAGTATCCGCATTGCTGAAATCGTGGTGTCCTTCTACTCTTACTCTACGATCATGTGTTTGATCGTAGACACTTCACGATTATGGATTAGGTGGCTGAAGGGTTATCAGTAGTTCGTTTTGAGACGATCCTACTGACTATGGATCTTCATTTGGTTCATCAGCCACAAGGTTTTGGGACTTTGTAGCTGGTACATCTCTTCCAGGTTAATGGTGCAGTTATTCCTTAACAGATCATTGCTCCCCCATTGTTGATGCCGTCATCTCAGATAGATGTGATTCCTTCTTCATGTTCATTTGAGGGCTGCCCAGTACTTCTACTTCTGACTGGAATCATCATCGTTGCTTAGTCTTTCTTGTATCATAGAGATGAGTATTTTCAAGATTGATCACTCTACGATCATTTGACAGTACTACGAACGTAGTCTTCTTTGACAGTCCTTAGTTTTGAGAAGTTCTGCTTCGTAGAGAACTCCTTTTGTCTCAAGCTCAAAGATCTTCTATTGTGAGCTTCCCTTGAGGATCCTTTCCATAAAGCGTATCTCTCTTGGCATGGGCACATGGAATCCTCTTTTATCTTCTGTTGCATGGCATGCTCCCATATACAGATTTGCAGCCATGTGAGCTCCATTCAGGTTAGCTCAGATGGTCTTCAAGGACAGGCTTGGACATATATGGACTTTATCAGACTTTTCTCTGAATAGTCCTTAGCCTTCTGCTGGTTGAATCCTTTTGAATGAAGTCTTCTGCTTCAGCATTCCTTAGTGTGGTCAGACTGACCAAGTACCTGCAGGTTCAAGTAATTCCTACTTTTGGTCCCCATTGTTGAATGGGTCCTGCTAGGTTAGTTTTCTAAACCCCTATTCCTCTTATTTGGATAATCATCATGTTTATCACCAACAGACATTCATGCATGCAACTATCTTGGGATAATACATTTTAGATGCATGACGGTGAGTGTGTGTAGGATTTGACAATTAATAACACACTCTTTATCTATGATGGTTTCATCAATTACTGGGTTATGTTCACAATGTTTAAGTGTTCACATAGTGTGAATCAACTCTGCTATTTATGAGTATCTAGTTGATTTATGGATGTGATCAGTTTCTACAAATCAACAAGATCCTCTTGTAGAACTGATCATTCTCTGTGTGTTGTTAAACACTTAGAACATAGGCTTGTACACACATACTAGCACAACAACAATGATTACTTAACATAAGATTCATTTGGTCTGTGATACTCTTGTGATCCATTTCAGATTTTCTTCAAGATATCATCTTCAGCCTAAAACTTGGTTTAAAGAGAAAGTTTGTAGACATTTGAATTTTCCATCTTTAGACTACTTTCTCTATTCACCTTTTTAGGAAGATTATGACTTGTTGACAGAATACTGTCATAGTTCATAAGATGGTGCAACTATGATGTATACATTAATGATGGTGAGGAACCGTACCTTTTTACTGTCAGTTTCTTAACAGTCATTTACTTTAGATATACTGAGTTAAGGTATTGATGTGCATAACTTTTACTTTTGCCCCTTTTCAGCTTAATGCTCTTGTCGGCCTTTCATCAATCAGTCGTGGTCTTGAAGATGTAGATCAAGAGAATCGTGGCATTAAGGTCTTTAACATCCTTGAGTTTTCAGAGACAGCACTCGGTTGTTGGTTGGTCATTCATAAGATTGATAGAATCTTCTATCTCCACTTGATCAGTCATTTCTTCGTACGCGTGACCTCTTCATCTTTCAGACAGATGAATGCTTTACTCCTTGTTACTGA
Organism: Panax japonicus; assembly: GCA_020205505.1. NCBI lineage: Eukaryota > Viridiplantae > Streptophyta > Magnoliopsida > Apiales > Araliaceae > Panax > Panax japonicus. The sequence continues at coordinate 15,392,091 of CM035098.1, forward strand.
TGTCTTTTGCTCTCTTTCTCTCGTCAGATCTTCAGACTACAAGATTGAGTGCAGGCTAGGATTGGTCTTGTTGATATAACAATCGAGGATATGAACCAGTCTGAGCAGCTTCAGGTGTATACACATTTTTACCTATACACAATATTTCCAACATGTGAGCTCTTCTACATATAACAGGTTACTTACTACTAAACTAAGTTTAGAACAATGTTGGTGCCTTCGATCAGACTCAAAGCGATTAGCTTTAGAATACAGCATGAGAACCTGCTCTGATACCAATTGTTAGATCCCAGAGGGCACAATAGATCTAGAAGGGGGGGGTTGAATAGATTCTTTTCTTTTAAAATACTTTTCTGGTTTATGATGTATTGTTCATATTAGATTATATGACAAACATAGAATTTTTCAAGCAAAGCGGAATAAGTAAAAGATTCCCCTCCTTCATTGATATATTCATAATCATGCAAACATTGTTCGTTGGGTTAGTTTAGTTGTAAGCAGTTAAAACATACATAGCAGTTATAACAGTTATAGACATAATGTAAATGACATAATGTAAAAGACACAAGGGGTTTTAAGTGGTTCAGAGACTCAAGCTCCTAATCCACTCTTCTGCTTTCAACTAGCAGGATTTCCACTAAGGAAGGGCAGCACCCTGAATCTCTACGATTCCTTCAAGGCCAGCAGCCTTGAGACTTCAGTTCACTAAGAACTCTTCAAGGCCAGCAGCCTTGGGACTCCTCTAGTTCCCTAGGAACTCTTCAAGCCCAACAAGCTTGGAACTTCATTTAGTCCCTTTGGACAAGGACCCTTTGGCCCTGCTTTGTTTAGTCCCTTTGGACAAGGACCTCTCAGACCCTGGCTTCTTGAGTTGTTATTGTTGTTGTTGGAGTCGGTGTTGAGCTGCTAAGATGTCTTCATGCTCTGAACATCTGCCATCTTTAGCAGCTTCGGCTTGATCATCCTTGAAGAGCAGTTGAGTGTTGCATGATGCTCAGCTTCTTAGGTGGCTCAACTACTCCGGATGACCCCTTGATGAACTGCCTTGAAGATCATTCTCCTTGGTACTTGATGGCTGCACATGAGAGGCTTCTAGGATGACTGTAAGCTCTTCTGCAAGGTACCTAGAAGCTTTCTCAAGCTTGACACCAAGATGACTTTTGTGATCTCCCTTCTTGCTACTCGATGCCTTCCCATGATGGACTTGCTAAGATGACCGTAAGCTCTTTTCTATTGTACTTAGAGTCTTCCCATGATGGACATCCAGATGGGATGATGCTCTTCTTTCTCTCGACAGTTCAGAACACTCTTCATGTAGTAGAACTCTCACTTCTACATAGTAGAACTCACACTTCTACTTCTTGCTTGATCTAACTTTTGAGTGTTCTTGGTGGATCGTAGAGTGAGTCTCTGGACTTACTATTACTTGATTCAATCAGTCCACCTTCTCTCCAGAACTCAACTCTTCCAGCAACCTTTGATCTTTGAAGCTCTTCTAAATTTATACATCTTCCCAATCCTTCCGTTGGAATGTAGAACACCTCTTGAAGAGTGTTGACTGGTGGAGACAACACTACGATCTTGAAGAGTGTTGATTGGATCTTCAATGTAGAACACCTCTTCCTTGTATTGTGCAGTGCTTCAATACTTCTGTTTGCTTTGACTATTCTCAGATACTGATGGCTTAATTCCTTGCTCTGGTTCCCTTCTGAATATCAAGACACTTCAGATTTGTGGCGCGTCCAGCTTGCTTTCTCCTGGTGATCTTCCACTCACTTATCATCAATGAACTGACCCTGCACTTAATCACTTTAGCCTTGCTCTTCAAAAGCTGTCCAGTATCTCGGTTCACCTTCCATCAGTTCTTTCTTTGTCTGACAAACACTACGATCCTGGTTGCTTCCAAGATCGTTGTCTTCTGTTTTCTTGATAGCAACTGCATTAGCTGACTTTTACTTAGTCAACTGCTAAAGTCTTCTTTGAATCATCTTGTGGAAGACTTCATCACGAACGGCCTTTCAACTCAATCTTGATGCTGATTGGTTTGGTGCTTACTTCTTCTGCTAGCCTGCATGCCATTCGTTGAGTGCTCTCTGGTTTCCCTTACTGTGGATTACATCTTTGCAGTGCCAACTAGAGGCTTCGTACCTTTGGATATACTGGGAGTGCTCATTCGTTGAGAACCGTATCTGCTCTACGATTCTGACTTAGCATTGTGAGCATTACTGTTGGAGTCTTAGTTCTGCACTCTACGATTCAGCTTCGGCTGTGCAAACACTTCATTCCCGAAGATCAGATCCTTACACTCTACGATTTCTGCACTCTACGATTCAGCTTCGGCTGTGCAGACTCTACGTTCCCGAGATGCTTCGGCAGTGCAGACACTACGATCCTGAGATCAGATCTTGGCACTCTACGATTTCTGCCTTGAGCTTGTTGTCTTCATCTGATCTTGTCCGACTACGATCTCTGCATTTGTTCAGTAGACTCTACGATCGCAGAGTGTGGTCTACGATCCTTGTCTTTGACTTCGGCGACGCTAGACTCTACAACTTTGAGCGTAGAGTGCATTTCATACTTAGTTTCGGCAGATTGTCGTTCGGCTTATAGGCAGGCTGTCTCTACGATTCAGAACATGACTTCCTTAGTACACTACGATCCCGATGAGGCTCTTCTCGACACACTACGATCCTTCTTCGTTTCCCCTGGAAGTCTGCAAACTCTGAGATCTCACTATCTTGCATACTCCTATTCTGTCTCGATAGCTCCCGAGTTGACTCTGACCCTCCTGGCAGACTACGACTTCTGGTGCAGTGCTCGACGATCAGACAAGCCTATCTATTACATCATAAGATCAACCTAGCAAGCTTGATCTTTCTATATTTATAGTCCTTGTACATCATTTCTTTTTAAGGACTTTACAAAGTCGTTTTGCTTATGTAGGATCAACCTAACATTTTTGATCAATTCATTCTAAGTCCTTGTACATATATTTCTATTATCTATCAAAGGACTTAACAGCTTTTCTTCATGCAAACATACTTGCATATTCATTCATATATATCATAATCAAATCATATATAAATAGGAATAACATTCACATGTTTATTCCTGACAGACCTAATGGTCTATTTGACTCTTTTAATGGATTACTCGTTCCGCTGCAACTATAGTTGAAAAGTTTTATCATCTACCATATGTTCTAAATCTCTGATTTATTATTGACAAAAGCTATTAATAATTTAATTATCTTTGGTTATGATATTCTTTACTGGGCTAGTTGTGCTCACCCTTTTGCTTCACAATTCCTTTCAGGTAATAAGAGTGTAGCTGGGTCGAGAGGGGATAACAGGGGAATAGAACTGTGGTCTATAGCTGTTGAGGTTCTCCCTAAATAGTATGGAAATAATTTTATTGAGAATTTTAGATAAGTGTGTCGTATTGTATACGTCATTTGATATTTAATTTTGGTGAACCAAATAGGGTGAAACAAACCCAACTTTGGAAGGGTGTTTTGTCACTATCATACAAGATGTCTAATGACATACAACCTCGTGTTATCATAAGACAGGGTTGTGCACATCCACTTTTTGAGTATATCTATGAGCACTACCTATATGATCTTGGAGTTTATTTGAAATATAATTTTCACTTGGAGACAGTGGAGATTGTTATATGTCAAGAGAAGACTCACCATTGGAAGGAACATGATAGTAATATTCTCATTTTCTTTGGGGTCTATTAGGTCAACCAAGGATAATTCTCTGGACATATGATATCTATCATAACTTAGATTCATGGCCACCTATGTACGAAGGTTTCCTTGATTACTTCCCAAAGATTTTAATTTCTAAAATAGTTTTTGACTGTACTTTTATGTAAAGTACCATTGTAAGGTTGTGGTCAAGGCACCATGAGAGTTACATACATTTGTATTAAAACTCACAGTATACCTGTCGTCATATTCTGTACGACAGTTCAATAGTTGTATAAATGAAGTTTGTATTTGATTTTTATAGTGTGATATATGACGACTCAAGATGGGTGATGTATACCTATTTTGGGGGCGTTACATTTGTTATCAGAGCTTAGGGATATGGTCGCTGGCGGAGATATGAGTCTAGAACTAGGAGGGGAAAGACGAGTAATATACTTCGCTAGTGTGTGACTTACCTAAGCTAAAATTGTTTACTTGATAAGTTGACAAATTATGATATGTCAATTAAGCTTGTTTTAAAGTATATTCTAGAAGGATATCTGAAACTCAGGAGATGAGTAATGAGAAAATTATGATACAGAGGAAATAACCGGGAAGATACAATCCGAAAAGAAAGCAAGGTATTCTATTCTCTTAGAAATACCAGGTACGTACATAAATTTCGAGGGCGAAATTTCATAAGGATGAGAGATTGTGAGACCCCTAATTTAATGAAATAAAAGTATTCAATTTTTCTATTTTGGTGAATAGTTAAATTGATAAAAGTTTAAAGTTAAGGGAGACATTTGAAAATTTTTCAAAGTAAGTGATGATGAAGTTTTGTTTTATTAGTATTATTAATGTAATAAAATAGAAAAGCTTTTTATATAAAACAGAATACTTTTATAAAGTTATTCATTTTATTAGATTATAAATAGAATATATTATATTTTTTATTTAAAAGATTGCTTTAAATATGGACCGTCCGATTAAAAGTAAATCAATCTAGACAGTTCATGAATTAGTTACTATGCAGTTCATTCTTCTATAAATAGAAGCTCATTCCTTCATTATTTCTTACGAATTCACTGAAACTCTAGAGAGAGAAATTTCCTTCTATAATTTTAAACATATTTCTTTAGAGTTTAATAAAGCTTTGAGCATAGTATAAGTTTTTTTGAGTATATCCTCACTCTACCAGTCGGAGTACGTAATCTTCTTTCAAAGGTATGGGATATTATTTGTTGTACCTGTAAGGGATATTATTTTTTTTGTATTCATGAAGAGAACTTTTATTATTCCATTCCTTATTATTATGTTGGAATAACCTGTCTATGCAAAGTACCGCATACATCGTGAAATTTTATTATTATTCCATTCTTTATTATTCTGTCGGAATATCCTGTCTATGCGTTTTACGCCGAACCTAGTTCCGTCTTTATTATTCTGTTGGAATATCCTGTCTGTGCGTTTTACGTCTGACCTGATTTCATTATTTATTATTCTGTTGGAATAACCTGTGTATGCGAAGTACCGCGTGCATGGTGATTTCTTTTATTATTCCATTCTTTATTATACTCAGTTGGTTAAAGTTTAAATTTCTATACTCCATGAAATTAATGGAATATCCTTATATTTGTGTTTCATCCAGTATCTTTTCATGGAAATATTCTTCCGAGCATTCTTGAATTTTACTCTACAAAGAAGTTTTATGTTGACAATTTGGACGTTATTAGTTCCTGGATAAATTAATTCTTGAACTTGTTTTATTGAATTCTTATATCATTGTCATCATCCCCGTGTATATATTATGTTGAAAGTCATATGTGGCCTGTAGTGCATAGATGGACTTGGTATGATTATGACCAGGGATTATTCAGTATAATCAGGATCGTAATGTTACAAATGATGTGGAAAAAGTCCTCATTGGTCCGTAGTGCATTGATGGACAGTTTTTGGTATGATTATGGCTATAGTTTCTCTTCGGCCAAGAGTGCAAAGATGAATTGTTTTATGGTATGATCAAGACCGTTAATAAAAACACGATTATCTTTGGCCCGTAGTGCATGGATAATTCGTGGTCGTGATACTAAAAGAATATCCTTGGCCTATAGTGAAGGGATGAATTGATGATGTGGATTAATTATTGAGCTGAGTCTCAGCAATGAAATATTAATTCATGGATGTGATAATAATGAATATCCTTGGCCGTAGTGCATGGATAATTCATGGATGTGATATTAACGAATATCCTTGGCCGTAATGCAGGGGTGATTCAATGATGTGGATTATTTATTAAGCTGAGTCTCAGCGATAAAATATTGATAATAAGCTTTTAAATTCATAGAAGATAGTAGATATCATGCTCTACTTGACTCTTCTAAAATACAGTTGTATGTATTTGGCCTGTAGTGCAAAGATGAATTTTTAAAGAATATCTTTGGCCGTAGTGCAAAGATGAATTTATTAGTATGATTATGAGCAGGGATTGTGATTTGATATGACCATGATTTTTGATGTTTCAGGTGAAGATAGGTGATGAAAACTATCTTCGTCCTGGGTGCGAAAAGGAATTCAGAATCACAATTATGATTATGAGTTATTCATATGATTGTGGACAGGAATTGTTGATTAATGTTACTGCGATAAAACATTATTGGTGGAGTTTTAACACGAAGAAGATAATATACCTGATGGTCTATTTGACTCTTTTAATGGATTGCTCGTTCCGCTGTAACTATGGATGAAAAGTTTTATCATCTACCATATGTTCTAAATCTCTGATTTATTATTGACAAAAGCTATTGATAATTTAATTATATTTAGTTATGATATTCTTTACTGGGCTAGTTGTGCTCACCCTTTTGCTTCATAATTCCTTTCAGGTAATAAGAGTGTAGCTGGGACGAGCGGGGATAACAAGGGAATAGAAAAATGGTCTATAGCTGTTGAGGTTCTCCCTAAATAGTATGGAAATAATTTTATTGAGAACTTTAGATAAGTGTGTCGTATTGTATATGTCATTTGATATTTAATTTTGGTGAACCAAATAGGGTGAGACGAACCCAACTTTGGAAGGGTGTTTTGTCACTATCATACAAGATGTCTAATGACATACAACCTCGTGTTAACATAAGACAGAGTTGTGCACATCCACTTGTTGAGTATATCTACGATCACTACCTATATGATCTTGGAGTTTATTTTAAATATAATTTTCACTTGGAGACAGTGGAGATTGTTATATATCAAGAGAAGACTCATCATTGGAAGGAGCATGATAGTAATCTTCTCGTTTTTCTTTAGGATCTATTGGGTCAACCAAGGATAATTCTCTGGACATATGATATCTATTATAACTTAGATTCATGGCCTCGTATGTACGAAGGTTTCCTTGAGCACTTCCCAAACATTTTAATTTCTAAAATAGTTTTTGACTGTACTTTTATGTAAAGTACCGTTGTAAGGTTGTGGTCAAGGCACCATGAGAGTTACATACATTTGTATTGAAACTCATAGTATACCTGTCGTCGTATTCTGTACAACAGTTCAATAGTTGTATAAATGAAGTTTGTATTTAATTTTTATAGTGTGATATATGGCGACTCAAGATGGGTGATGTATATCTATTTTGGGGGCGTCACATTTGGTATCATAGCTTAGGGATATGGTCGCTGGCGGAGATATGAGTCTAGAACTAGGAGGGGAGAGACGAGTAATATACTTCGCTAGTGTGTGACTTACCTAAGCTGAAATTATTTACTTGATAAATTGACAAATTATTATATGTCAATTAAGCTTGTTTTGAAGTATATTCTAGAAGGATATCTGAAACTCAGGATATGAGCAATGAGAAAATCATGATACAGAGGAAATAACCGGGAAGGTACAATCCGAAAAGAAAGCAATGTATTCTCATCTATTCGAAATACCAGGTACGTACGTAAATTTCGAGGGCGAAATTTCATAAGGAGGGGAGATTGTGAGACCCCGAATTTAATGAAATAAAAGTATTTAATTTTTCTATTTTGGTGAATAGTTAAATTGATAAAAGTTTAAAGTTAAGGATGACATTTGAAAATTTTTCAAAGTAAGTGATTATGAAGTTTTGTTTTATTAGTATTATTAATGTAATAAAACAGAAAGGCTTTTTATATAAAACAGAATACTTTTATAAAGTTATTCTATAAATAGAATATATTATATTTTATTATGCATAGTGCCTGTATAGTGTTTTGCATAGTAAAATCTTTTTATATAAAACAGAATACTTTTATAAAGTTATTCGTCTTATTAGATTATAAATAGAATATATTAAATTGTATTTAAAAGAATTTGCTTTAAATATGGACCGTCCGATTAAAAGTAAATCAATCTAGACCGTTCATGAATTAGTTACTATCATTCTTCTATAAATAGAAGCTCATTCCTTCATTATTTCTTACGAATTCACTGAAACTCTAGAAAGAGAATTCTCCTTCTATAATTTTGAACATATTTCTTTAGAGTTTAATAAAGCTTTGAGCATAGTACAAGTTTTCTTCGAGTATATCCTCACCCTACCAGTCGGAGTACGTACTCTTCTTTCAAAGGTAAGGGATATTATTTCTTGTACCTGTAAGGGATATTATTTCTTTTGTATTCATGAAGAGAACTTATGTTATTCCATTCCTTGTTATTATATTGGAATAACCTGTTTATGCGAAGCACCGCATACATGGTGAAATTCTTCTGTTATTTCATTACTTATTATTATGTTGGAATAACATGTCTATGCAAAGTACCGCATACATGGTGAAATTCTATTATTATTCCACTCTTTATTATTCTGTCAGAATATCTTGTCTGTGCGTTTTACTCCGAACCTAGTTCCGTCTTTATTATTCTGTTGGAATATCATGTCTGTGCGTTTTACGCCTGACCTGGTTCCGTTATTTATTATTCTGTTAGAATAACCTGTCTATGCGAAGTACCGCATGCATGGTGATTTCTTTTGTTATTCCATTCTTTATTATACTCAGTTGGTTAAAGTTTTAATTTCTATACTCCATAAAATTAGTGGAATATCCTTATATTTGCGTTTCATCCAGTATCTTTTCATGGAAATATTCTTCTGAGCATTCTTGAATTTTACTCTACAAAGAAGTATCATGTTGATAATTTGGACGTTATTAGTTCCAGGATAAATTAATTCTCGAACTTGTTTTATTGAATTCTTATATCATTGTCACCATCCTCATGTATATATTATGTTGAAAGTCATATGTGACCTGTAGTGCATAGATGGACTTGGTATGATTATGACCAAGGATTATTCAGTATAATCATGACCGTAATGTTACAAATGATGTGGAAAAAGTCCTCATTGGTCCGTAGTGCATTGATGGACAGTTTTTCTTATGATTATGGCTATAGTTTCTCTTCGGCCAAGAGTGCAAAGATGAATTGTTTTATGGTATGATCAAGACCGTTAATAAAAACACGATTATCTTTGGCCCGTAGTGCATGGATAATTCGTGGTCGTGATACTAAAAGAATATCCTTGGCCTATAGTGCAGGGATGAATTGATGATGTGGATTAATTATTGAGCTGAGTCTCAGAAATGAAATATTAATTCATGGATGTGATAATAATGAATATCCTTGGCCGTAGTGCATGGATAATTCATGGATGTGATATTAACGAATATCCTTGGCCGTAGTGCAGGGGTGATTAGATGATGTAGATTATTTATTAAGCTGAGTCTCAGCGATAAAATATTGATAATAAGCTTTTAAATTCGTAGAAAATAGTAAATATCATGTTCTACTTGACTCTTCTAAAATACAGTTGTATGTCTTTGGCCTGTAGTGCAAAGATGAATTATTAATGAATATCTTTGGTCGTAGTACAAAGATGAATTTATTAGTATGATTATGAGCAGGGATTGTGATTTGGTATAACCATAATTTTTGATGTTCCAGGTGAAGATAGGTAATGAAAACTATCTTCGTCCTGGGTGCGAAAAGGAATTCAGAATCACAATTATGATTATGAGTTATTCATATGATTGTGGATAGAAATTGTTGATTAATGTTACAGGGATAAAACATTATTGGTGGAGTTTTAACATGGAGAAGATAATAGACCTAATGGTCTATTTGACTCTTTTAATGGATTGCTCGTTCCGCTGCAACTATGGATGAAAAGTTTTATCATCTACCATATGTTCTAAATCTCTGATTTATTATTGACAAAAGCTATTAATAATTTAATTATCTTTTGTTATGATATTCTTTACTAGGCTATTTGTGCTCACCCTTTTGTTTCACAATTCCTTTCAGGTAATAAGAGTGTAGCTGGGTCGAGCGGGGATAACAGGTGAATAGAACGGTGGTCTATAGCTGTTGAGGTTCTCCCTAAATAGTATGGAAATAATTTTATTGAGAACTTTAGATAAGTGTGTCGTATTGTATACGTCATTTGATATTTAATTTTGGTGAACCAAATAGGGTGAGACGAACCCAACTTTGGAAGGGTATTTTGTCACTATCATACAAGATGTCTAATGACATACAACCTCGTGTTATCATAAGACAGGGTTGTGCACATCCACTTGTTGAGTATATCTACGAGCACTACCTATATGATCTTGGAGTTTATTTGAAATATAATTTTCACTTGGAGACAGTGGAGATTGTTATATGCCAAGAGAAGACTCACCATTGGAAGGAGTATGATAGTAATCTTCTCATTTTTCTTTGGGGTCTATTGGGTCAACCAAGGATAATTCTCTGGACATATGATATCTATCATAACTTTGATTCATGGCCTCTTATGTACGAAGGTTTCCTTGAGCACTTCCTAAAGATTATAATTTCAAAAATAGTTTTTGACTGTACTTTTATGTAAAGTACCATCATAAGGTTGTGGTCAAGGCAACATGAGAGTTACATACATTTGTATTAAAACTCACAGTATACCTGTCGTCGTATTCTGTACGACAGTTCAATAGTTATATAAATGAAGTTTATATTTTATTTTTATAGTGTGATATATTGCGACTCAAGATGGGTGATGTATACCTATTTTGGGGGCGTCACATTTGGTATCAGAGCTTAGGCATATGGTCGCTGGCGGAGATATGAGTCTAGAACTAGGAGGGGAAAGACGAGTAATATACTTCGCTAGTGTGTGACTTATCTAAGCTGAAATTGTTTACTTGATAAGTTGACAAATTATGATATGTCAATTTAGCTTGTTTTGAAGTATATTCTAGAAGGATATCTGAAACTTAGGAGATGAGCAATGAGAAAATCATGATACAGAGGAAATAACCGGGAAGGTACAATCCGAAAAGAAAGCAAGGTATTCTCATCTCTTCGAAATACCAGGTACGTACATAAATTTCGAGGGCAAAATTTCATAAGAAGAAGAGATTGTGAGACCCTGAATTTAATGAAATAAAAGTATTCAATTTTTCTATTTTGGTGAATTGTTAAATTGATAAAAGTTTAAAGTTAAGGGAGACATTTGAAAATTTTTCAAAGTAAGTGATTATGAAGTTTTGTTTTATTAGTATTATTAATGTAATAAAACAGAAAAGCTTTTTATATAAAACAGAATACTTTTGTAAAGTTATTCTATAAATAGAATATATTATATTTTATTATGCATAGTGTTGTATAGTGCCTGCATAGTGTTTTGTATAGTAAAATCTTTTTATATAAAATAGAATACTTTTATAAAGTTATTCATTTTATTAGATTATAAATAGAATATAATATATTTTTTATTTAAAATATTGCTTTAAATATAGACCGTCCGATTAAAAGTAAATCAATCTGGACCGTTCATGAATTAGTTACTATGCAGTCCATTCTTTTATAAATAGAAGCTCATTCCTTCATTATTTCTTACGAATTCACTGAAACTCTAGAGAGAGAATTCTCCTTCTATAATTTTGAACATATTTCTTTAGAGTTTAATAAAACTTTGAGCATAGTACTAGTTTTCTTCGAGTATATCCTCACCCTACCAGTCGGAGTACGTACTCTTCTTTCAAAGGTAAGGGATATTATTTGTTGTACCTGTAAGGGATATTATTTCTTTTGTATTCATGAAGAGAACTTATGTTATTCCATTCCTTGTTATTATGTTGGAATAACCTGTTTATGCGAAGTACAGCATACATGGTGAAATTCTTCTGTTATTTCATTACTTATTATTATGTTGGAATAACATGTCTATGCAAAGTACCACATACATGGTGAAATTCTATTATTATTCCACTCTTTATTATTCTGTCGGAATATCCTGTCTGTGCGTTTTACTCCGAACCTAGTTCCGTCTTTATTATTCTGTTGGAATATCCTGTCTGTGCATTTTACGTCTGACCTGGTTCCGTTATTTATTATTCTGTTGGAATAACCTGTGTATGCGAAGTACCACGTGCATGCTGATTTCTTTTGTTATTCCATTCTCTATTATACTCATTTGGTTAAAGTTTTAATTTCTATACTCCATGAAATTAGTGAAATATCCTTATATTTGTGTTTCATCCAGTATCTTTTCATGGAAATATTCTTCTGAGCATTCTTGAATTTTACTCTACAAAGAAGTATCATGTTGACAATTTGGACGTTATTAGTTCCTGGATAAATTAATTCTTGAACTTGTTTTATTGAATTCTTATATCATTATCATCATCCTCATGTATATATTATGTTGAAAGTCATATGTGGCATGTAGTGCATAGATGGACTTGGTATGATTATGACCAGGGATTATTCAGTATAATCATGATCGTAATGTTACAAATGAAGTGGAAAAAGTCCTCATTGGCCCGTAGTGCATTGATGGACAGTTTTTGGTATGATTATGGCTATAGTTTCTCTTCGGCCAAAGGTGCAATGATGAATTGTTTTATGGCATGATCAGGATCGTTAATAAAAACACGATTATCTTTGGCCCGTAGTGCATGGATAATTCGTGGTCGTGATACTAAAAGAATATCCTTGGCCTATATTGCAGGGATGAATTGATGATGTGGATTAATTATTAAGCTCAGTCTCAGCAATGAAATATTAATTCATGGATGTGATAATAATGAATATCCTTGGCCGTAGTGCATGGATAATTCATGGATGTGATATTAACGAATATCCTTGGCCGTAGTGCAGGGGTGATTCGATGATGTGGATTATTTATTAAGCTGAGTCTCAGCGATAAAATATTGATAATAAGCTTTTAAATTCGTTGAAGATAGTAGATATCATGCTTTACTTGACTCTTCTAAAATACAGTTGTATGTATTTGGCCTGTAGTGCAAAGATGAATTGTTAATGAATATCTTTGGCCGTAGTGCAAAGATGAATTTATTTGTATGATTATGAGCAGGGATTGTGATTTGGTATAACCATGATTTTTGTTGTTTCAGGTGAGGATAGGTGATGAAAACTATCTTCGTACTTGGTGCGAAAAGGAATTTAGAATCACAATTATGATTATGAGTTATTCATATGATTGTAGACAGGAATTGTTGATTAATGTTATAGGGATAAAACATTATTGGTGGAGTTTTAACTTGGAGAAGATAATAGACCTGATGGTCTATTTGACTCTTTTAATGGATTGTTCGTTCCGCTGCAACTATGGTTGAAAAGTTTTATCATCTACCATATGTTCTAAATCTCTGATTTATTATTGACAAAAGCTATTGATAATTTAATTATCTTTAGTTATGATATTCTTTACTGGGCTAGTTGTGCTCACCCTTTTGCTTCACAATTCCTTTCAGGTAATAAGAGTGTAGTTGGGACGAATGGGGATAACAAGGGAATAGAACAGTGGTCTATAGCTGTTGAGGTTCTCCCTAAATAGTATTGAAATAATTTTATTGAGAACTTTAGATAACTGTGTCGTATTGTATACGTCATTTGATATTTAATTTTTGTGAACCAAATAGGGTGAGGCGAACCCAACTTTGGAAGGATGTTTTGTCACTATCATATAAGATGTCTAATGACATACAACCTCATGTTATCATAAGACAGGGTTGTGCACATCCACCTGTTGAGTATATCTACGAGCACTACCTATATGATCTTGGAGTTTATTTGAAATATAATTTTCACTTGGAGACAGTGGAGATTGTAATATGTCAAGAGAAGACTCATCATTGGAAGGAGCATGATAGTAATCTTCTCAATTTTCTTTGGGGTCTATTGGGTCAACCAAGGATAATTCTCTGGACATATGATATCTATCATAACTTAGATTCATGGCCTCCTATGTACGAAGGTTTCCTTAAGCACTTCCCAAAGATTTTAATTTCAAAAACAGTTTTTGACTGTACTTTTATGTAAAGTACCATTGTAAGGTTGTGGTCAAGGCACCATGAGAGTTACATACATTTGTATTAAAACTCACAGTATACCTGTCGTCGTATTCTGTACGATAGTTCAATAGTTGTATAAATGAATTTTATTTAATTTTTATAGTGTGATATATGGCGACTCAAGATGGGTGATATATACCTATTTTTGGGGGCGTCACATTTGGTATCATAGCTTAGGGATATGGTCGCTGGCGGAGATATGAGTCTAGAACTAGGAGGGGAGAGACGAGTAATATACTTCGCTAGTGTGTGACTTACCTAAGCTGAAATTGTTTACTTGATAAGTTGACAAATTATAATATGTCAATTAAGCTTGTTTTGAAGTATATTCTAGAAGGTTATCTGAAACTCAGGAGATGAACAATGAGAAAATCATGATACAGAGGAAATATCCGAGAAGGTACAATCCAAAAAGAAAGCAAGGTATTCTCATCTCTTCGAAATACCAGGTACGTACGTAAGTTTCGAGGGCGAAATTTCATAAGGAGGGGAAATTATGAGACCCCGAATTTAATGAAATAAAAGTATTCAATTTTTCTATTTTGGTGAATAGTTAAATTGATAAAAGTTTAAAGTTAAGGGTGACATTTGAAAATTTTTCAAAGTAAGTGATTATGAAGTTTTGTTTTATTAGTATTATTAATGTAATAAAATAGAAAAGCTTTTTATATAAAACAGAATACTTTTATAAAGTTATTCTATAAATAGAATATATTATATTTTATTATGCATAGTGTTGCATAGTGCCTGAATAGTATTTTGCATAGTAAAATCTTTTTATATAAAACAGAATACTTTTATAAAGTTATTGATTTTATTAGATTATAAATAGAATATATTATATTTTATTTAAAAGATTTTGCTTTAAATATGGACCGTCCGTTTAAAAGTAAATCAATATGGACCGTTCATGAATTAGTTACTATGCAGCCCATTCTTCTATAAATAGAAGTTCATTCCTTTATTATTTCTTACGAATTCACTTAAACTCTAGAGAGAGAATTCTCCTTCTATAATTTTGAACATATTTCTTTAGAGTTTAATAAAGCTTTGAGCATAGTACAAGTTTTCTTCGAGTATATCCTCACCCTACCAGTCGGAGTACGTACTCTTCTTTCAAAGGTAGGGGATATTATTTGTTGTACCTGTAAGGGATATTATTTCTTTTGTATTCATGAAGAAAACTTATGTTATTCTATTCCTTGTTATTATGTTGGAATAACCTGTTTATGCGAAGCACCGCATACATGGTGAAATTCTTCTGTTATTCCATTCCTTATTATTATGTTGGAATAACATGTCTATGCAAAGTACCGCATAAATGGTGAAATTCTGTTATTATTCCATTCTTTATTATTTGTCAGAATATCCTGTCTGTGCGTTTTACGCCAAACCTAGTTCCGTCTTTATTATTCCATTGGAATATCCTGTTAGTGCGTTTTACGTCTGACCTGGTTCCGTTATTTATTATTCTGTTGGAATAACCTGTGTATGTGAAGTACCGCGTGCATGGTGATTTATTTGTTATTCCATTCTCTATTATACTCAGTTGGTTAAAGTTTTAATTTCTATACTCCATGAAATTAGTGGAATATCTTTATATTTGCGTTTATCCAGTATCTTTTCATGGAAATATTTTTCTGATCATTCTTGAATTTTACACTACAAAGAATTATCATGTTGACAATTTGGACATTATTAGTTCCAGGATAAATTAATTCTTGAACTTGTTTGATTGAATTCTTGTATCATTGTAATCATCCTCATGTATATATTATGTTAAAATTCATATGTGGCATGTAGTGCATAAATGGACTTGGTATGATTATGGCCAGGGATTATTCAGTATAATCATAACCGTAATGTTATAAATTATGTGGAAAAAGTCCTCATTGGCCCGTAGTGCATTGATGGACTATTTTTGGTATGATTATGGCTATAGATTCTATTCGGCCAAAGATGAATTGTTTTATGGCATGATCAGGACCGTTAATGAAAACACGATTATCTTTGGCCCGTAGTGCATGGATAATTCGTGGTCGTGATAATAAAAGAATATCCTTGGCCTATAGTGCAGGGATGAATTGATGATGTGGATTAATTATTGAGCTTAGTCTCAACAATGAAATATTAATTCATAGATGTCATAATAATGAATATCCTTGGCCGTAGTGCATGGATAATTCATGGATGTGATATTAATTAATATCCTTGGCCGTAGTGCAGGAGTGATTTGATGATGTGGATTATTTATTAAGCTGAATCTCAGCGATAAAATATTGATAATAAGCTTTTAGATTCCTAGAAGATAGTAGATATCATGCTCTACTTGACTCTTCTAAAATACAGTTGTATGTCTTTGGCTTGTAGTGCAAAGATGAATTATTAATGAATATCTTTGGCCGTAGTGCAAAGATGAATTTATTAGTATGATTATGAGCAGGGATTGTGATTTGGTATAACCATGATTTTTGATGTTTCAGGTGAAGATAGGTGATGAAAACTATCTTCGTCCTAGGTGCGAAAAGGAATTCAGAATCACAATTATGATTATGAGTTATTCATGTGATTGTGGACAGGAATTGCTGATTAATGTTATAGGGATAAAACATTATTGGTGGAGTTTTAACATGGAGAAGATAATAGACCTGATGGTGTATTTGACTCTTTTAATGGATTACTCGTTCCGCTGCAACTATGGTTGAAAAGTTTTATCATCTACCATATTTTCTAAATCTCTGATTTATTATTGACAAAAGCTATTGATAATTTAATTATCTTTAGTTATGATATTCTTTACTGGGCTAGTTGTGCTCACCATTTTGTTCACAATTCCTTTCAGGTAATAAGAGTGTAGCTGGGTCGAGCGGGGATAACAGGGGAATAGAACGGTGGTCTATAGCTGTTGAGGTTCTCCCTAAATAGTATGGAATAATTTTATTGAGAACTTTAGATAACTGTGTCGTATTGTATACGTCATTTGATATTTAATTTTGGTGAACCAAATAGGGTGAGACGAACCTAACATTGGAAAGGTGTTTTGTTACTATCATACAAGATGTCTAATGACATACAACCTCGTGTTATCATAAAATAGGATTATGCACATCCACTTGTTGAGTATATCTACAAGCACTACCTATTTGATCTTGGAGTTTATTTGAAATATAATTTTCACTTGGAGACAGTGGAGATTGTTATATATCAAGAGAAGACTCACCATTGGAAGGAGCATGATAGTAATCTTCTCATTTTTCTTTGGGGTCTATTGGGTCAACCAAGGATAATTCTCTGGACATATGATATCTATCATAACTTAGATTTATGGCCTCCTACGTACGAAGGTTTCCTTGAGCACTTCCCAAAGATTTTAATTTCTAAAACAGTTTTTGACTGTACTTTTATGTAAAGTACCATTGTAAGGTTGTGGTCAAGGCACCATGAGAGTTACATACATTTGTATTAAAACTCACAGTATACCTGTCGTCGTATTATGTACGACAGTTCAATAGTTGTATAAATGAAGTGTGTATTTGATTTTTATAGTGTGATATATGGCGACTCAAAATGGGTGATGTATACATATTTTGGGGGCGTCACATTTGGTATCAGAGCTTAGGGATATGGTCGCTGGCATAGATATGAGTCTAGAACTAGGAGGGGAGAGACGAGTAATATACTTCGCTAGTGTGTGACTTACCTAAGCTGAAATTGTTTACTTGATAAGTTGACAAATTATAATATGTCAATTAAGCTTGTTTTGAAGTATATTCTAGAAGGATATCTGAAACTCAGGAGAAGAGCAATGAGAAAATCATGATACAGAGGAAATATCCGGGAAGGTACAATCCAAAAAGAAAGCAAGGTATTCTCATCTCTTCGAAATACCAGGCACGTACGTAAGTTTCGAGGGCGAAATTTCATAAGGAGGGGATATTATGAGACCCCGATTTTAATGAAATAAAAGTATTCAATTTTTCTATTTTGGTGAATAGTTAAATTGATAAAAGTTTAAAGTTAAGGGTGACATTTGAAAATTTTTCAAAGTAAGTGATTATGAAGTTTTGTTTTATTAGTATTATTAATGTAATAAAATAGAAAAGCTTTTTATATAAAACAGAATACTTTTATAAAGTTATTCTATAAATAGAATATATTATATTTTATTATGCATAGTGTTGCATAGTGCCTGAATAGTGTTTTGCATAGTAAAATCTTTTTATATAAAACAGAATACTTTTATAAAGTTATTCATTTTATTAGATTATAAATAGAATATATTATATTTTATTTAAAAGATTTTACTTTAAATATGGACCGTCCGATTAAAAGTAAATCAATATGGACCGTTCATGAATTAGTTACTATGCAGCCCATTCTTCTATAAATAGAAGCTCATTCCTTCATTATTTCTTACGAATTCACTGAAACTCTAGAGAGAGAATTCTCCTTCTATAATTTTGAACATATTTCTTTAGAGTTTAATAAAACTTTGAGCATAGTACTAGTTTTCTTCGAGTATATCCTCACCCTACCAGTCGGAGTACGTACTCTTCTTTCAAAGGTAAGGGATATTATTTGTTGTACCTGTAAGGGATATTATTTCTTTTGTATTCATGAAGAGAACTTATGTTATTCCATACCTTGTTATTATATTGGAATAACATGTTTATGCGAAGTACCGCATACATGGTGAAATTCTTCTGTTATTCCATTCCTTATTATTATGTTGGAATAACATGTCTATGCAAAGTACCGCATACATGGTGAAATTCTGTTATTATTCCATTCTTTATTATTATGTCGGAATATCCTGTCTGTACGTTTTACACCGAACCTAGTTCCGTTTTTATTTTTCTGTTGGAATATCCTGTCTGTGAGTTTTACGCTTGACCTGGTTCCGTTATTTATTATTTTGTTAGTATAACCTGTCTATGCGAAGTACCGTATGCATGGTGATTTCTTTTGTTATTCCATTCTTTATTATACTTAGTTGGTTAAAGTTTTGATTTATATAATCCATGAAATTAGTGGAATATCATTATATTTGCGTTTCATCCAGTATCTTTTCATGGAAATACTCTTCTGAGCATTCTTGAATTTTACTCTACAAAGAAGTATCATGTTGACAATTTGGACGTTATTAGTTCATGGATAAACTAATTCTTGAACTTGTTTTTATTGAATTCTTATATCATTGTCATCATCCTCATGTATATATTATGTTGAAAGTCATATGTGGCCTGTATTGTGACACCCCCAAAATAGGTATACATCACCCATTCTAAGTCGTCAATAACATGGTACAGAAACAACCACAACTTTATTAATACAACCCATAAACTGTGAGTTTAAATACAAATATTGTCATCTAGACAATATACATACCCAACTAAGTCCTCATTACAATTATTGATACATTATTTTACAAAAATGGTGAGGACTACTAAAACAACTTCGAGAACCATCATTCCACACCCCGACTCGTATTCGCTACGTTCTCGCCTCCTGAGAAGAAAAATGGAACAACAAGGAAAATGGTGAGCTCAACTATCCCAGTAAAGAATATTTTGACTAAGATAATATAGAATAAATTATCGTTAGTCTTCAACAGGGAAAAATCTGATAGAATATAATAGACAACAAGTTTCAGATCAATATTCGCAGCGGAAATAATAATTCATAGAAGAGTTACGTAGAGAATGAATTTTACTATTATCTATGAATTTAAAAGTCCAACATCAATATTTTATCCCTGTAACATCAATCAATATTCATCTTGAATCAAATATTCATCTTTGCACTACAGGCCAAAGATATTCATCAGTCGGTCATGTTCATCTCAACACCTATTCATCTTTGCACTACGGGCCAAAGATATTCATTATAAAATCATTTATCTTTGCACTACAGGCCAAAGATATTCAATAATATCATCATTTAGGACTGAGGATGATGAAAAATATTTTAAAGGAAACGAATCTAGTGAAACAAAAGAATAAATATCAAGTGAATAATACCTCATAAATAATCATAGTGAAGTAAAATTCAAAAATGATCAAAACATGGATACAATCAAAGCTAGTATCCATATTAGATATTTTGGATAAAAAGGAAAAAATTTCATTTTTCGATGAATAGTGCCGTATTATTGAATAGTGCCGTATACGTGAATTGTGTCGTATACGTGAATAGTACCCCCGACACAAAAAGTTCCAAATTTGATTAAAAGTTCAAACCAATATTTCGGCATAATGATATTGAAGAAAATAATATCATTTAAAAAGAAAATAACATCCCTTACCTCGAAAAGACGGTACTCCTAACTGGAATACTAGATATAGTATTGAAGGGAACTTGCACCGTATAGCAACACTCAAGGTATCAAAATAGTCACAAGAATACGCTCAATATATCGAGAGAGAAATATAGTGAAAACTTCAGTTTCAAGTGTGATTTTCAATTCTAACCTAAACACCCTATTTATAGGAAAATGCTTAGAACACTAAAGCAGAAAATTCAATATAATATTAATATATTTATCAAACTTTCCTTAGCCCACCTCTAGACATCTGATTTCAGCACTTTGCACATGTTAATGATGTCCAAAAAATACAAAAAACATTTTTTATCAAAAAAATAAATAAAACTTCTAAAAATCAATTATTTCGGAACTTCGGAACTCCAATAATTCATAATAAATAGCCCTTTTATCAGAAAATTCGAACCACGTGTCCTTTTCGTAGAAAATTTTATTCTCTACAACTTTGCAGAAAAAGGTTTTTCCAAATTCCAAACAGAAATTGATCGAAATCCACAAACGGTCAATTTTACCAGCTATAATCAAATTTCGGTCAAGAATTGGGGTCTACCGACACACAAAACATGTGTTAATCATTTAATGTAACAAATACTCTTCCTCCTCATATACTCATATATCCCACATTCATTATAAAAATATCACCATTATTATATTATTAAAATAATATATTTAAATAAATTATTTTTATAGAAAAAGATAAAATATTAATTTTCAACAATTGTCACATTAAAAAATTTCTTCATCTATATCCACATAAAATCAATATTTTCCTCATCATATAAATCAATAATTAATTATTTACAAATAATATTACAGAATCACAATATTGACAACCAGACAATTCTCAGGAAAGAGGGGGCTTTCCAATAAGGATTTCTCCTTACTAGCGCACAATTAAATGACCAAACCTCTCCTTAGACAGAACTTTCTAGACATTGCCAATAATGTTATCTAATAATATTATTCAAATAATATGAATTATTAATCTGATAATGAAAATATTGTGTATTGATAATTATTAAAACAACAATAATATCAACGTAGCAATTATTGAATCAATAAAATATAATATTGAACAGTAATTAATGTAACAATTATTGGGTAATGCCTTCTTACATAATAATCAATAATTGGTGCAATACCGTGTGCTACTGTGTTTAAACCACCGGGTAGTCTAACAGTATTAACGGTAACAACTACACCGTTATTTATAAACAACTTATTCTTGTCGTTTTCTTCCTCTAATCGCTTTCCGTTATGGGGCCCACGCAAGGCTGCACCGTCGTACGAATATTCTCCGACAGTAAGAATATTTCACGATAAAACGAATACTCCCCAACAATAATGAATATTTTATAACCACTTTGCATGTTTGAAATAATTGCGTATTTTACCCATAACTCACCACATTAATCAAATTAACCCTTACTATTTCAACATAATAAATAGAGGAAATTTAATTTCATTAAATAATAAGTTGGGGTCTTACAACCTCCCCTTCTTATGAAATTTCGTCCTCGAAATTGACGTACGTACCTGATGTTTGGAAAAGGTGAGGATACCTCGCTTTCATTTTCGTTTCCAACTCCCAGGTCATTTCTTCTATAGCATGGTTCCTCCACAAAACTTTAACTTGTGGTATGACCTTTGTGTGTAGGACATGCTCCTTCCTATCCAAGACCTTGACAGGTACCTCTTCGTACGTTAAGTCTTCGGCTATCTCGTCTGGTTCTAACTCAATAACGTGGTTAAGGTCTTTCACATATTTACGAAGTACAGATATGTGAAACACGTTATGAACACGAGACATACTCGGAGGTAACGCGAGTCTATAGGCTACATTACCTACTCGGTCAAGAATTTGAAATGGACCAATAAATCATGGATTGAGCTTTCGTCTCTTCCCAAATCTTGTAACTCATTTCCATGAGTCAACACGCAACAATACATGATCCCCAATACTAAATTCCACGTCCTTTCAATGAAGATCCACATAACTCTTTTGTCGATCTTGTGTCATTTGTATACGTTGTCAAATTATCTGGATCTTTTCCGTAGTCATACGTACCAACTCGGGTCCCAACAATGTTGCTTCACCCACATCGTCCCAACATACTGGAGAGCGTCACTTTCGTCCATACAATGCTTCAAATGGGGCCACACCAATGCTTATTTGATAACTGTTGTTATAGGAGAATGCCACCAATGGTATATAATTATCCCAACTCCCTTTAAAGTCTAGGACACAGAGTCTTAATAAATATTCAAGAGTATGAATAGTCATCTCTGATTGTCCGTCCGTTTGAGGATGGTATGCCTAACTAAATCGTAAATCCGTGCCCATAGCTTTTTGCAAGCTAACCCAAAATCTTAAAGTAAATCTTGGGTCACGATCTGAAACTATGGATATTGGCATGCCATGCAATCTCACAATCTCATTTAAATACATATGAGCAAGACGTTCAAGGAAATAAGTCTCCTGTATCAGTAAGAAATAAGCAGATTTGGTTAATCTATCAACAATAACCCAAATAGCATCGATGCCTTGAGAAACCGTAGGAAGACCCATAACAAAATCCATGGTAATGTGTTCCCACTTCCATTTCAAAATCTCAAGTGGTTGCAATGGACCCTTAGGTACTTGATGCTCTGCCTTTACACGTTGACAAGTTAAACACGTCGAGATAAACTTTGCAATCTCTCTCTTCATATTGTTCCACCAAAATGTATGTCGAAGATCACGATACATTTTGGTAATTCCAGGATGGATCGCAAATGGTGTATTGTGTGCCTTCGTCATTATCTTGTTCTTCAAATCAGAATCGTTAGGAACACAAAGTCTGGAGTGGACTCGAATTATTCCTTCTTCATCGATTCTCGCATCCGGAATAGCACCTTCTTATACTTTCTTCTTCATACGCATCAGCTCCGGGTCGGTGGCTTGAGCAACCTTAACTTTTTCTATTAAAGTTGGCTCTATGTATATACTTGACTTCATCGTACTCGTTCCTGCATATGATCTTCTACTCAACGCGTCAGCTACCACGTTCGCTTTTCCAGGATGGTATTGAATAGTGTGGTCGTAATCTTTCAACAACTCGAGCCAAAGTCTTTGCTGCATGTTGAGTTACTTTTGAGTGAAGAAATATTTAAGGCTTTTATTGTATGAATATATCTCCACTTTCTCCTCATATAGATAGTGCCTCCATATCTTTAGCGTGAAAATGATTGCTGCCAACACTAGATCATGAGTAGGATAATTCCTCTCATATTCTTTAAGTTGTCGCGAGGCATAGGCTATGACTTTCCCACATTGCATGAGAACACATCCTAAACCTTTGCCCGAAGCATCACTGTAGATAACAAATCTATCCGAACCAGATGGTATTGTCAGAACAGGTGCCGAAATGAGTCTCCGCTTAAGGTCTTGGAAACTCTTCTAACATTCCTCGCTCCATAGAAATTTTGTATCCTTCCAAGTTAGCTGAGTTAACGGGGTAGCGATTCGAGAAAACCCTTCCATGAATCTCTGATAATAACCAACTAGGCCCAGAAAGCTACGTACTTCGGTCACCGACTTCGGTTGCTCCCAACTTTGTATTACTTCAATCTTCGCTGGGTCGACAGATACTCCATGTTTTGACACTACGTGCCCAAGGAATGCTACTTTCTCAAGCCAGAACTCGCATTTCTTCAACTTGGCATATAGCTTGTTTTCACGAAGCCTTTGGAGTACCAGCTTCAAATGGTACTCATGATCATCACGGCTTTTGGAATATATGAAAATGTCATCAATAAAGACAACAACGAACTGATCTAAATAGTCCTTGAATACTCGATTCATCATATCCATGAAAGCCGCAGGAGCATTAGTCAATCCAAAAGACATGACTAAGAATTCATAATGCCCATACCAAGTTCTGAAGGCAGTCTTTAGAGTATCCTCAGTTCTAATCTTCAGCTGATGATATCCAGAACGAAGATCGATCTTTGAAAAGAATTATGCTCCTTGCAACTGGTCAAATATGTCATCAATACGAGGTAGTGGATACCTATTCTTGATGGTGACATGGTTCAATTCCCGATAATCAATACAAAGTCGCATACTCCCGTCTTTCCTCTTTACAAATAAAATAGTATCACCCCAAGGAGATGTACTAGGACAAATGAAACTGATGTCCAACAACACCTGTAGTTGGACCTTTAACTCCTGAAGTTCAATAGGAGACATTCGATATGGGGTTTTAGAAATGGGCTTTGTACTAGGTTCAAGATCAATAAAGAATTCAACTTCACGTTCTGGGGGTAGACCAGAAAGTTCTTCAGGAAATATGTCAGGAAAATCAATAACAATCGGAATATTATTCAAATCTGACGTGTCTTTATTTAAATCCATAACATAGGCTAAGAAAGCTTGACATCCGTTTTTCAATAAATGAATAGCTTTATGATTTGATATGACAGCGATTGATTTTAGTGGCTTAGTTGCTTGAATTCGTACAACAGGTTGGTTAGGAATATGAAAACTAACAACCTTAGGAAAACACTCAATTTTGGCATGATGAGTAGTTAACCAATCAATCCCTAAAATCACATCAAAAGCAAGTATCTTTAAAGAGATAAGGTCAACAGGTAAGGTGATGGTGCCAACTTGAATCAAACAAGATTTATAAACAGTGGATGTGATGAAAGTTTCTCCTAACGGAGTCTCCACAGATAAATCAAAGTCTAATTTCTCCGGAGACAAGTTTAAACGTTGAGTACAAGCAGGAGAGATAAATGAATTGGTAGCACCAGTATCAAGTAAGGTATAAACTTCGCAAGAATTAATGATTAGCTTACCCGTGATCACCTAATTTGGGTTCGTCGCATTTTGACCAGTCACGACAAACGCTCTTCCAGGAACCGTTGACTTTTACTTCTCTGGGACAGCCTTTTGAGTCACCGTCCCCCCTGGAATTGGTTTCACTATCGTACAATCTCGAGCGATATGTCATTCCTTTCCACAATTATAACATACCTTGAACTGTTGTGGGCAGTTTGGACTATATGTCCTTCTTTCCCGCACATATAGCATATGACCGGTGGTCGTTCTCCTCCCTTGGAACCAGTTGCTGCTGGCGCTGACGTCTTCACATGGTCGTTGTTGAATCTCCTCTTTTTAAAATCTCCTCCCGACTCGCTTCTTCTATTCTCATGGCCATGACTACCACTAGAGTGGTTACCATTTTTGTCCTTCTTTTTCTTTCTCCACTTCTTATTGTTATTATGTTGACTGATATCTCCGGTATGATCCTGGTTATGGTCCCTCGGTTGAACGTACTTGTTATCTCGCTCTAATAATT
Source organism: Panax japonicus (assembly GCA_020205505.1). Taxonomy (NCBI): domain Eukaryota; kingdom Viridiplantae; phylum Streptophyta; class Magnoliopsida; order Apiales; family Araliaceae; genus Panax; species Panax japonicus. The sequence goes on from CM035098.1 coordinate 15,417,834, forward strand.
GAGCCCTGTTGACAACATCTGAATATAGAGAAAATTTATTAGAAATGAGATACTGACGTATGTCGGGTTTTAAATCTCTCAGAAACATCTGCTTCATACGTTCCTCATTCTCCACCAAATGAGGTGCAAACCTGGACAACTCTGCAAACTTTGCCTCGTATTGGGACACCGTCATGTTATTTTGTTCTAGTCTAATAAACTCCACTTCCTTCATATGACAAATACTTTTAGGAAAGTACTTGTCATTGAACAGTTTCTGAAACGTCTCCCAAGACATGTTGAGTGCGGCTGGATGGGTATGCTTCACAGATTCCCATTAGTAATCTGCCTCATTACGGAACATAAAGGTGGCGAAAGGAACCTTCTGTTCTTCCGTGCTTCACAAGACATCGAATATCTTGGTAATTTTTTTGACCCGCGTCTCGGCCTTAATCGGATCCGGCTTTCCCCAGAATTCTGGTGGTCCCACCTCTTTGAATTTCTTGGCCATGACAAATCGTGCATTTTTATCTTTTCTACCTGTATTATGTGTATGAGTCTCCCTCGTCTAATTTTGCATGAACTGTAAAAAACTTCTAAACATCCTGTCGTTCATCATCTGCTCAGTGGCGTTGTTCATAGGAGGAACATTGCCAGCCTGCTGCACGTTCTCCTCATTGGTGAGTACAGGCGTCTCCATGGTCTCATTTACTCCACTGTTAACATTCTCAGTCTAAATTCTCAAATACTGCCATAAAACAAGGGTTAATTAAGAAAATCAACATATCACATAATATCCCTATATATTAACCAACTAACAAATAAGCTTAGGTAGGACACACTAGCGAAGGATTTACTCGTCTCTCCCCTCCTAGTTATATTCCCCGATCTCCGCCAGAGATCATATCCCTAAGCTCTGATACCAGCTGTGACGCCCCCAAAATAGGTATACATCACCCATTCTGAGTCGTCAATAACATGGTACAGAAACAACCACAACTTTATTAATACAACCCATAAACTGTGAGTTTAAATACAAATATTGTCATCTAGACAATATACATACCCAACTAAGTCCTCATTACAATTATTGATACATTATTTTACAAAAATGGTGCGGACTACTAAAACAACTTCTAGAACCATCATTCCACACCCCGACTCGTACTCGCAACATTCTCGCCTCCTGAGAAGAAAAATGGAACAACAAGGAAAAGGGTGAGCTCAACTAGCCCAGTAAAGAATATTATGACTAAGATAATATAGAACAAATTATCGTTAGTCTTCAACATGGAAAAATCTGATAGAATATAGTAGACAACAAGTTTCAGATCAATATTCGCAGCGGAAATAATAATTCATAGAATAGTTACGTAGAGAATGAATTCTACTATTATCTATGAATTTAAAAGTCCATCATCAATATTTTATCCCTGTAACATCAATCAATATTCATCTTGAATTAAATATTCATCTTTGCACTACAGGCCAAAGATATTCATCAGTCGGTCATGTTCATCTCAACACTTGTTCATCTTTGCACTATGGGCCAAATATATTCATTATAAAATCATTTATCTTTGCACTACAGGCAAAAGATATTCAATAATATCATCATTTAGGACTGAGGATGATGAAAAATATTTTAAAGGAAACGAATCCAGTGAAACAAAAGAATAAATATCAAGGATTCGTATTTCAGCTATTTCATGTCCAAAAAATACCTCATAAATAATCATAGTGGAGTAAAATTCAAGAATGATCAAAACATAGATACAATCAAAGCTAGTATCCATATTAGATATTTTGAACAAAAAGGAAAAAAAATCATTTTTCGATGAATAGTTCTGTATCCGTGAATAGTGCCGTATACGTGAATAGTACCCCCGACACAAAAAGTTCCAAATTTGATTAAAAGTTCAAACCAATATTTTGGCATAATGATATTGAAGAAAATAATATCATTTAAAAAGAAAATAACATCCCTTACCTTGAAAAGACGGTACTCCTGACTGGAATACTAGATATAGTGCTGAAGGGAACTTGCACCGTATAGTAACACTCAAGGTATCAAAATACTCACAAGAATACGCTCAATATATCGAGAGAGAAATAGAGAGAAAACTTCAGTTTCTGGTGTAATTTTCAATTCTAACATAAGCACACTATTTATAGGAAAATACTTAGAACACCATAGCAGAAAATTTAATATAATATTAATATATTTATCAAATTTTCCTTAGCCCACCTCTAGACATCTGATTTTAGTACTTTGCACATGTTAATGATGTCCACAAAATACAAAAAATGTTTTTTATCAAAAAAATAAATAAAACTTCTAAAAATCAATTATTTCAGAACTTCGGAACTTCAATAATTCATAATAAATAGCCCTTTTATCAGAAAAATTCGAACCGCATGTCCTTTCCATAGGAAATTTCATTCTCTACAACTTTACAGAAGAACGTTTTTCCAAATTCCAAACAAAAATTGACCGAAATCCACCAACGGACAATTTTATAGGCTATAATCAAATTTCGGTCAAAAATTGGGGTCTACCGACACACAAAACATGTGTTAATCATTTAATGCAACAAAAATACTCTTTCTCCTCATATACTCATATATCCCACATTCATTATAAAATTATCACCATTATTATATTATTAAAATAATATATTTAATTGAATTATTTTATCAGAAAAAGATAAAATATTAATTTTCAACAATTGTCACATTAAAAATTTTCTCCATCTATATCCACATAAAATCAATATTTTCCTCATCATATAAATCAATAATTAATTATTTACATATAATATTACATAATCACAATACTGACAACCAGGCAGTTCTCAGGAAAGAGGGGGCTTTCCAATAAGGATTTCTTCTTACTGGCTCACAATTAAATGACCAAACCTCTCCTTAGGCAGAACTTTCTAGACATTGCCAATAATGTTATCTAATAATATTATTCAAATAATATGAATTATTGATCTGATAATGAAAATATTGTGTATTGATAATTATTAAAACAACAATAATATTAACGTAGCAATTATTGAATCAATAAAATATAATATTGAACAGTAATTAATGTAACAATTATTGGGTAATGCATTCTTACATAAGAATCAATAATTAGTGCAATATCGTGTGCTACTGTGTTTAAACCACCGGGTATTCTAACAGTATTAACGGTAACAACTACGCCGTTATTTATAAACAACTTATTCTTGTCGTTTTCTTCCTCCAATCGCTTTCCGTTATGAGGCCCACACAATGCTGCACCGTCGTACGAATATTCCCCGACAGTAAGAATATTACACGACCAAATGAATATTCCCCAACAATAATGAATATTTTATAACCACTTTGCATGTTTGAAATAATTGCGTATTTTACCCATAACTCACCACATTAATCAAATTAGCCCTTACTATTTCAACATAATAAATAGAGAAAATTTAATTTCATTAAATAAGTTGGGGTCTTACATGTAGTGCATAGATGGACTTGGTATGATTATGACCAGGGATTATTCAGTGTAATCATGATCGTAATGTTACAAATGATGTGAAAAAAGTCCTCATTGGCCCGTAGTGCATTGATGGACAGTTTTTGGTATGATTATGGCTATAAATTCTCTTCGGCCAAGGGTGCAAAGATGAATTGTTTTATGGCATGATCAAGACCGTTAATGAAAACACGATTATCTTTGGCCGGTAGTGTATGGATAATTCGTGGTCGTGATACTAAAAGAATATCTTTGGCCTATAGTGCAGGGATGAATTGATGATGTGGATTAATTTTTGAGCTGAATCTCAGCAATGAAATATTAATTCATGGATGTGATAAGAATGAATATCCTTGGTCGTAGTGCATGGATAATTCATGGATGTGATATTAACGAATATCCTTGGCCGTAGTTCAGGTGTGATTCGATGATGTGAATTATTTATTAAGCTGAGTCTCAGCGATAAAATATTCATAAATAGATTTTAAATTCGTAGAATATAGTAGATATCATGTTTTACTTGACTCTTCTAAAAAATAGTTGTATGTCTTTGGCCTGTAGTGCAAAGATGAATTGTTACTGAATATCTTTGGCCGTAGTGCAAAGATGAATTTATTAGTATGATTATGAGCAGGGATTGTGATTTGGTATAACCATGATTTTTTATGTTTCAGGTGAAGATAGGTGATGAAAATTATCTTCGTCCTGGGTGCGAAAAGGAATTTAGAATCACAATTATAATTATGAGTTATTCATATGATTATGGACAGGAATTGTTGATTAACGTTACAGGGATAAAACATTATTGGTGGAGTTTTAACATGGAGAAGATAATAGACCTAATGGTCTATTTGACTCTTTTAATGGATTGCTCGTTCCGCTGCAACTATGGTTGAAAAGTTTTATCATCTACCATATGTTCTAAATCTATAATTTATTATTGACAAAAGCTATTGATAATTTAATTATCTTTAGTTATGATATTCTTTACTGGGCTAGTTATGCTCACCCTTTTGCTTCACAATTCCTTTCAGGTAATAAGAGTGTAGCTGGGTCAAGCGGGGATAACAGGGGAATAGAACGGTGGTCTGTAGGTGTTGAGGTTCTCCCTAAATAGTATGGAAATAATTTTATTGAGAACTTTAGATAAGTGTGTCGTATTGTATACGTCATTTGATATTTAATTTTGGTGAACCAAATAGGGTGAGGCAAACCTAACTTTGGAAGGGTATTTTGTCACTATCATACAAGATATCTAATGACATACAACATCGTGTTATCATAAGATAGAGTTGTGCACATCCACTTTCTGAGTATATCTACGAGCACTACCTATATGATCTTGGAGTTTATTTGAAATATAATTTTCATTTGGAGACAGTGGAGATTGTTATATGTCAAGAGAAGACTCACCATTGGCAGGAGCATGATAGTAATCTTCTCGTTTTTCTTTGGGGTCTATTGGGTCAACCAAGGATAATTCTCTGGACATATGATATCTATCATAACTTAGATTCATGGCCTCCTATGTACGAAGGTTTCCTGAGCACTTTCCAAAGATTTTAATTTCTAAAACAGTTTTTGACTGTACTTTTATGTAAAGTACCATTTTAAGGTTGTGGTCAAGGCACCATGAGAGTTTCATACATTTGTATTAAAACTCACAGTATACCTGTCGTCGTATTTTGTACAACAGTTCAACAGTTGTATAAATGAAGTTTGTATTTGATTTTTATAGTGTGATATCTGGCGACTCAAGATGGGTGATGTATACCTATTTTGGGCGCGTCACAGAGAGAGCGTGACAAGTGATAAGATATACACACTTTATTTCAAGAGTTGGGAGAGTAAACATTTTCTATCAGAGATAGGAAAAAGAAGGGTTTATCCAAACACCCTTCTTCTTGAGTTTTGTTCTTCCTTGGTGGATCACCTCTTGTGACAACCCGAATTTTTATAAGTTATTAAAATAAGAATTTAATAATTAAAATTCTTATTACGATGTGATTAATGTAACAATCCAAAATTTTAATTGTAATTATAAATATTTATTGAATTATATAAATATTTAATGGATGTATTTATTGTTGAATAAATATTTTTTTAATTTGATTTGATTTGATTTGGTTAACTATTTGTTTAATAAATAATTAATGGGTGAAGGAAATTAATTGTTGTGAGATAATATTCTAATTTAATTTAATAATTAAGTTAGAGAGTTTAGAATGATTAAATGATTTATTTAATAAATTATTATTATAATTAATTAATTAAATTAAGTATGAAAACTTAATTAAATAAAGTGTGATAAATAACTATATTATAAAAGAGATATTAAAATAAATTAAAGGACTTTAATTTAGTTTCCCAAACAAGGTTAAAAATATTAAGTGTTTTATTTTAAAAGGGTTTTGCCAAACGGAGTCTTATGGCTTTTGGATTTTTTTGAATTTTGAATTATAATTAATAATCTAAATTAAATAAATAAAATATATATATTAATTTGGTAATTGATAAATTGAATAGGGGTAATTAGTAGGCGTCGATTTTTTTTAAATGGGTGTGCGTTGGTTTTATTTTGTTTTTACGTATAGAGTATTGGCTTACTGATAATTAACAAAAGAAAAGATGAAAAGAGTTCTCATAATTTGAGAAAGACATAGAGTTCTCAGAATTACAGAGAGTTTTGAGAGAGACTTGTCAGAGTTTGAGAAAGACTAGTGAGAGAATTGTTTGCAATTAGCAAGGTTTTCTTAAGCAACAAAAGGTATGATTATAACCATATTATATGTATATATATATAGATATATAGATATGTGTTTTAACGACGTGAGTTTTAGCGTCTATGTTCACGAGTTTTATACTTGCTATGAAGTCCAAATTTCTATAATTGCTGCTATAGAATTAAATTATAATGATTGTATGTGGTTATGAGGATTAGAACTAGTGTTAGATAAAGAATTGCATGATAACTACATCTGTAAGAAAGAATTGGTTTCTTTAAGTGAACATATATGTATGAACATGGTGAATATAGGTATGAAAATATATATAATTGTATGCTAATAGATAAATTGAACTTTGAATATATTAACTTGGTAAGAAACGAAGACAACATAGTTAGAATAAATCAATTTGGGTTATAATTATGACTACAGTGTTCACTGTGTCAAGCAAAATCAAAAATGGAGTTTTGTTGGTTTAAAAACAGTGTTTCAAGGATTTAACTTCTCTAAAATTATTGTTTAAGTTGTGTTAAATTAGTATATGTATGCTTGTTAATGGTTTACATAAATTATATATTTTAATTTAGCTGCTAGAAGACATTAAACCGTTAAGAATTATTGTGTTCTGTTCTTCGTGTGCGATTTCTCTAAGTTTCGGTGCCTCAGCGCCAAAAATCAGAGCCCCAAACTAGAACTCTGCGCCGCAGCACCGAAATCAGTGCCACAGCGCACACTGCAACGCCACTGTCTGACACGGACAGTTTTGACCTCCTGTAGTAAGACGGCCATAACGTTTTCATATGAACTCCGATTGAGGTTAATCAAGATGATCCGAAACGAGGACGAATAGACCTACAACTTTAGTTCTTTAAGTTTTTCAATTTGAGGTCGGGAACAGGGGTTAAAATGGTCATTTATGGGACTAATATGTATTAGGAGGCAATCGAAGGGCGTCGGGAATGCACATATGCAAATGTAGTGCTCCTGACGATAAAAGATGTTGTCCTAAGTTATAAAACATGAATATTAGTAAATATAATGATGCTTAACATTAATAAATGATGTATTAGATAAGTTGTATAAGAATACTAAGCACACACAAGAGAGACAAATTGGGCGTGTGACGAATGAACGTCGAAACACCATGCCAAGTGTTAATGAACTTAAAAAGGTTTCAATTCAATTGAAATGAATATTATAAGATATGGAATGGATTTAATAGAAAACCAATAAGTAGTCCTAGCAAGACTTAAGCACTTGAATGAACTTCGAGTTTGACTAAGAAGAAATATAGTGAGTTATAAGTCTAAAGTTAACACTATCAAATTGAACATTGTGTATTGATTAATAGGAAGAGTTATAGGATGTAGATTAAAGTTTACATTACAACTATTATGCGTTGCTATATGACTAATAGTTGATGTGAATGATTATATAATTGTGTAGGGCACGTGAAGTACAGATACCTGTAAGCTGTTAAACTGTTATTGGTAAACAACGATCAAGGCAAGTCTTTCAATTCCTATTTTGCTATGTGAACTTGATGATTAACTATTTTAAATCTTTATTGCAAAGAGCATGATGTGTTATATATATGTTGAAAGTATGAAATGTTAAAGTCAATTTATGACTATGTTGATTGATTAAAGCATGCTGATTGAGTAAGGACTCAATCTTTATACTTGTTATATGAACTGTAGCGTGTATGTTATATGTTGAGCATGTTATTATATGTTATGTGATGCATGAAAACTGTTAGATTTTGATGGGATGTCGAGCTCAACCTTGAAAATAACAACTTTTGCAGGTTAAAGATTTAAGGTAAAGTATGTGCTACTTGAAAGATATGAACCAGATGTGATACTTGAAGATTTATATACTTTGGCTGAGTTATTATTATTTGAACCATGTTTAAGGTTCCGAATAGTGTATTAATGTTGAATTGTAATATTTTTTTGTGATCTAAACTCTTGTAGTATTAAGATGATTCTGAGATATTTAGATGTAAAGGTTGAAAGTTCTGGGAACAAGAATAGTTTGTGATAGAAAATTTTAATGGCAAAACTAATGATTTGACTACCAAAGTTGGCACGTTTTATTGAATACCCGATTGAACTTTTAATTTTTGAAATTAAATCACTGAACTAATTATTATTTTCAAATTGGGTCATTCTATCAAATATGGTTAACGGCTGTCAAAATTTTCATACGCGGAAGCAAAAAAAAGGAAAATAAAATAAAAGATGAGGTGGCCAATCAACAACAATGACATGAAAATAAAAATAAAAAATTTATTTTTTAACTCATTTTTAATATTTTAAAATTTTAAAAATAATAAAAACATAATAAAACACAATAAAAACAAAATCAAAATCAAAATTTTCATCCTCCCTAAATCTTCCATTTTATCAAAATCTTCATCTTCTCCAAATTTTAATCAAATTACACAGCAACCAATTATTTAAAATTATAAACCAACAAATAATTGAAAGCAAATAATGGATTTCGCCTTCCCTTTCTGGTGAGGTTCTCAATTGAGGCTGTCCTCACGGACCTCACCCATTCAAATTCGACATCTGAAGTATTATCTTCTTCCCAACTCCAGTAATGCTTCTTTCACAGGCATAACCAAACCATAATTAGATACAATTTCCAATAAATATGTTCTAAAAACCCCCAATTCATCGTTCATCCAAAAACCCTTACCCTCTATATTGGTGACATGGCTGGTGCGTTGAACAAACTAAAGAAATTGTTCTCTCAAACGCTCTCAGCGCCCACCGATCTCTGCCGTATCTTCGCTGCCTCAAAGCTTTACCTTTACCTTTTTCCGCCTCAAAGACCACCAAAACATACGACCACAAAACAGGCGAACCCTTAATCCGGTTAAATCAGTTCAAGATATGATGAATAAAGCCTTAAATCTGAACTGATCCAAGATCCAACTTCCAAAACCCCAACCACCAACAAAATTCATCAAGATCCGAAAAACCCCAAACCAAAAAGACCCAAGACGTTATGTCTCTGATTCAAGAAAGATATTTTGATGTTTTTGTTTTATTTTATTATGTTTTTATCATTTTTAAAACTTTAAAATGTTAATGTTTTTATTTTTTTTAAAACTTTAAAATGTAAAAAGAAGGCTTATTTTTTATTTTTTTGCCACGTGTTTATATATATATATATATATATATATTTCATTGCCATGTAGATTAAATTTTAACGTTTGTCTATTTTTTTTAACGGAATGACCCAATTTGAAAATAATAATTAGTTTAGTGACTTAATTTGAAAAATTAAAAGTTTAATCGGGTATTCAATAAAATATGCCAACTTCGGTGGTCAAATCATTAGTTTTGCCAAATTTTTATTATTCCGTAAATTTCAATGGTTGTATTATCGTTTAATGATGTAAAATTAGAGGTTGAATGTATTGTTAATGACCGAAATCGAGAATTAAATTGTATGAATTTTGGGGTCGTTAAAGTTGGTATCAAAGCTGATAGGTTAGAAATCTTAGGTAAGAGTACCTTAGGCTATAACCTTAGAGAAGAGAGGTTAAGATAATGAATGAATAAGCTCAAATAGAATTTGAACAATAAGAAGTAATTTAAGAAATATTTAAAGAAGGGATTAAAACATGCGTGAGAGGATTCAAAGAAGAATCTCACAGAGTTATAAGGAATATGAAAGTGGTGTTACCCAACTCCAATAATAAGGATGTAAAGTGATAATAAATAGACAATATCTATAAGAAGAGAATGATAAAGAAGTTAAGAATAAAAAGTTATATTTAAGTATGGTACAATTGTACTCTTTAATAGAGTATGTATGGTATCTGGGCTAAACGATTCCTTCATAGAGCGGAGGTATATACGAACTAGCAACTCGGAACCTAGTTTGTTGGTTGTTTGTGGGAAACCACACAGCGTACCATATTGAAACTGTTAGAGACTCGATGTATACCAAGTATAGAAAGTGGATATGTATGATGAAAATGTGGAACTCGAATGAAATGTTGAGCAATGTAAACGAAGTTAGGATTTCTTAAAGGAAGAATTGTTTTATAAACAAGAGAATTCAAAGAAGAATCTTGAAGAGATATAAAGATAAGATATGGGAGTTGCCTAACTCCAATAGCTAAAGTAACGAATAATGATGAATACACAAAATCTGGAAGATTAAAAGCATAACCGAAATCGTAAATGATGAAAAAGAAATAAAGATGATCTTAAAACAAAATAATCACGAGTTAAGAAAAGAATTTTAAGGGAGAGGATTATAGAATAATAAGATCACGACGTGATCTGTTTAAGTTATAAGAGAAAGATTATTTGTGATGTTTGAATAATTATAGCTTGATGCTATGAAGGTAATGTATTATGATATAGTACGAGGTAAACTCACAAGGAGTTATAGATAATGTGATACGAGGAATTCGTATTGAGCAAGTTAAGGGTATGTTGTTAAGAGTAAGATAGAGTTAGGTGGCATTTCAATTAAGGACTCATGTGATGGCTGAGTTGTACAAACCTTTGTATGGGCGAGGGTTTTGTGCTTGTGCTTAGTTTATCACATTGATAATCATTGGAATGTTGGTGTCGCGCTATCAATGTATATGTGGCGAAAAGGTAATTCTTTTCTCATGTGTATATTTGATAGTTAGAAACTATTAAGATTAGTCAGATATTATTAGGATTAGGTGCGGTTCTTAAAACTAATGCATATGGTAAGTTCGTGACTCATAATAATATAGTATGTTTTGAACCCCTCAGCGAATGGATGCCTATGTTCTGACTATGATAAGTTCTTAAACTCATATTATTGTGGCAAGTTCCTGAACTTCCAATGTGCGGTAAGTTTGATGAATTATTTTGGGTAGAAAATGGTTATAGTATAAAGAACATTGATGAAGTTGAAGATTGATAGAATGGTTAACTAATGAAGTAATGAAGTAAAGATTGAAGTTGATGGATACCCGGATATTCTAAATCTACTAGCTATGCTAGACTTTTGAAATTTATTGACTTCGTACTGATGTTTGCACTTCTATTTTCTTGAAAACATTGGATCAAATGATGAAACCAATGAGTTTTAAAAACAATACCGTTATTCGTATGTCTATACTAATTGCTTCAGCTAGACAAAAATGATTTGAAATATATCAAAATGTATTTTTATATCATCAATGTGTCATGGAACTTGGTGCAGAGATGGAAAAAAATGATGGAGTCATCAATGCAGTATTACTTAGTGTTGGATGTGATCTAAGGATCGTCAGCCCACCATGGTATGATGTAGTATGATAAAATCACCAAATGAAGGAATCCTCAAACGGACTGTAAATACAGTGCGGTATCATGACGTCATAAAAAGGATTTTTGATATTTCTTTAAGATATAAGAATATATATATATATATATATATATATATATATATATATTTCGATTGATGTCTGAATTATTGTAGAAGTCTATGCTGTTAGGAATAAGCTTGTGAATGATATTCCTATTTACATATGATTTGATTATGATATATATATATATATATATATATATATATATATATATATATATATATATATATATATATATATGAATGAATATGGAAGTATGCTTGCATTAAGAAAAGTTGTAAAGTCCTCTGATAGATTATAGAAATATATGTACAAGGACTTAGAATGAATTAATCAAATATGTTAGGTTGATCCTACATAAGCTAAATAGCTTTGTAAAGTCCTTAAAAAGAAATGATGTACAAGGACTATAAATATAAAAAGATCAAGCATGTTAGGTTGATCTTATGATGTAATAGATAGGTTTGTCTGATCATCGAATACTGCACTAGAAACCGTAGTCTACCAGGAGAGTCAAGGAAAACTCGAGAGCTATTAAAGCAGAATCGTAGTCTATAAGATAGTAGATCTCGGAGTTCGTAGACTGCCAGGAGAGACGAGGAAGGATCGTAGTGTGTCGAGTAGCACCTCCTCGGAGTCGTAGTCTACTGAGAAAGTCATGTTCAAAATCGTAGAGATAGCCTGCCTATAAGCCGATCGAGCATCTATCGAAGCCAAGTCATGTTTAGAATCGTAGACTACACTCAGAGTCGTAGAGTCTACTGATCGTATCAAAAGGCAGAGATCATAGTCGAGCAAGATCAAATGAAGACAACAAGCACAACGACAAAAATCGTAGAGTGTCAAGATCTGATCTCGAAGTCGTAGTGTCTGTACAGCCGGAGCTGAATCGTAGAGTGCAGAATTAAGACTTCAACAGATGTGCTCAAAACACCAAGGCAGAATCGTAGAGCAAATACGATTCTCAACAAATGAGTACTCCTAGAATATCCAAAGGAATGAAGCCTCTGGTTGGTACTGCAAAGATACATCCCACCTGAAGGAAACCAGAGAGCACTCAATGAATGGCATGCAAGCTAATAGAAGATCTAAGCATCAACTCAATAAGCATCCAGATTGAGTTGTGAAGCCATTCGAGATGAAGTCTTCCATAAGTTGATCATAAAAAGACTTCAATAACTGACTAAGAAAAGTCAGCAAGTGCAGTAGCTGTCAAGTGATCAGAAGACAATAATCTTGGAAGAAACCAGGATCGTAGTGTTTGCCAAATAAAGAAAGAACTGATGAAGTGTACACAGAGATACTGGTCAGCTTCTGAAGAACAAGGCTAAAGTGATTAAGCATTGGGTCAGTCCATTGATGATAAGTGAATGGGAGATCACAAGGAGAAAGCGAGCTAGACACGCCACAAATTTGAGGTGTCTTGCTATTCAGAAGGGGCCAGAACAAAGAGTCAAGCCATCAATATCTGAGATCATGCAAGTAAACAGAAGTGTTGAGGCACTGCACAAGAGAAGGAAGAGGTGTTCCACATTGAAGATCAAATCAACACTCTTCAAGATCGTAGCGTTGACTCTATATGTCAATGAGCAATAGTCAACAAGACACTATGATTAGGTTCAAAAAAGCAAGCATCAGAATCGTAGAGTTCGGTCATCCGAAGATTGAAGCATTGGCAACAGTTCAATCTAAAGGATTGGTATTCGGACAAAAGCTTATTGAGAGCATCGATGCAAAAGGACAACCTCTGATCTAGAAATCAGAAGGGGGAAATAAAGTCATCGAACTTCCAGAGACATCAAAGTGACATCTCTGACGGGATAGGTGAAATAGTAGACTGCAGTGTCAAAAAGTCATGTCATGTCACATCTGCAGTCTACACCAAATAACTCGAGATCTGCGAAGCAATTCAAATAGCTTTCAATGGCTACATTCCAACGGGAAGATTGGGAAGGAGTATAAATCAACAGAGCTTCAAAGATCAAGAGTTGCTTATGATTACTAAGTTGCAGAATCGTTGAGTTGTTGGAATGCTACTGTTGACTTACGAGTTCCACCAGAGTTTAACAGAATAAGTCTTAGTGACAGTGAGACTACATAGGTGGAAGTGAAGAAGCTTTGAAGAAGGACCTAAACAGATTAGAGCTTCACTCAACAAAGATGAGAATGCCATTAAAGATGGCAGCCAAGCTGAGAGCCGAGAAGGCCATGAAGATAGCATTGAGAAAAGTGGCAGAATACCAAGAAGATCAAGAAGGTCACTCTACAGATCACCATGAACCAAAAGCTAAAAAAGGACAGAAACAGAATCATATCTTTAAAACATTCAAGAAGGGTTCAGGATTTGCTAAGTGTCAGATGAAGTCTACCAAAAGCTCAGAGACTTAGCAAATCCAGATGGTGATGGTGCACAACTGACATCAGATGAAGATGAGCAGAAAGGAGTAAAGATCAGCTGCACCAAAGATGTAGTCCAGACTCTAAGTAGAATGCCAAGAGGACTACGCTAAGATGCTAAGTACATAAGATGTTCAAGCTTAAAGACATCTTAGCAGCTCAGCACCAATAACAACAACAACTACAACAACAGGAAGCCAAGGCCTAAGGGGTCCTTGTCCAGAGGGACTAAATAAAGTTTCCAAGCTTGCTGGGCTTGAAGAGTTCCTAGGGAACTAGAGAAGTTCCAAGGCTGCTGGCCTTGAAGAGCTCTAAGTGAACTGAAGTTGTAACGACCCCAAAATTCATATAATTTAATTCTCGACTTTGGTCGTTAATAATACATTCAACCTCTAATTTTACATCATTAAACAATAATACAACCATTAAAATTTGCGGAATAATTAAAATTTTATATATTTTCCTTCCGTATTGCCCTAAATCGCAACCTTTACAATACATTTCCTCGATTCAAATTTATATCATGAATCGTTACAACAAAATAACTTTACAAAGTCTTACATCATAAATAGATATCCAAATACACCAGATAGCTCAACTTACAATTTACCAACATGTTACATACAAAATATCAAATACATTTCTCGTAAAACATAGATAATCTTCATGAATATGGTTCTCTAAAATTCCCTTAGCACATATCCTTACCTTGAATCTTTAATCTACAAAAGTGGTTATTTGCAAGGTTGAGCTCAACAGCCCAGCAAAATCTAACAATTTTCATGCATTACATAGCACATAATAACATGCTCAACATATAACATACATGCTACAATTCATTTAACAAGTATAAAGATTGAGTCCTTACTCAATCAGCATGCTTTACTAAATCAATGTAGTCATAAGTTGACTTTCACATTTTATACATTTAACATATATAAAGATTTAAAACAGTTAATCACCAATTCACATAGCAAATAGGAACTAAAAGACTTGCCTGATTCGTAGTTTATGAACTACGACTTAACTACTTAACGCGTATCTGCACTTCGTGTATTTCTACACAGTTATATAATCATGGATTAACATCCATTAGTCATATATTTCATACATTCTTAATATAATAGTAACGTTACATTATTTCCTAACTAGGTTTGTAAAACCTACCTTTGAATTTCTCATCATGCTCTTAGAATAGCTAAGTATGTATAGGTAAACCTTAACAATTCATACTTTACATCAACATTCATATATATCATTCACACACTTGACTCGCTATGTGTTCGACACATATTTAAAGTTCATAGATACGTGATCTACATCGTTCTTACATTTTACAAACTTTAATAAAATTTAACAACTCTGTGTTTTATATAAACATTACATGATCTCATGCTTAAACATCATCTATGTTAAGTATTATAGCTTTAGACAATCATTACACATATGCTTTAAGGTTCAGATCAAAGTTAAAATAATCAGGCATCATTGCCCTGTGGCGCAGCTGCGCTAGAATTAGGCCTAGGATGGGCGCAGCTGCGTCGTCCCCTTGTTAGACCAAAGTTGAGTATTTTTCTGGTTTCATCTTGGTTCTTAGCATTTATTACTGTTAACACGTATCTTACCCACATGTTATGAGGTCTTAGCCCAAGTTTGGAGCCTCTTGTATTTACCTTAAGTTGTTTTACACTTTATAGCTTTATTGCTATTTATTTCACGGCTAAGTAAGTTCATACAACAAGGTCCTAACTATATGACCACCAACAAAGTTAAACAAATTTCAATATACATGCTTACATGTAATCATATGACTAGCATGGTTTATGACTTGAAATCTTACTTTAAGACATGTATGGTTCATAGTATGTCTATCTAATAGTGTGCATGTACCCATCATGTCTAAAGGCATAAAAGTCTTATCATGTTTGCACATATAGGCCATGTTTAAAGACCCAAAAGTTACTAGTATGTTATCCTACAAGTTCAGAAGTTTAGACAACACAATGCTCATAAATAATATTTTTAAAATGGCTAAGTTTCTTTTCAAAACACATACTAAGTCATGCTAATTCTTTCTATTATAAGCAAGGAAATCTTATATTTCATGTATAATATCATGAATTTTCATGTTACATCACTTAGAATAACATATTCCATCGTCGGGAGCGCTATACTTACGTATGTGCTCGCTCGACGCTCTCTGATCGCCTCTGAATACGTAACAGTCACAAAGATGACTATTTTGACCCTTCTTAACGACCTCAAATTGAAAATCGTAAAGCACAAAAGTTGTATTTCTATTCGTCCTCGTTCTGGATCATCTTGAATCACCTCAATCACCTCAATCAGAGTTCGTATGAAAACGTTATGCTTAATTTACTGCAGCAGGTCAGAGCAGTCCAACTGTTACTGATGCCCGGCGTAGCTGCGCCCCAATTGTCCTTGGGGGCAGCGCAGCTGAATCCTAAGTCGCAGAACAGGACCTCAGGCTCTGCTCTTCGCAATTACACAGACCCTTACTCCTTCCAATGATCATAACATGAGTTATACTCATCCAATTCAGTCCATTTTTGATTCTATAGGTTTGTAACTCATAAAACTACAACATACCAAATACCCATCAACTAACATAAACATTAACTAACCTTAATATGAATTTACAACTCATGTTCATTCTAATTGTTTATGTTTTGATAATTTAGCGAATTCATTCACTACGAATTCGTTTCTCAACCATTTCGATTCATTCAACTTTCGTTATTTTTGTAATTCAACATACTAACAACATATATCATCAATTTAATATTACATCATGACTTCATCATAAATTTTGATTCCAAAACAAGCCCTAATGTATATATATCAATAAAACTCAATTTTTTCATTCTAAAACATGTTTTCATGGATTTGATTTCTGAAAATCATTTCTAGATAACAACTAAAAGATTATAAACATCTAACAACATATATATAACATATTTAGCAATTCATCCAACTAAATTTTCAAATTTAAAGGATGGCTCAAGAACACCCAAACTAAGAAGAAACTAGGTTATTTACCTCTTAATTCTTATTTAGCTTTGTTAGGAGATGTTAGAGAATTGCTACTTCCTTCTTGTTTTCAAGGATTTCTCTTACAATTGCCTCTCAATTCCTCTCTAGAGCTCTCTCTCCCTCTGTATTTTCTCTTCTAGCTTTAGCCTTAGGCTTTAAGAACAAAACACGTAACCTTCATATAACTGATATAAACATAATGCGTATACATTTTGGCCTATCAGTTACAATAACAAAGGGTCACTAGGCCATGTTTGGCTAGCACCCAAAATATCCTTTTTAATTTAATTTATTTTTTTAACAATCCTTCTTATCATATGATACCCTTGTCACACCCATTAACTATTTGAATTGAATTAATCTCAATTCATTAATAAATCCAATTAAACCTTACTAATAAAATTATAGCTTCTATTTAGCCAATATAATTATAATTTTATTTAATAATCATTAATCCTCTAATTTAATTACTTAATTAAATTAGAAAATCACCAAAACATTAACATAATAAATATGCACAAATTATAAAATTATTTATCATTAATTTATTTAATATCATCATAGTTAAATAAATTATTCCATAATAATTTCCATTGAATATTTATTTTAATCCATAAATATTTCAACAAAAATACTTATTTTACTTGATAAATATTTTAATTATTTACGATCTCACAATCATAACATATTAACATATACATTTATATGTAACATAAATTACTCTCTCATATCATAATAAGAATTTTATTTATTAAGTTCTTATTTTAATAATTTTAAAAAAATTCAGGTTGTCAGAGAAGTCCCAAGGCTGCTGGGCTTGAAGGAATCATAGTGATTCAGGGTGATGCCCTTACTTAGTGGAAATCCTGTTAGTTAAAAGTAGAAGAGTGGATTAGGAGCTTGAGTCTCTGAACCACTTAAAACCCTTTGTGTCTTTTACTTTATATTACTTACATTATATACATTAACTGCTATGTATATTTTAATTGCTTACTACTGAGTTAACTCTACGAACATTGTATGTCTGATTATGAATATATCAATGAAGGGGATCTTTTACTTATTCTATTGTGCTTGAAAATATTCTTATATTTGTCATGTGCTAATTCATGAGCAACACAAAATAAAAGGAAAATTATTTGAAATTAAAAAGGATCTATTCAACCCCCCCCCCTTTTTAGATCTATATTGTGCCTACTGGGAACTAACATATGCTATTTGATTCAGCTAGACGATTATTGAAAGATGTTCATGAAATTCAAGTGTTTCTTGAAAATTTATGCCAAACCAAATTATTTTGGTGCGGAATCAGATGTTGAAAAGCTGAGATGAACAACCCTTTTATAGGGGATTACACATTGGCGTTTAGATGTTTGTGCACAATACATTGTACGAAGGGCTGATCCCCCTAAGTACGAGGAGTCCCTATAGTCTTATGACTGTTAAAGTTTAAGTTGAAAGATTTCTTATAAATATGGACATATGCATAGCGTTTAAATGTTTGTGTACAATACATCGTACGAAGGGCTTAACACCTGAAGTACGGGAGTCCCTATAGTCTAATGACTGTTAAGGTTTAAGATGAAAGAGTACTTATAACCGTGGACGTAGTTCACGGTCTTATGACCCTCAGCATGATTTAGAATCTTTGAAATTCCTGTTATTCATATCGCTTCCCAATTATTGAGCAATTGTGGAAGATTCTTATTATTCTGAAAGGTGAAAGTGGAAATGATGAGAAAATTAAGCAAAACATAATAATTTCAAAAAAGAATTGAAACTCCAGAAAGAAGAGAATTGTAAAACTCTTAGAAGAGGAAGAGGTGAGGAATATGATGATCTTGGAAAGATCCTTAGAGAAAGAATTTGGTTGTAGAACCCAATGAATGAATAAAGTATTAACGTAAAATCTATTTTGATAGATTGAATGAATAAAGATTAATAAATAAAATTTCAGGGACAAAATTCTTAGAAGAATGGGTGAATGTAATATCCAGAATATTTATAATAACGATCTTTAGAAAAGGAAATGAATGGGTTAAAGAATATATAATACTCAAAATATAATTAAGTTCAAGTGAAAGTTATGAAATAAAACCTAGAATTTGTTGAAGTAATGAATGTAGTAGGAAATATAAAATCTATATTAAGGTAATGTGTTGAAGATATTCAACGATAAATTATTGGAAAAAAAAGACTTGGTGAAAACCGAGTAAAGGAGGTTTCTTTGATTCCGAAGACGGAATCCTTATAAGGAAGAAAAGATGTGACAACCCGAATTTTCATAAGTTATTAAAATAAGAATTTAATAATTGAAATTCTTATTACGATGTGATTAATGTAACAATCCAGAATTTTAATTGTAATTCTATATATTTATTGAATTATATAAATATTTAATGGATGTGTTTATTGTTGAATAAATATTTGTTTAATTTGATTTGATTTGATTTGGTTAACTATTTGTTTAATAAATAATTAATGTGTTAAAAAAATTAATTGTTGTGAGATAATATTCTAATTTAATTTAATAATTAAGTTAGAGATTTTAGAATGATTAAATGATTTATTCAATAAATTGTTATTAGAATTAATTAAATTAAGAATGAAACCTTAATTAAATAAAGTGTGATAAATAACTATATTATAAAAGAGTTATTAAAATAAATTAAAAGACTTTAATTTAGTTTCCCAAACAAGGCTTAAAAATATTAAGTGTTTAATTTTAAAAGGGTTTTGCCAAACGGGTCCTTATGGCTTTTGGATTTTTTTTGAATTATAATTAATAATATAAATTAAATAAATAAAATATATATATTAATTTGGTAACTGATAAATTGAATAGGGGTAATTAGTAGGCGTCGGCTTTTTTCTAAATCGGCGTGCGTTGGTTTTATTTTGTTTTTACGTATTAAGTATTGGCTTACTAATAACTAACAAAAGAAAAGAAGAAAAGAGTTCTCAGAATTTGAGAAAGACAAAGACTTTTGAGAGAGACTTGTCAGAGTTTGAGAAAGACTGGTGAGAGAATTGTCTACATGTAGCAGGGATTTCTGAAGCAACAAAAGGTATGATTATAACCTTATTATATGTATATATATATATATATATATATATATATATATATATATATATATATGTATGTGTGTGTGTATATATATATATATGTGTGTGTGTGTGTGTATGTGTGTGTGTGTGTGTGTTTTAACGACGTGAGTTTTAGCGTCTATATTCACGAGTTTTATACTTGTTGTTAATTCCAAATTTCTGTAATTGTTGCTATATAATTAAATTATAATGATTGTATGTGGTTATGAGGATTAGAACTAGTGTTAGATAAAGAATTGCATGATAACTACGTCTGCAAGAAAGAATTGGTTTCTTTTAATGAATATATATGTATAAACATGGTGAATATAGGTATGAAAATATATATGAATGTATGCTAATAGATAAATTAAACTTTGAATATATTAACTTGGTAAGAAACGAAGACAACATAGTTAGAATAAATCAATTTGGGTTATAATTATGACTACAGTGTTCACTATGTCAAGAAATATCAAAAATGGAGTTTTGTTGGTTTAAAAATAGTGTTTCAAAGATTTAACTTCTCTAAAATTATTGTTTAAGTTGTGTTAAATTAGTATATGTATGCTTGTTAATGATTTACATAAATTATATATGTTAATTTAGCTGCTAGAAGCCATTAAACCGTTAAGAATTGTTGTGTTATGTTCTTCGTGTGCGGTTTCTCTAAGTTTTGGCGTCTCAGCCCCAAAAATCAGAGCCCGGCCTAGAATTCCGTGCTGCAGCACTGAAATCAGTGCCACAGTGCCAATTTCGCACTACAGCGCCACTGTCTGACTTAGCTCTCGCGCCCTGGCGCCAAAATAGTAGTCTGGGTCGGACAGTTTTGACCTCCTGTAGTAAAACGGCTATAACAATTTCATACAAATTCCAATTGAGGTGATTCAAGATGATCCGGAATGATGACGAATAGACCTACAACTTTTTTCTTTATGTTTTTCAATTTGAGGTCGAGAACAAGGGTCAAAATTCTCATTTGTGGGACTAATATGTATTAGGAGGCAATCGGAGGGCGTCGGGAATGCACATATGCAAATGTAGTGCTCCTGACGATAAAAGATGTTGTCCTAAGTTATAAAACATGAATATTAGTAAATATAATGATGCTTAACATTAATTAATGATGTATTAGATATGTTGTATAACCATACTAAGCACACACAAGAGAGACGAATCGGGCGTGTGACGAATGAACGTCGAAACGTTGTGCCAAGTGTTAATGAACTTAAAAAGTGTTTCAATTCAATTAAAATGAATATTATAAGATATGGAATGGATTTAATATAAAACCAATAAGTAGTCCTAACAAGACTTAAGCACTTGAATGAACTTCGAGTTTGACTAAGAAGAAATATAGTGAGTTATAAGTCTAAAGTTAACACAGTCAAATTAAATATTGTGTATTGATTAATAGGAAGAGTTAGATGATGTAGATTAAATTTTACATTACTACTACTATGTGTTGCTATGTGACTAATAGTTGATGTGAATGATTATATAATTGTGTAGGGCACGTGAAGTACAGATAACTGTAAGCTGTTAAACTGTTATTAGTAAACAACAATCAAGACAAGTCTTTCAGTTCCTATTTGCTATGTGAACTTGATGATTAATTGTTTTAAATCTTTATTGCAAATAACATGATGTGTAATATATATATTGAAAGTATGAAATGTTAAAGTCAATTTATGACTATGTTAATTGATTAAAGCATGCTGATTGAGTAAGGACTCAATCTTTATACTTGTTATATGAACTGTAGCGTGTATGTTATATGTTGAGCATGTTATTATGTGCTATGTGATGCATAAAAATTGTTAGATTTTGCTAGGCTGTCAAGGTCGACCTTGCAAATAACCACTTTCGCGGGTTAAAGATTTAAGGTAAAGTATGTGCTACTTGAAAGATATGAATCAAATGTGATACTTGAAGATTTATATACTTTGGCTGAGTTATTATTATTTGAACCATGTTTAAGGTTCTGAATAATGTATTAATGTTGAATTGTAATATTATTTTGCGATGTAAACTCTTGTAGTATTAAAATGATTCTGAGATATTTAGATGTAAAGGTTGAAAGTTCTGGGAACAAGAATAGTTTCTGATAGAAAATTTTGATTGTAATAGAAAATTTTGATTATTCCGCAAATTTCAATGGTTGTATTATCATTTAATGATGTAAAATTAGAGGTTGAATGTATTGTTAATGACCGAAATTGAGAATTAAATTGTATGAATTTTGGGGTCGTTACACCTCTAGAGGCAAAACTCTTGGGTGGCTAACATTGATCAAAGGAATGAATCAATCCCACATATTCAAGTAGAGCACAAAGGACTAGGAGCTGAATTTGTACTTGAGGAAACTCAAATTTTCAAGGGTTTGATTTTGATTCTCCTACTCTTTTATAGATTGATAATCAAGCACAACAACGATCATGATTTATGGTTTGTAAGAAAATTTTAAAATCCAATTTTATTAAGCTTTCGCTTCGTTTATCATTACAACAAAAAGGCTTATTTCTGACGAAATATTCCGTCGATAATAAGGTTATTCAGTCGAGGAAAACCTTATTTGAGACGGAATCTTCGGTCAGAAATTCGGTCGTATATAAGCATGTCGAAATTAAGTCCATCGATTTTTCGGTCGGGGATACTTAGGGTCGATAGAATTAATATCGACCGACTATTCACTCTGAGTTAATATATCACCGACTGAAAATAGTCTATCGAGGATATTCGGCCAATGATAAACATGCCACATGGTAGTCTGATAAAATTAGAAAATAGCTTAACTTCGACATATTTCTGTCGATCATACAACCATTACGTTGAGGATATTTGGTCAAGGATATTCGGTCGAGGATAAGTACGCCATATGGCAGTCTAACAAATATGGGAAATAATTTAATCTCACCAAAAATCCGTCGAGAATACCACCATTCCGTCGAGGATAATTTTTTTTTTAAAATATTTTATTTGTTTTTGCAATATCCAGGGATTTCACCCACATCTTGTACCTGTACCTTTTTTCCCAATAGTACATACAAAAGCTAACAATATGGCCAATAACATGAATTACAATTACAATCACCAAGGCCAACAATATATCAAAAACCAACTAATTAAATGAGAAGTAAAAAGGCCAAAAACATCCCATTAATCTAAACTAACCTATAACAAACATCTCATTAAGCTAAATTAAACTAAGTGTCAAACAGCAACAAAACCAAAGTAATGACAAGGTTTAAACTATACAATATGTACATCAAAAATTATGTAAACTACAAAAGAATGTAAACGTTTAAGTCAAGCTAGTAGCGCCCCCAGCGTGAGGAGGATCACCGGGCGAGCATCAACGCTGCTCTGTGATGAGTGGGATTTAAACCTGCGAATCGGATATTTTCTGCCTTAATTACTTGCCTGGATTCATAGTTTTTATATAGTTTTATTGGGAATATAGTGTTTTTGTATTTAATCGTTGCATTGCAGAGCTTCACAGTGTTTGTGCTGCTTTGAAGGGGCAAAACTGTCTTTTTGAACTTTCCCGCGCCGCGGCGCCAATGCCAGAGTTATTGGTCGCGCCGCAGCGCCACTTTCTATCCATGCTGGCAAAAATCCGCGCCGCGGCGCCACTTTTCATATGCTGGCTCGCGCTGCAGCGCGAGCTCCGTGTCCCAGATCTTTAGGCCGCGCAGCAGCGCGACTCAAGAGCTTCGTGTCCCTCGCCGCGGCGCCACCTCGGTTCCCAGGCAGACAGGAAGTGTTTGACCTAGCAAATGGATAGGATAAAAGGAGAGGGAGGCGCGGCTGTTAGAGGATATAGAGGATAGAGCAGAAAAAGATAGAAAAAAGGCTAGAAAATAGATAAGAGGAGAAGAGAAAGCTTGTTGAAAAGAGATCCGTTGCTCTCCATTTTCTCAGATCGTGCAAGTGAAGAGATTATTTGACTGAAGAGTACTCCTTTCTTTAGGGGTTTTTCTTATTTCAAATCTTCTATTTATTGTATTTGTTTGAAATGGGTGGTGTATTAGAACTATGTGTTAGTCTCATAGTTATGAACTAACTCCATTGTTAGGATTGCAATGTAACTTTTTGAATAGCTTAATCGACTTTCTCTCTCGTTGTGTATAATGAAGCATTTTGGAATGGGTTGTTGTATTTTGCTTATAATGTCTGATTTCTTGATAAAGAAATAGGTTTTGATAGTAGTGGAAATTGATAAATGGATATTACTGTCTTCCTTTAAATACAATGACACTTGTTTTGTCCTGACATTTAATTGTGGGCTTATTGTGCTTGTAGGATAGACATATCCTCACTTGCCTTGTGTGACCTTGGAATTGAGCAAAATGACCTTGGTCAGATTAGATTCACCAATAGATATATTGTGTTCTAGCTTGTCAAGGATTAGCATTTGACCTTCGACATAAGCTTATGCTTACTTTAATCTCGGTTGGCCATTCCTTGATTTGTTTATATTACGGAGAGTTAGAAGATTAGGCAAAGCATTAGGGGAGTTGTAATCCTATCTTTATTTCTTAGAGCTGTTTCTTCTCGCAATTTGATTGTCCTATAGAATTTGTTTAACCAACCATCTATTTCTTTTGTTTAGATAAGATTAGTAACGACTTTACCTTAGTAGTTGTTTCCTGTTAAGTCTTTGTCCTCGTGGGTTCGACACTCTCTTATCACTGTATTACTTGTTAGACCGCGTATACTTGCGCGTGTTTATCGGTTGCGAAATCGACCAACAAGTTTTTGGCGCCGTTGCCGGGGACTTAAGAATTAATTGTTTTACATTATTAAATCTAAGTCATTACAATCTTACTTTAAACCGATTTGTTTAACTCTCTCTTCAGGTAGTCTTCATTGTTTATGCCACCTCGGAAAGGGCTGATTACAATACCTCTTGATCCCGAGGTTGAAAGGACCTTCAGACGACTGTTGAGAAAGAAATTTGTGGACACACCCGAGGACATACCTGTGCCTGTCATAATGGCTGAGGAGCTTCAGAAGTCTCTGAGGGATTATGCTATGCCTCGTGTTGATGATCTCCAGGCGAGCATTGTAAGGCCCGCCATTAGGTTAATAATTTCGAGATAAAGCCGAGCACTATTCAAATGTGCACAAACATTCAGTTTGGGGGAATGCCTAATGACAACCCCAATGATCACTTGATTAATTTTGTGGAAATCTGTGACACCTTCAAATGCAATGGAGTGTCTGACGAAGCCATCAGGCTCCGGCTGTTCCCGTTTACATTAAGGGACAAAGCCAAGAGCTGGCTACATTCACTGTCGACTGGCTCCATTACAACATGGGCTAACTTGGCGCAGAAATTCATGGCGAAGTTCTTTCTGCCTGCCAAAACAGCTAGGCTCAGGCACGAAATCACGTCCTTTGTACAATTTGAATCTGAATCCTTATACGACTCTTGGGAGCGATTTAAGGATCTACTGAAAAAATG
Source organism: Panax japonicus (assembly GCA_020205505.1). Classification (NCBI taxonomy): domain Eukaryota; kingdom Viridiplantae; phylum Streptophyta; class Magnoliopsida; order Apiales; family Araliaceae; genus Panax; species Panax japonicus. The sequence continues at coordinate 15,443,420 of CM035098.1, forward strand.
CCCGCACCATGGTTTGCCGGAATGACTTCCCATCCAGACCTTTTACAATGGATTATCCGGATCTACTCGTTCGAGTATTGATGCCGCATCTGGAGGGGCATTCATGTCCAAACATCACACAGCAGGGTATGAGCTGGTGGAGACAATGGCGGCCAACAATTACCAGTGGCCTAATGATAGGCAAGCTCCGAGAAGAGCAGCGGGGGTTTATGAAGTGGACTCGTTCACATCGCTAGCAGCTCAGGTAGCGACGCTAACAAAAAGGCTTGACACCTTGGGACCTTCTGCAGTTCAAAATGTGCAGAGTGTCATGGTCCAGTGTGAATTATGTCAAGGAAGCCACCCGACCGATCTGTGTGCTATAAGCCCTGAATCGGTGCAATTTGTTTCTAACTACGGGCGGCAACAAAACTCAAACCTTCCAACCCATTACCATCCGGGGTTACGAAATCATCCAAATTTTTCATGGAGTAATAACAACAACAACAACAATAACCCCAACCAACCACAACCTCCTTCTACCAGGCAGAGTTATGCTAACCCTCCTGGATTCCAACCTACAACTCAGTTCAACCCACAACCTCAGAGCATTTAGAATCAGTTTCACCATCCTCCCCCTCAACAGGAGAGAAAACCAAGTTTAGAAGATCTGCTTTCTAGGTACATAGCCCAGAACGAAACCAGAAGTAACAATCAAGAGGCCTCCATTAGGAATCTTGAAGTACAAATGGGTCAGTTGGCTACTGCATTAAACAGTCGGCCACAAGGCGCATTGCCTAGTGACACTGATGTAAACCCTAAACGGGAAGGCAAGGAACAGTGTAAAGCAGTAACCCTCAGAAGTGGGAGAACCACTCAAGTACAAAGTGGTGAGGAAATTCCTGTGGACGACAATGGGGCGGCTGAAGAGGCAACTCCTGAAACGGAGATTTCTGAGAAAGATGGGGGTGACGCAAGTGGTCAAGACAGACCCCCGACACCATCTCCTCCTATCACTGCAATACATCGGCCTCTCCCTCAATTACCCTTCCCCCAGCGGATGCAAAAGCAGAAACTAGATAAGCAATTTTCCAAATTCTTAGAGGTGTTCAAAAGATTGCACATAAACATTCCATTTGCAGAGGCGTTGGAAGGAATGCCCAGTTACGTAAAGTTCATGAAGGACATTTTGTCCAAGAAGCGGAAATTGGGAGACTATGAGACGGTGGCTTTAACTGAAGAAAGTAGTGCAATCCTCCAAAACAAACTTCCGCCTAAGCTCAAAGATCCGGGAAGTTTTACAATCCTGTGCACAATTGGGGACCAATTCATTGGAAAGGCTCTGTGTGACCTAGGGGCCAGCATAAACTTGATGCCCCTTTCCATTTACAAAAAATTGGGTCTTAATGAAGCCAAGCCGACTAGCATCACCCTGCAATTGGCTGACAGATCTTTAACTTATCCGAAGGGAATTGTGGAGGATGTGCTAGTGAAGGTGGACAAGTTCATATTTCCGGCAGATTTCATAGTTCTTGATTTTGAGGAAGATAGAGAAATCCCGATAATATTGGGGAGGCCATTTTTGGCAACTGGGAGGACCCTGATTGACGTCCAAAAAGGGGAGCTAACAATGAGAGTTCAAGACCAAGAGGTGACCTTCAATGTTTTCCGTGCTCTGAAATATCCTAACACCCCTGAGGATTGCTTCCAGGTCACTACGATTGCTGAAGCAGTGAATGGGGTATTCTCAGAGACGTGCATTAAAGATTCTCTAGAAGCTACACTAACAGGGGCGAGTACTACGGAAGAGCCATCGCATATTGAATGTGCCATGTGGCTTGATGATCCGCTAAGATCAAGGCATTCGCACCGCCAATTCGAGTCTCTTAAAGATGATGAGGCATCAACTTCCAAGGGTTTGCCGTCAATCATTGAGCCTCCAGCTCTTGAGCTAAAACCGTTGCCTAACCATCTAAGGTATGCATATTTGGGAAATTCTCTTTCATTACCTGTGATAATTTCTGCTTCTCTAACCAAGTGTCAGGAAGAGAAGTTGCTCATTGTGCTAAAGAAGTACAAAACGGCGTTGGGATGGTCGATTGCAGACATAAAAGGGGTCAGTCCAACTCTTTGCATGCACAAGATCCTATTGGAGGAAGGCTCAAAACCTTCTATAGAGCACCAGAGGCGGCTAAATCCGATAATGAAAGAGGTCGTCAGGAAGGAAATCATTAAATTGCTTGATGTGGGCATTATCTACCCCATCTCCGATAGTCCGTGGGTTAGTCCGATCCAGTGTGTGCCCAAGAAAGGAGGCATGACAGTTGTGCCCAATGAGAATAATGAGCTTATTCCCACCAGGACGGTGACTGGGTGGAGAGTGTGCATGGATTACAGGAAACTGAACAAAGCAACCTGTAAGGATCACTTTCCTCTTCCTTTCATTGATCAAATGCTCGATCGGTTGGCGGGACATGAATACTACTGTTTACTGGATGGATACTCGGGGTACAATCAGATTTCTATTGCCCCGGAAGATCAGGAGAAGACGACATTCACATGTCCATATGGGACTTTTGCCTTTCGAAAGATGTCTTTCGGGTTGTGCAATGCCCCCGCTACGTTTCAGCGGTGTATGATGTCAGTCTTCTCTGACATGGTTGAAAAGACCCTGGAGGTCTTCATGGACGACTTCTCTGTGTTTGGGAGCTCGTTTGATAACTGCCTAACAAATCTGACTGCAGTTCTCCATCGCTGCGCCGAAACAAACCTTGTGCTAAATTGGGAGAAGTGTCACTTCATGGTTGAAGAGGGCATTATTTTGGGTCATCGGATTTCTGCTGGAGGTATTGAGGTTGATAAGGCCAAGATAGATGTTATCAACAACCTTCCCCCGCCCACCTCAGTAAAAGGGGTAAGGAGTTTTCTCGGGCACGCCGGATTTTACAGAAGGTTCATCCAGGACTTTTCGCGCATTACCAAACCGTTGTGCACCCTGCTGGAAAAAGATCAGCCTTTCCACTTTGATGCCGCCTGCTTGGGCACTTTTGAATCCTTAAAGACAAGACTTGTCACAGCACCTATTGTGGTAGCTCCTGACTGGACCTACCCTTTTGAGCTTATGTGCGATGCTAGTGATTTTGCTATAGGGGCAGTTTTAGGCCAGCGAAGGGAGAAGGTCTTCCACACTATCTACTATGCCAGCAAGACACTGACGGACGCGCAGTTAAACTATACTACCACTGAGAAGGAGTTGTTGGCAGTAGTGTATGCTTTCGATAAGTTCCGTTCCTACCTCATCGGGACGAAGGTGATCGTATACACCGATCACTCGGCAATCAAGTATTTGATTGAAAAGAAGGACGCTAAGCCGAGATTGATACGGTGGGTTTTGCTCCTACAAGAATTTGACTTAGAAATCAGAGACAAGAAGGGAACTGAGAATCAAGTTGCTGACCATTTAAGTAGATTGGAAAACACTACATCGTCTACTGAAGCCGACAGAGCTATAAATGAATTCTTTCCAGACGAGCAGCTCTTATTGGTACATGGCAAAGCCCCGTGGTATGCGGACTTCGCCAATTACGTCGCTTGCCAAGTTATCCCTCAAGGCCTGAGTTTCCAACAAAGGAAGAAATTCCTTAAAGATACCAAGCAATATTTTTGAAACGAGCCTTTCCTATTCAAACAGTGTTCGGATCAGATCTTGCGTAGATGTTTGCCTGAAGAAGAAATTGAAGACGTGTTGCATCATTGCCATTCATCTAATTATGGAGGTCATTTCGGAGGCCAGCGAACTGCCGCTAAAGTGCTGCAGTCAGGATTCTATTGGCCCACCCTTTTTAAAGATGTTCACGCATATGTGATGCATTGTGACAGATGCCAACGGGTGGGCACTATTTTGAAGCGGCATGAACTACCGCTGCAAAATATTCTGGAAGTAGAGTTGTTTGATGTCTGGGGCATTGATTTTATGGGACCTTTCCCTTCCTCGTTCAACAATCTCTACATACTGGTGGCAGTTGACTATGTCTCAAAGTGGGTGGAAGCAGTTGCCTTGCCGACAAATGATGCGAAGGTGGTGCTTCAGTTCCTCAAAAAGAATATTTTCACCCGTTTTGGCACACCTCGGGCCATAATAAGCGATGAAGGGTCGCACTTCTGCAATAAGTATTTTGAGGCACTTCTAGCCAAGTATGGGGTAACTCATAAAATAGCCACTGCTTACCACCCTCAGACCAGCAGCCAAGTTGAAATTTCAAACCGAGAGGTGAAACGAATCCTGGAAAAGATTGTTAACCCAAACCGTAAGGATTGGTCGAAGAAGCTTGATGATGCATTATGGGCCTACCGCACAGCTTATAAAACGCCCATCGGAATGTCCCCTTACCGACTAGTTTACGGAAAAGCTTGTCATCTCCCGGTCGAATTGGAGCACAATGCTTATTGGGCGATTCAAAAGCTTAACTTTGATCTTGAGGCAGCCGGCGAAAAACGGCTGTTACAACTAAATGAAGCAGATGAAATTCGTCTGCAGGCATATGAAAACGCCAAGTTGTACAAGGAAAAGACCAAGAAGTGGCACGACAAGAAGATCCTTGAGAGGCATTTTGAACCGGGACAGCAAGTTCTTCTGTTTAAAATTGTTTCCCGGGAAGCTAAAGTCCCGATGGTCGGGCCCCTTCACTATAGCTAAGGTTTATCCCCATGGAGCAATTGAGCTTATGGATCCAAATTCCGATTCCACATTCAAGGTGAATGGGCAACGTTTAAAGCACTACTGGGGCGGCGAGGTTGACCGTCAAAATACCTCCATTACACTTGGAGACCCGACCTAAGTCGGGATGAATAGTCAAGCTGACGACTATAAAACACGCGCTTGGTGGGGAGGCACCCCCATCTCGGTATAAATATTATTTGTTTCTTCACTGATTTCCAGTTTTCAATGATTGTTAAGTTTATCATTTAGCTTAGCTGATAGCTTTTATGTTTTGTATTGAACATGTTGCTAATAGTGTTGGTTGTGTTTTTAACAATGTATGTTTGCTTGTGTAGTGTAGTTGTGTGCTTGTTTTGGTTTGTGCAGATAGCAGATAAAAAAAAAAAAAAAGGGGGGCTCAAAGTTCAGGATCTCGCGCCGCGGCGCCATCCAACAAAAGGATATCTCGCGCCGCGGCGCCACAAGAAGTACCCAGCTACTGCTAACTCGCGCCGCGGCGCCATCCTCTGAAGGAAATCTCGCGCCGCGGCGCCACCAAATGTACCCAGCTACTGCAGACTCGCGCCGCGGCGCCATCCAACGAAGGAAATCTCGCGCCGCGGCGCCACAAGAAGTGGCCAGTTACTGCAAACTCGCGCCGCGGTGCCATCCAACGAAGGAAATCTCGCGCCGCGGCGCCACAAGAAGTGGCCAGTTACTGCAAACTCGCGCCGCGGCGCCAATCAATGTACAATATCTCGCGCCGCGGCGCCATCAGCGAGATTTTGTTCTCCCAGTGCGTTATAAAGCAAACTGATCGGCTAAGTCTCCTGCTCTTCTCAACCATCTCTGCAGTCTCCCTCTTAGCATCCTGCACCTGCGATCCATCAGCCATATAACTGTCTTCATCGGTCGTGTCTCTACTCAGCCTCTAACAATCTGATTTGCATTAATTCATCAAAGGCTCCCCCCACTCAAGTGCTAGGGTTTCCTTCCAAAGGTAATTTTGAGAGTTTTCTTTGGATCCGAGATTTTGTTTAAGTTCTTTTCCGTGCTCTTCTTCTAGTGTGATTTCGGGCGATTTCCACTGACGGAAATCGGGTTAGAGCTAGTTCAATTAAGGGCTGTCCAGGTTTTGTTTGGGCATCGCACGCAAGGTGTTCGATAAATTGCCTGAACCAAAAGTGTAGGCCAATTGGGGCTGTCTTGGTTTAATCTTCGCTGGGTTTGCTTTGGGGTTGAGGTTGGCCGTGCTTCTAGGGTCGTTCCGCTAAAGTTTGATTCAAGCTTACTGTTACCATGGCACCAAAAAGGCAGCGTCTTAGTGTCGGCGGATCTTCGTCTTCTGCCACGGCACCGCTACAGGCTTGGGACCCTGCCAAGTTTGTTAGTGAGGCAACGTGGAAGCGGTACAGAGACTCCTTTGGCAAGCGCAATTTGCTTCCTGAGCGGGGGTTGCGGCCCGATAGAAAGGACGGGGAGCTCATGAATATGATTATCGAGCGGAAGTGGGTAAACTTCACCAAGCCGCCCGTATCTGCTGTTGTGCCTTTGGTTCGAGAATTCTATGCCAACGCCAGTCCTGATGGTCCTGCTGTGGTTATAGTCAGGGGTAGACCGGTGTCATTTGACAGTATAGCAATCAATGCACTGTTCGAGGCACCCAACTACGCGGGTAATGATTATATTCAGCTGGGGCTCCGCAGTTATGACCAGGAGGATGTTATCAGAAGGCTCTGCAAGCCTGGCACGGCGTGGAAGAAAAATGATTATACCGGTGAGAAGACCAGCTTCCCGGCTGCTGCACTCAGTCGCTACGGGAAGGCGTGGTACAGCTTCATTTGCGCCTCCATGCTACCGACCCGTCACCTAAGCGATGTGACTAAAGACAGGGCGATTCTGCTTTTCGCCATTGTCATGGGCTTGAACGTGGATATAGGAGTTCTCATCCACGACTCGATCATTAAGGCAATCAAGAGTACAGTCGTTTCGGGACTTCCCCATCCATCTGTGATCACGACATTGTGCAAGCATGCAGGGGTACAGTGGGGGCTTGATGAGACAGTTTCGCCGCCCATGACTATAATTTACCATCTGACGATCAAACGCTTCACTGTTTGGGACGGGGCAGAATCTCATGTAAGGGGCGAAGGGTATGGACCGCCTACAGAACCGCCTCCTTCCGCCGAACCAGAGCCTCCTCAAGCACCTGAGTCAGGACCGGCTAGTCAGGGTCTTTTTACAGACATCATGGCATCCCTTACCCTGCTGCATCAGAAGCAGGACGCCGAAGCACAGAGGCAGCGGAGGCATATCGCTGCTGTGGCTCAAAGGCAGGAGATATCGATGCAGTACCAGGCTGAGCTGGTGAATATTATGCAGGGGATCTACACTGATTATTGTGGCGAGGGCATTGACTTCACGCCTTACCAATTTCCCGATCCTCCCATCTTTCCACCTTACCCTCCTCCATCACCGCCCGCCGAAGCTGACGGCGCTGATGAAGATGAGGCTGAAACTGCTGCGGAGTGAGCGATCTCCAGGGAAGCCCTCTTGTGTATTCAACTGCTTTACGTTTTAGCAATGGGGGCATTGCTCTCTTAAGTTTGGGGGTGTTGCTTTTAAGTTTTATCTGTTTATCTTAGTGCTACCATGTTAGGACTACTGTCTGACTTTATTTCCTTATTATGTTTTGGTGCAGTCTTTTGAACTGCGGGATTTGGTTGTTTATCTTTATCATTATGGATGCATGAGCTGTTTTTGGTTTTATGTTGATTTTATTTAGCATGATTGTGGTTTCTAGCCATCTTTTTGGGGTTTTTACAGATTCGGATGTTTGTGCCATGTTAATGGCCTTTTCACCCTATTTTGAGCTGCTATTTAGCAAGGGTGTTATATTTATCATTGCTAATTTTTGTTGGATTGTGGCTATGTCTAGCGCCAAATGAGTATATATCTCGTAGAATTGTGTCAAGCTTGCCTTGTGCTAGGGGTTTATGAATTGACAAGTTTAGACTGTTATTGATCCGTCCTTCTAGCAAGCTCTGACCAGCTGTGTTAACTAGTTATTCTTCGAATTTAGTTTGTGTGTTGATTGTGTTGACTAGTTGTTCACTCTTATAAACTTTTATTTGTGCAAGGTAATAAAAGACTTGGGTGTCTATGCAGTTTTGGATCTTGGTTTATAGCTAAGGGTGTTTATATCGAAAGTTGTGCGGTGGGTCGAGATGGAGCGTAAAACGCACTCGCCCATAAACGCAGAGCCGATATCGAGATGGAGCATAAAATGCACTCGTTTGAAAAAAAAAATTGTTTATATCGAAAGTTGTGCGGTGGGTCGAGATGGAGCGTAAAACGCACTCGCCTATAAACGCAGAGCCGATATCGAGATGGAGCATAAAATGCACTCGCTGTTAAATTTTCGTTCTCGTTGTGAAGTCTCAGTTGGCTTATGTTGATTACGTGGCCATTACTGCTCGAGTTATTAGATTCTTCGGGGTGTTCTACACCTAGTGCCCTAAAGTCGTCTGGCTTGGGAGTCGCTGATCAAAAGCTCATTCATGGGTAGTTCTGATTAGCCTAAGGTAATTAAGTACTGTCCGAGTCTGATTTTACTATCGGCTTGCTAAAACCTTTTGATCTTTCCCTGCATTTGCGTCTTGTTCTTAATGCTTGTTGAATGTTTAAGTTGCGGAATGTGCTTGGTTTTAACAATCAACTATGCGAGCTTATTTGGGCTATGATTAGTCAGGACGGTTGATTTTCACACACATGCTCAGATTGGATCGATTACAGTCTTATGCTTGAATTAGATTGAAGCCTTGTTCATCCCCGTGTTTGACTCTTTCTTTTGGGGGGTAGTTTTTATAGATAAACGTAGCTGTGATGCTAGTATATATTTTTATGTTCCTTTCGCATTCTTAGTGTCTACTGTTATTATTGTGTTAGATAGTTTGCTCGAGGACAAGCAAAGACTTAAGTTTGGGGATATTTGATGAGTGGGATTTAAACCTGCAAATCGGATATTTTCTGCCTTAATTACTTGCCTGGATTCATAGTTTTTATATAGTTTTATTGGGAATATAGTGTTTTTGTATTTAATCGTTGCATTGCAGAGCTTCACAGTGGTTGTGCTGCTTTGAAGGGGTAAAACTGTCTTTTTGAACTTTCCCGCGCCGCGGCGCCAATGCCAGAGTTATTGGCCGCGCCGCAGCGCCACTTTCTATCCATGCTGGCAAAAATCCGCGCCGTGGCGCCACTTTTCATATGCTGGCTCGCGCTGCAGCGCGAGCTCCGTGTCCCAGATCTTTAGGCCGCGCCGCAGCGCGACTCAAGAGCTTCGTGTCCCGCGCCGCGGCGCCACCTCCGGTTCCCAGGCAGACAGGAAGTGTTTGACCTAGCAAATGGATAGGATAAAAGGAGAGGGAGGCACGGCTGTTAGAGGATATAGAGGATAGAGCAGAAAAAGATAGAAAAAAGGCTAGAAAATAGATAAGAGGAGAAGAGAAAGCTTGTTGAAAAGAGATCCGTTGCTCTCCATTTTCTCAGATCGTGCAAGTGAAGAGATTGTTTGACTGAAGAGTACTCCTTTCTTTAGGGGTTTTTCTTATTTCAAATCTTCTATTTATTGTATTTGTTTGAAATGGGTGGTGTATTAGAACTATGTGTTAGTCTCGTAGTTATGAACTAACTCCATTGTTAGGATTGCAATGTAACTTTTTGAATAGCTTAATCGACTTTCTCTCTCGTTGTATATAATGAAGCATTTTGGAATGGGTTGTTGTATTTTGCTTATAATGTCTGATTTCTTGATAAAGAAATAGGTTTTGATAGTAGTGGAAATTGATAAATGGATATTACTGTCTTCCTTTAAATACAATGACACTTGTTTTGTCCTGACATTTAATTGTGGGCTTATTGTGCTTGTAGGATAGACATATCCTCACTTGCCTTGTGTGACCTTGGAATTGAGCAAAATGACCTTGGTCAGATTAGATTCACCAATAGATATATTGTGTTCTAGCTTGTCAAGGATTAGCATTTGACCTTCGACAGAAGCTTATGCTTACTTTAATCTCGGTTGGCCATTCCTTGATTTGTTTATATTACGGAGAGTTAGAAGATTAGGCGAAGCATTAGGGGAGTTGTAATCCTATCTTTATTTCTTAGAGCTGTTTCTTCTCGCAATTTGATTGTCCTATAGAATTTGTTTAACCAACCATCTATTTCTTTTGTTTAGATAAGATTAGTAACGACTTTACCTTAGTAGTTGTTTCCTGTTAAGTCTTTGTCCTCGTGGGTTCGACACTCTCTTATCACTGTATTACTTGTTAGACCGCGTATACTTGCGCGTGTTTATCGGTTGCGAAATCGACCAACACTCTGGAGTATGAATATCGCCCTCATCGTCATCCTGCTCGTCAGTCCGCTCGTCACCATGTTGATACAATATATGTAACTCATTAGTCCATATATATGATTCAGTTAAAGATAACTAAATGAAAATTAAATAACAAGCAGAATATATATTTGTATTTAAAACGAAGTATACCTGAGCAGTCGAGCGCTGACTCAACATCGGTCCAAACGCGTCCTCGACTAAGGTAACCACCATCCTAACAATCTCATCGCGTATCGCGACCCACTGCTCCGGAGGGATACCTGTACTCTCGGCAGAGGCACCAGCTGCAACGTCCTACGCAAGCTGATGGAGGCAAGAACGACTGGGCGGGTCCTGACAATGGAACAGCGGATCGGTCTCAAACCTCTCCGACACCGCAGCCATAACATGTTGGAACAAAGCATCGTCTAAGCCAGTGCCCGTATGTGTTGGTCCCATGGGGGCTCTCGGACGCAGACGCTGGCTAGAGCGTACAAAAATAAATATAACATAAATAATATTATAATTTTACTTTATTCATAAAAAAGAAATAAACTAAAATATTATACCTCCTGGAAGTGTATAGGCTGGTATCCTCGGTAACCCCAGCACTCGATACCGGTCGGTAGTACTAGTGGGAGTATCCTGAGACGCGACCCAAAGAGCCATCTCCTCATCCTGAGATAAACTAATCTCGGGCAGAGGGAAGGTGGAATCTAACATCTCAGCATTGCCCCTAGCAGCCTGCAACTCTGTTATACACTGGCTGCGAAGCTTCTCAAACCGCTCCTGTAATTTGATATACAAGTGAGTTATCTTTAACACAGTCATATAAATTACGTAATATTATCCTAAATAATATTTATTATAGTAAATGTATTACCCGTGTAGCTAGTGCTGCTGGAGATATCGTCGACCCCGAAGTAGAGCCCTTCAACGTATGGACTATATCCCATAACTCAATCATAGTAGGAGGTCGGCCCAAGCTACTCCGAATGGCCTAAATCATATACATTAAATAATATCACCTTAATTTACTATAGTTGCAGTTTAATATTAAACTAAACTAAAGAGAAATACATACCGACTTAACCTCCTGAAACGACTGCGAGCCAAAAGTATGTATAACTCGCAGCTTGTCGCGATTCTTCTTCATCTGCTCTGACTTGGTCTTGAACGCAGCATCATCCCAGTACGCACACATCGCAGCCCATGCTGCATCTGATACTATTGGCGGCTGATGCTCTAGTAAAGTAGTCCCAGGCGATTCTTCTACCACCCGGACTACCCTCTATTGCATCTCGTATAACCAAACAACATAATTCTTCGAGATGTGGGCAATGATAACGGCATCACCATCTGCCTCAGTGATGTCGGCCTCGTATCTGTAGTATCTCTATCAAACAGACAAAACATGCGTATAATTTATTATTTGAACAATATAAAAATAACATGCATGGACCTTGATTTAACATATGTAATTCGACTTACGTGAAACTCCCGCAACACTATCACCATGAAGTCGACATCGTAGCTCGCGTACTGGATAAATCGCATGTAACCAGTAGGGAGATGTGCCAGGAAGATGACGTATACGGTCGCCTTAGGGACATGATCCATAATACTATAATACAAAATTTATTAAGAACATTTTAATTTATTAATCACATGATAATATCATTCTAATTGAACATAAGTGATATATTATAGTTGAAACCTACAAAGACGAGCCGACATCAACTAGAACTGTGTCAGGCACTACCGGTGGACGACCTAATCGACCGAGTTTAGGCCCTCGCGAACGCCGATGTCTAGCATCTGTATGTATAATAAAGTTATGACATTGTCAAAAAATAGTAAATGAATGTATAATATAGTTATGAAAATAATGTTACTGAGCCAAAAAAGAAATCAACTCACTAGCATCTGAATGTATATTGAGTGTATTGATGAGTAAAGGGAGAGTATTATTGAGTTTATTGAAAATTGTGGCAAACTAAACAAATGCTACTTAGTTTATTTTGCCAATGATAAACTAAGTAAGTGGTACTTAATTAGTTTATGAGAATTGTTATTTGGATTTTATAGAAATTACTGTTCGACATCCACTCCTAAACACTATTATCAAACGGGTTTCTAAGTTTCATAGCAGTTGCAGCTGTAATAGTACTAGGAGAAGAGTCAATCTAAGTTTCATATTAGTTGCAGTTGCAGCTAATAGTACTCCAACCAGTTCCTCGGCAGTAATCAGACAAAAAAAGGGTCGTACTTCATGTTTGTGTCATATACTCTATTAATAAAGTTAATTGAATTACTGCGGACATTCCTCACTGTTCCACCATAATAGATGACAACATCCCGAAGGAGTTCCATTAAGTTATTGAACCAAATTCCAAGTTAAGCGACCCTCTAGATGAACGAATGATCACTTCTCTACTATGAATGAATCATTGCCTGATATGGGTTCAATCCATGACATAGACAGCTTCTCACCACTCCAAATTCCTCAGATGGGTAGTTCTCATAGAAAAAGAGGTGAGACATTTTGTGAGCACTACCCATCTAAGGAATTTGGAGTGGTGAGAAGTTGTCTATGTCATGGATTGGACCCATATCAGGAAATGATTCATTCCTAGTAGAGAAGTGTTCGTTCGCTCATCTAGAGGGTTGCTTAACCTATAACTTTGTTCAACAATTTAATGGCACTCCTTATGTATGTTGGCATCTGTTATGATAGAACAGTCAGGAATGTCTTCAATAATTCAATTAACTTTATTATTCGAGTATAAGACACAAATAGAAACTACGACCCTTTTTTTTAATTGCTGTCGAGGAACTGGTTGGAGTACTATTAGCTGCAACTGCTATGTTAAACCCTGCATAAAAGGAAGTGCGCGCTTCATTTAATTTATATGTTATTATATTATAGTTAATTTAATTTATATGTTATTATAATTTAGTTTATTATTTTTTATGTTATGTTAATTTATTTCAAATATATTATGTTATAATAATTTATGTTTATTTAATTTATTAGCGTTGATTTTATTTAATTCGGTTTATTTTTGATGTAATGAAAAACAAAGCAAATGCTACTTAGTTTAAGATAATTAGTTTATTTATTTTTTTATATTATATTATTTAAATTAATAAATTTACATTTAATTATATTAAATTAAATTTTAAATTTTTTATTTATTCTAGTTTATTATTAATTTTTTTTATTTATTTTGATTTATTTATGTATTTTAATTTATTTTTTATTATATTATTTAATTTAATTTAATTTAATTTAATTTAATTTAGTTAAATTAAATTAAATTTATTTATTTATTTAGATTTATTTATTTTATTTTATATTATATTAATTATTAAAATTAATTAAGTAACATTTAATTAATTTAAATTAATTTTAAATTTTAAATTTTTTTATTAAATTAAATTATTTAATTTATTCTAGTTTATTATTAATTTTATTTTATTTATTTATTAGATATAATATATCAAATTAGAATTAAATTTTTTATTTTATTTTATTTTATTTTGTATTACATTATAATATATAATTTATTTTTATTAAATTATTTTATTTTAATTAAATTATTTTATATCTATTAATTATCTTAGTACTAATTAAGAAACTAAGTAAATTCTACTAGGATTATTTTAATATTGGGAAACATAAGAAATATATACACATATACAGTGCCTCCAAATTTTGTAATTGATTAATTATGACAGAAATTTAGTCGAGAACTCCGTCAGAAATAACAAATTCAGCATACCTAAACATAATCCAAATTTTATTAAACCCAAATTAATTGCAACATATCAAACCCAATATTGCAGTATAATTATCATCAAACCCAATATTGCAGTATAAATTTTCAGAACAAACAATAGCAGTATAACATTAGAGGATGAACAAACTTATGCAGATTCATAGCATGCATTATAAATTACATAGCAATTTATATAGCTCAATTAGCGTATGAACACAATATGTACCAACAAATTTTCAGACCCAAAATACATAGCAGTGTATATAACTCAATTTGTAAAATTAGGGCATAGATTTAAAAGCATAATAATCAAAATCAAATGGTAATTCATCAAATATACCTGATTAGCTTGAATTTTTAACAAAAAGTAGAAGCTTTACTAGATAAAAAACCACAAATTTGAGAAGAAATTGACGAAAGTAGCTGTGCTAGCTTCCGTAGCAGGTGGGCGGAGGTGGTCGTCGAAGATGGTGGTCGGAGGCTGTGGTTGGAATCCGGCGAGGTGGTGGTGTGGGCGGAGTGAGATGAGGGAGTTTTAGTGAGAGAGAGGGAATGAGAGAGCTGACTGAGAGAGAAAGGAGAGAGTGAGTGACGAGAGGAGGCGTGGGGGGGACATTCTGATTAGGTTTTTAATCATTATTCTCGACGGAATTTTGTCGAGGTTATTTCCGTCGACGTTAAGATACTTTCGACGAACTATTTCGTCGAGGATAACACATATTTTGTCGACTTTATACTCGCGCTGGCAGGAAAGCTTGGCGCCAAGGAGGAGATGAAATATTCAGTCGGTATTGGCTTAAAATCGACTGAATGTGTTCAGTCGACCTTACTTCCGTCGAAAGTAATGCTTTTACTTGTAGTGTATGTAATTTGATTGCATGTTCATGTTTCTAGCAAACCTAACACTATCAGTATAAATGAAAATCATTCTCTACATGGAGAGAATCAGAGCTCCCAAAATGTGAAAAAAACTCACATAATTGGAGAAAGAATGATGTACCCACAAAAGTAGGAAACAATGATAAATAAAAGATCACAAAAATAAGAAGATTTAGGAGAGTCTCTTCAAAATAGAATAAAGGTCGTTGCTAGATTTGGGTTTGAAGTTTTAGAGACTAGGATTTTTATCGAGTAAAATGGAAATGTTGCCATTGAGTTCTAGGTATTTTGGGTATTAAGCAACTTTTTTCGATCAAAACAAATTGAGCCTCTTTTCATTCAAAAAGTTAGATATTAAGCCCACAGGTGTCACATGTGCGTTGACCTGCTTAAGTGGCACACATGGCAACGCTTAAATGTACTTTTCTAAAATTAATTCCTAAAAATATGGTGCTTCCAAAAATTGATCTAAAGACATCTAGTTTGAAATTTTGGGCATGAGACCACCCGAGCACAACTAGCTTAACTGTTAGAATTAACTTTTGTACTAAATCAATTCATTATTATTATTATTATTATTATTATTATTATTATTGTTGTTGTTGTTGTTGTTGTTGTTATTGTTATAGAAAAATTAAAAGTAAAATTTAGAAAATAATTAATATTTTTGCAAAATAAATAAAATTTCATCTAAGGCATATATTTATGGAACACGAGGGAAAGTGCTAATAATTTTATGGAAAATAAATGCATTTCAATATATATCATTTTTAATATTCTACTATGAAGTTAAAATAGTGCAAATTTATCGTAGATGAGGCTTTAAAGAGATGTCATTAGTAAGAGAAGTATGATGCATTGATGATTGATTAGTAAGAGAAGTATGATGCATTGATGCTAATGATGGGATTTGGATCCCCTTCGTATACATTTTCTCCAATTCCATCTAATACATCATATTTTTATAATTGTAAATAGTATAATTGAAATCGATACTTGCCAACTAATTTATTATATTGAATATCATAATTATTTCAAAAAGAAAAGTAATCCCTCACTTTTTCACCATTTAATGAACATGTGATTTTTTTTAATCAAAATTTCAATAGATGAAAATTCCTTTAGACTTTTAACAGTGAATATATTTTTTATGATTCTAACTTTTTTATAGGATTAATCTCAATATCATTAACTATCTATTACCATAATTTAATAATTACTACCAAAATATTAAGATCAAATAATTAGTGTATTGAATGGAATTGAAGGAAATGTGTAATGGAAGGGAGCCAAATCCTTAATAATCGTATAATATTATGTGTTAGTAATTGCATTTTTTGTTTACCTTATTTGATGATGACAATTTAATATATTTGTGATGATAAGTTTTGTACAATACTTATTGAAAATGTATATACAAGGATTTAGTTAGGGATCTAATTTTTTAGGTAGAACCATGATCATAGAGTAATGTATAAGAATTCGTAGTGCTGAAGACTAGATAAAGAATTGTTAGAATCGTTTTGTTACAAGCTGAGGAACTCTCGGATCGTATAGTTATGAAAAGAGCGTTTAGTTGAAAGACTATCAAAGAAGAATTTTGTGATTGTTTAGCTGAAGACAAACATAGAGCAGTCTCTTAGTGAAGCCACTGAAGGATCGTATAACCATTATCATTTAGTAGAGTCACTACATAATACAGAGGCCAACTCTACGATTGAGAGCAAACTGCTTACTTAGCTCAAATTGTGGAGTATAACAATCTGAAAGTAGTAGTAGGTTAGTGACAGAGTTCACTCGTCCTTGACTCCAAGTTTCTGCATTGAACTTATCTATTTGAGTCAACACAGAGAGATAAAAGGAGACAAATCAGCTTTGGTAACAACTAGCTGCTCAGTGCTTAGGACACGCGTCACTTGCTACACCAAATAGTACGATGTTGATAAAGATATCTTGTGGTATAACCAAAAACATATGAAGTCAAAGGAATTATCATTTGACAAGTGTCCCTTTGGAAATGGAGCAACGGTAATAATCCAACAGGAAAAATTCCAAGCAAGACTATAAAAGGATTGCTATAACAAAACTTGAAGACTACTGATTAATCGAAATTCAAGTGCTCTAAAAACAAGTTTGAAACTCCAACTCTCTACGATATGAGATATTCATTTCTGTTGCTAAGTCAATTGATTATGCTCTCCTTGAAAATTTAATATCACCTTAAAACAGTTATTCTCTAAATGATTTGTACTGATCTTAGTGATCAAATAGTGTTAAGCCATAATCACCATTTGTAATAGTTCTTAGTGATCTTAGTTTGTGTAACCACTCCATCCTTAATGAATCATCGATACTCTAGGAGTAGACGAGAGAACTAGGAAATTTTTGTGCTATGAACCTCTTTAAATCTCTTGTTATTTTACTTTATGTTATTTACTTTTTGAGTTTTCTTTGTTAGTTCCCAGTAGGCATACAATAGATCTAGAAGGGGGGGTTGAATAGATCCTTTTTATTTTTAAATACTTTTCTTGTTTATTTTGTATTTTTAATGAATTAGCAAATGACAAACATAAGAATCTTTTCAAGCACAACGGAATAAATAAAATATCTCTTTCATTGATATATTCATAATCATACATACATTGTTCTTAGAGCTAGTTAAGTGGTAAGCAGTTAATACATACATAGCAGTTATAGCAGTTAAGATACGAATGTAAATGACAGTAAGTAAATGACTGAATGTAAAAGATACGAGAGATTTTAAGTGGTTCAGAAACTCAAGCTCGTAATCCATTCTTCTGCTTTAACTAGCAGGATTTTCACTAAGGAAGGGCAGCACCCTGAATCAATAAGATTCCTTCAAGGCCAGCAGCCTTGGAACTTCAGTTCATTAAGAACTCTTCAAGCCCAGTAGGCTTGGAACTCCTCTAGTTCCCTAGGAACTCTTCAAGCCCAGCAGGCTTGGAACTTCATTTAGTTCCTCCGGACAAGGACCCCTCAGGCCCTGGCTTCTTGTTGGGGTTGATGTTGTTGTTGTTGGTGCCTTGCTGCTAAGATGTCGTTAAACTTGAACATCTTCTGTACTTAGCAGTTTGGCGTGGTCCTCTTTGCATTCTGCATAGAGTCTAAACCACAACTTTTTTGGTGTAGCTGATCTTCAATCTTTTCTGTTCATCTTCATCTGATGTCAGTTGGTCACCATCACCATTTGAGTTTGCTAAGTGTTTGAGCTTTTGGTAGACTTCGTCTGGCACTTAGCATTTCCTGAACCCTTGTTGAATGGTTTGCAGATATGGTTCTGCATCTGTTCTGTTTCAGCTTTTGGTTCATGGTGATTTGTTGAGTGGCTCTCTGGATATTCATTGTGCTCTGCCACTTTTCTGAATGCTATCTTCTTGGCCTTCTCGGCTCTCAACTTGGCTGCCATCTTCAGTGGTATTCTCATCTTTTTGAGTGAAGTTTTAGTTCATTCAAGTCCTTCTTTAAAGTTGTTTCACTTCCACCTTTGTAGTCTCACTGTCACTAAGACTTGATCTGGTTAGCTCTGGTGGAACTCGTAGAGTCAACAATATAGCATTTCAACGAATCAATGATTCTGCAACTTTAGCAACTCTTGATCTTTGAAGCTCTTGTTGATTTATACTCCTTCACAACCTTTCTGTTGGAATGTAGCCGTTGGGAGCTATTTGAATTGCTTCGCAGATCTTGAGTTATTTGATGTAGACTGCAGATGTGACATAATAGCTCCTTTATGACTTTTTGACACTGCAATCTACTGTTTCACCTACCCCGTCAGAGATGTCACTTTAATGTCTCGGGCAGGTAGCCATCTTTATTTCTTCTCTCTGACTTCTTGATTAGAACGTCAAGATCTGTCCTTTTGCATCGATGCTCTCAATAAGCTATATTCGAATATCACTCTTCAGATTAAACCGTTGCCAATACTTCAATCTTCTGATGATCAAACTCTATGATTCTGATGCATCTTAGACCTGATCATAGTTTCTTGTTGAATTTTTCTTATTGACTGGTTGAGACAACACTAGGATCCTGAGGGGTGTTCAATGGATCTTCAATGTAGAACACATCTTCCTTCTATTGTACAATGCTTCAATACTTCTGTTTGCCTTGACTAATCTCAGGAACTGATAGCTTGACTCCTTGTTCTGGTCTCTTCTGAATAGCAAGACACTTCAGATTTGTGGCATGCCCAGTTCGCTTTCTCCTTGTGATCTCCCGTTCACTAATCATCAATGGACTGACCCAATGCTTAATCATTTTAGCCTTGTTCTCCATAAGTTAACCAGTATCTCACTGTACACTTCACCAGTTCCTGCTTTGTTTGGCAAACACTACGATCCTGGTTGACCCCAAGATCGTTGTCTTCTGTTCATTTGACAGCTACTACACTTGCTGACTTTTCCTTAGTCAGTCATTGTTACTGAAGTCTTCTTTTGTTTATTTGTAGAAGACTTCATCTTGAATGGCTTTACAACTCAATCTGGATGCTGATTAGGTTGGTGCTTAGATCTTCTGTTAGCTTGCTAGCCATTCTTCGAGTGCTCTCTAGTTTCCTTTAGGTGGAATATGTCTTTGCAACTCAGACTAGAGGCTTCATCCTTCGGATCTTCTGAAGTGCTCATTTATTGAGAATCGTGTTTACTCTACGATTCTTCCTTTGCGTTGTGAGCACTTCTATTGAAGTATTAGTTCTGCACTCTACGATTTTGCTTGGATTCTACAGACACTACGACTCCGAGATCAGATCTTGACACTCTATGATTTCTGCCTTTAAGCTTGATGTCTTCATCTTATCTGGCTCGACTATAATATATGCTTCTCATTTGATCAGTAGACTCTATGACTCCGAGTGTGGTCTACGATTCTTGACTTGGCTTCGGCAGATGCTCGGTTGGCTCTTAGATAGGCTGCCTCTACGATTTTGAATATGACTTCCACAACAGACTACAACTTTGAGGAAGTTCTTCTCGACAAACTACAATCCTTTCTCGTCTCTCCTGGCAATCTACGAACTCCGAGATCTACTATCTTGCAGACTACGATTCCGCCTTGATAGTTCTCGAGCTTTCCTCGACTCTCCTGGTAGACTATGATTTCTGGTGTAGTGCTCGACGATCAGACATTCCTATCTATTACATTATAAGATCAACCTAACAAGTTTGAACTTTCTATATTTATAGTCGTTGTACATCATTTCTTTTTAAAGACTTTACAAAGCTAATTTGCTTATGTAGGATCAATCTAACACATTTGATCAATTCATTCTAAGTCCTTGTACATATGTTCTTATTATCTATCAAAAGACTTTACAGCTTTTCTTGATGCAAGCATACTTGCATATTTATCTATTTATTTCATAATCAGATCATATATAAATAAGAATATCATTTGCATGCTTATTCCTAACATTCTCCCCCTATTTGATTATGACAAAAACAATAAGTGCATATGCAGGATATGAATGAATCTTATATACAGTGAGAAGTTGTATTTCTAAAAATAGATAATCATGAATGTCATTAATAATAATATAGAATTACATAAACTATGACACTTTACATCCTGGATCCAGAACATACTTAACTAGATAGAGATGTACCTTTTTAGGTCCATGTGTGTCTTCCAGGATGTCTATTGATCAACTATTTATCTGTTTGATCTTTTTGCTTTTTCTCCCCCTCAGATTCATGTTCTTCTTCTTTTTCTAGCTCCCCCTCAAGCTTTGCATTCATGGGATCATCCTTTGACTCCCCCTTCGATGATAATTCTTCTACTACTACTGATTTCTTCTTTGTTGCCTACCTCTTGGCTTTCTTATCTTCTTTTCTTCTGATCTCCTTACTTTCCCTTGAGTTCCTTTTTCTATGCCTCTTTTTCTCCTCCTTTTTGCCATTAATCACTTATGAGAGTTGCTCCATTTTGGACACAAGTTGTTCCATCAAGTAAGATGAGTTACCAACTTCCATCTTAAGTTCTTGTTGGCTCAGCTCAAGCTTTAGAGAAAGAGACTGATGCAAATTGTCAATCTTGTCAGAGGGGACATGATTTGATCTGTGTTATCCTTCTAAGCTTGCAGAGCTTCTTCCTTTTGATCCTTGATAAACTTCAGATAGATTTGATCTCTTTCTTTGATATTGTGAGATTTATCAGTCATTGTGGCTTGGAGTCTGTCTAGAAGCACACTATCGCCTTCTTTTGACACCATCTTTGCTTCTTTGGAGATGATAGATATCTTCTCAACTAATTCATCAGAATTATTCACTAACTCCTGCTCCATAGGAGTTTGGTCATGTGGCTAGGCAGGCTTCTGTTGAACACCAGACTGGACTCCACGATTTTCATTTTTAGACATATTTTCGAAAGCATTGAGAATCTGATAAATCGTTGAGTGCCAATCACTGTTGGAGGATGAAGGAATATCAGACAACTGTGTTTGGTCAGAGGGAAACTTCTCAAACTGAACTTGAACATCTTTAATGGTAGAGTGAATAGACTTTACGATCATCCACTTGGGCATAATCCTTCTGCCATCAGAACCCACTCTACAATCGTAGGGAATGTAGTGGTTAAAAGCATGTCGGTAGACTTTGAAATGAGACTGGTCTTTGATCATCTTGGTTGCAAACTTCTTTACCTTTGGAAATTTTTGTGCCACTAGCTCTAGGTTGGGAAGATGAAAGAAGACCCATGTGAGATAGCTGTTGTCTTCAGTGAGAGATGCATTTACCAATGGCATATGAGGATGAAACCACCTTATTGTATGGTTCTTGACATCAGGCTCATAGATTATAGTTGAGGTGTCTAGCTTCATAGCCTTACGATTGTTGAGCACATTTTCTGCAATCATCAGTACCACATTTAGCCTTTCATTCCCATAATTTATCCATCTGCCGGGAAGCAAATCCAGTGATTCGTCAATTTCGACTACATTTTTTCTCTTCTGATTTACAGGGTTAGGAATGTGAAAATTTTCTGGCTCTTCTGTTTCAGAACTGGAGTCTTTTCCATCATTATTTTATCTAGGGCTGGAGTTAGACCTGTGTAGACTTCCTTCATCAGACTCATCAGTGTGTTCCTCTGATTCCTAGTTTGTTGAATCTCTTTAGATCTCATCAGCTTCTTCTTCAGCATCTTCTTCCATGGATTCAAACTCATCATCACTTAAGTCAATGACAGCATTGAAGTGTTCTCCCATCCTTTTTGAGATAAATTTAGCAAGTAGTTTGTTGCTTTTAGACTTTTCTTCTTCAGAATTTGAAGCCTCTGTATCCCCCATATAAGCTTTCTTGATGATCCGGAATAGTGGGAGCATGTCCTTCTTCCTCAGACCCAACATCTTTTAAACCCTCAAATGAACTTGTTGGAGCATTAGCAGTGGGAGATCCAATTGTTTCATCTTTCACACTTTCTTTAGCAGCAGAGTGACAACTCTGAGTATTAGCCAGAGGACTTGCACATTCTTCTTCATCACCAGACTTAGATGTTCCTTTCATAGACTCAGCTTCTTCTTTATTGCTGGACTTGCTCTTTGAGAGTTCAATCTTGAAGCTCTCAGTTCCCTTCTCATTTTCAAACTCTACGTCTTCTCTTTCTTCTTGAGTAGATAGGCTTCTTTGAGGAACTGCTACTGACTTCTTTATCACCTTTATTTTCTTCTTCAGTGGCCCTTGGAGTAATCTGTTACTACTTCTTCTCTTTAGGGTTTCTGCAACTAATGCTTGTTCTTCTTCTTATCTCTTGTTGTCAGTGGAGAGACTTCTTGGTGGAGCCTCTATTTTCTTCACACTCTTAGGCTTCTTCTTTGCTGGTGTGGCTTTTACAAATACAGAGTCATCATAATGGGATGTCTTATTTTTCGCCTCTTGTACCTTCCTCTTCTTTGCAAAGACCTTGTTGTTACTACCAGATGTCATTAGCCTCTTGTTTTCCTTGGGAGTTTTCTTCCAGTTTTCGAACAACTGTGGGGACATCACTTTGTGAACATTTAGTGGTTCTCCCTTATCATCCTTTATATTGCTTCCCAGTTTCTTCTTCAACACAATGCTTAAGAGTCTTCCATGAAATACCTTCGTGAGAGGTTTATCTGTAGACTTCTTCATCTCAGCCTTCTCCACCCATTTGGTTAACCAATCAATTAGAAGAGCTCCAAAGTTTATCTGTTGTTTCATGACGATTGCAGTCATGATTCTTACTTGTAGATCACTTACAATATCATGTGTAGTGTCCTTGCACAAGATGCATTTTCCTGTAATCTCAGCTAGAAATTCAAACTCTTCTGGAAACTCTTTCCTCTTCATATCCTTCAGATTTATGTTCCTCTTATAATGCATTAACCTCTTGCCTTCTTTAATGACAATCTCATCGAGGTTTATCAGACCTTGGTTGGGAAACCCTAGACATTGGTTGAAGTATAATGCCCTTATCTTCAGACTTGCTCCTCTGACCTTTGTGGATAGAAACCTAGAACCTATTGTTGCATTTGAATAGAATTGCTTCACTAGTTCGGTATAGACTAGAGTGTTAGCTTCCAAGCACTCATAAAACCTAGCATTCTTTACAAGTTCAAGTATATCCTTGAACTTCTTTTCAGATCTTTTGAACTTCTTGAAGCAGAGTTGAATTCCGGTTATAACAAGCCATTCTTCCATTTTGAGAGTTCGAGATGTATGGGTAGTTAGTTTCAGACCTTCTATGAGAGATTTTTGAATGTGATTTGGGTGAATCTAGCTATTTAATGGATTCAGGCTTTAAAGAGGATTTTAGGGTTTGAAAAAGGGAGGGAGAGAGGTTCGATAGCTTCTGATAACTATTTTGAGATTTTGAATTTGTCTTTATGACAGTTCTTTCTGACTCTGCATAAGTTGTGATGTGTCAACCAGTCATTGATTGCGTGATGCCCAATAAGAAATTGTAACTCCCCATGAACTGAATAGCTTTTCATTTTTAATTTCCTTCTAAGAAAATAAGCATTACTAACATAGATTAACCGCTGACCTTTTCAGTACGTAGAGTGGCTTGTGGATTCTACATTTTTCTTTGTCGACTCAACGATCGTTTTTTTGAGAGATTCTTCAGTGGATGATTGGACACTAATCCTTATCTTGAAGTTAACCACTGATGTACTTCATGATAGTTTGGCCACTGAACTTCTGAGGTGAGTCTGCAGAGCATCTTTCCAAACTTATCTCCACACACTCTAAATAATTGAGAATGTGTCTAGTTCTTCCGAGCTCTCCATAAGCTAGTGTATCATCTAGGAAGACTACGATCGTCGAGCCTATTCTATGATTGTTGAGGTTGCAATATAATCGTCAAGTTTACTTCAGAATCTACTTTACAAACGTCGTCTATTCTGGTCTTTGAGATGAACTTGACTAAGCATTCCTTCTGGGTTAAGGTAGCTCAGGAAGGGCCAACCTCTTAGAGTGAACTAAGGATCAGGTTTGTCCTTGAGGCGCTTTCCTGATGAAAAACTTTAGAAGTGATTAGCACTGATATCTCATTTAACCTTTTTTGTTGGGGAGTTCATCTACCAACTTTAGACATTTCCATTGGCTGTAATCGTGGTGTCCTCCTGCTCTTACACTATAATCAGATGTTTGATCATAGGCGCTCCACGATTTGAGTTGGGTTATTGACAAGGTTATCAATAGTATGTTTTGAGATGTTCCTACTGACTATGGATCTTTATTTGGTTCATCGGCCACAAAGTTTTGGGACTTTGTAACTGGTATATTTCTTCATAGTGCACTTTTGATACTTTTAGTGCTGATGTCCTTTACCAGATCACTTTTCCCCCATAGTTGATATTATCTTCTCAGAGAGATGTGAGTTCTTCTTCTTCATGTGCATCACAGGACAGCCTTGCATATCTCCTTCTTCCTAAAGTCATCTCAATCATTTAAACCTCCTTGGATAATAGAAGTAGATATCTTCACGATTGATCCCTCTATAGAACTACAAACGTAGTTGATGAGTGGGTTTCATACCCGCGAAATTGCCCCATTTTGTTACTTTAGTTGTTGCCTATTTTCTATCTTTTGGATAGCTTGCATAGTTATTTTACTTTTTATCCGTTTAGTTCTCTTCAGGCTGGCTTTGCAGATGATTTTAGCTTGCTTGAGCATTTTACTGGAATATGGCACCGCAGCACCAAACTTGGCGCCCCAGCGCCAGCCATTACTTGACTCTACTATAAAGTGGCGCCCTGACGTCATTGTTAGTGCAAAGAGCCGCGCCGCAGCACTGGAAGTAGTTCAATGCTACTGAAAAGGCGGGCCCCAGTGCCGAGAGTCGCGCCCCAGGCATTACTTGACTCTACTGTAACGAAGCTCGTGAAGGGAAGAAAAGTTATTGCATCCAACATACAACTCAGAGTTTAGACGTGAAGAGAAGATTTGGAGGAAGAACACTTCACAAAGGGGTTTTCTTATTCCAAATCTCCCATTCTGTTGTATTTGTTTGATAATGTTTAATGTATTGAAAATGCGTGTTAGTACTATAGTTATGAACTAACTCCATTTTTAGGATTGCAATGTAACCTTATGATTAACTTAATCAACTTTCTCTCTCATTTTATATAATGAATCATTTTGGAATGGGTTGTTGTATTTTGTGTTTAATTTCTGATTGCTTGATAAAGAAATTGGTATTGATAGTGATGGAAATTGATAAATGGATGTTACTATCTATCTTTAAAATATAACAACACTTGTTATGACCATGACTTTGGATGGTGTGCATAATATGCCAATGGGATAGACATATCCTTATTTTCCTTGTGTCACCTTGAGACTTAGCTTAATGACCTTGACCTAGTTAGTGTCACCAATAGATATATTGTATTCTAGCTGGTTAGGGATATGCATTTAGTCTTCGACAGAAGCCTATGCTTATTAATGTTCTCGGTTGACCATTCCTTGATTCGTTTGTACTTAGGAGAGTTAGAAGATTAGGCGACTCATTAGTGGAGTTGTAATCCTATCTTGACTTCCTAACACATCTACTTCTCAGAAGTTTATAATCTTCTTGAAATAGCTTAACCAACCACTTGTTTTACTAGTTTAGATAAGATTAGTAACGACATGCCTTAGTAATTGTTTGCTGTTAAGACTTCTTCCTCGTGGGTTCGACACTCAACTTACATATATTACTTGTGGACCGCGTATACTTGCGCGTGTTTATTGATTGCGAAATCAACCAACAAGTTTTTGGCGCCGTTTTCGGGGACTTAGAATTAATTGTTTTACAATATTAAAACTAAGTCATTACGATCTTACTTTAAACCGATTTTTCTGTTTAACTCTCTTTTCAGGTAGTCTTCATTGTTTATACCACCTCGGAAGGTACGAAATTTAATACATATCGATCCCGAGGTTGAAAGGACATTCAGACGACTGCAGAGAGAAAAATCTGTGGATACACCCGAGGACATATCTGCTCCCATCAATATGGCTGAGGAGCTTCCGAAGTCTCTAAGGGAGTACGTTATGCCTCACATAGATGATCTCCAAGCGAGCATTTTAAGGCCCGCCATTCAAGCTAATAATTTTGAGATCAAGTCGGGCACCATTCAAATGTGCACCAACATTCAGTTTGGGGGACTGCCGAATGATGATCCCAATGATCACCTGATAAATTTTGTGGAGATCTGTGACACCTTTAAATGCAACGGAGTGTTTGACAATTCCATCAGACTTCAGTTGTTTCCATTTACTTTAAGGGACAAAGCCAAGAGCTGGCTTCATTCACTTCCGTTAGGCTCCATTACTACATGGACCGACTTGGCACAGAAATTTGTGGCAAAGTTCTTTCCGCCCGCCAAAACAGCTAGGCTCAGGCATGACATCACATCCTTTGTTCAGTTTAAATATGAATCCTTATACGACTCGTGGGAGCGATTTAAGGATCTTCTGAGGAAATGCCCGCACCATGGTCTACCAGAGTGGCTTCTCATCCAAATTTTTTATAATAGGTTATTCGGACCAACTCGTTCGACTATAGATGCCGCATCTGGAGGGGCATTCATGGCCAAACAACACACAGCGGGATATGAGCTGGTGGAGACAATGGTGGCCAATAATTATCAATGGCCAAATGATAGGCAAGCCCCGAGAAGAGCAATGGGGGTTTATGAAGTGGACTCTTTCACATCGTTAGCGTCTCAGGTAGCAGTGCTAACAAAAAGGCTGGATAAAATGGGACCTGCAGCGGTTCAAAATATGCAGAGTGTGGGGGTGCAATGTGAATTATGTCAAGGTGGCCACCCTACTGATCAGTGTGTGATAAGCCCTGAGTCAGTTCAATTTGTGTCCAACTACGGGCGGCAACAAAATGCAAATCTTCCCACGCACTATCACCCCAGCCTAAGAAATCATCCAAACTTTTCATGGGGCAACAACAACAACAACAACAACAACAGTAAAAACCCCAAACAACCTCAACCTTCATCTACTAGGAAGAATTATGCTAACCATCCTGGATTCCAACCTCAGACTCGGTTCAACCCACAACCACAGAGCACTCAGAATCAGTTTCACCATCCTCCACCTCAACAGGAAAGGAAGCCCGGTTTAGAAGATCTTCTGTCATGGTACATAGCCCAGAACGAAACCAGAAGTAACAATAAAGAATCCTCTATTAGGAATCTTGAAGTACAGATGGGCCAGTTTGCTATTGCATTAAATAGTCGTCCATCAGGCGCATTACCTAGTGACACTAATGTCAACTCGAAATTTGAAGGCAAGGAGTAGTGTAAAGCAGTAACCCTCAAAAGTGGGAGAACCACTACAGTACAAGGTGGAGAGGGTATTCATGTAGATGATGATGTAGTGACTGAAGAGGAACCTCCTGCGAAGGAGAATGCTGAGACAAGTGGGGGTGAAGAAAGTGGTCAAAATAGACCTCCAACACCATCTCCTCCAATGACGGTGGTCAATCAGCCTCTCCCTCAGTTGCTTTTACCCCAACGGGTGCAGAAATAGAAGCTTGATAAGCAGTTTTCCAAATTCTTAGAGGTGTTCAAAAGACTGCACATAAATATTCCTTTTGCAGAGGCATTGGAAGGAATTCCCAGTTATGTCAAGTTTATGAAGGACATTCTGTCCAAGAAGCGCAAAATGGGAGACTATGAGACGATAGCTCTGACAGAAGAGTGTAGTGCCATCCTCCAAAACAAGCTTCCACTGAAGCTCAAAGATCCAGGAAGTTTTACAATCCCATGCACCATTGGGGACCAGTTTATTGGGAAAGCTATGTGTGATCTAGGGCCTAGCATCAACTTGATGCCCCTCTCTGTTTATAAGAAGTTGGGCCTTAATGAAGTCAAGCCGACAAACGTCACCCTGTAATTGGCGGACAGGTCTCTGACTTATCCGAAGGGAATTATAGAGGATGTGCTAGTGAAGGTTGACAAGTTCATATTTTCGGCGGATTTCATAAGTCCTTAATTTTGAGGAGGAAAGGGAGGTCCCGATAATATTTGGAAGGTCGTTCTTGGAAACTGGGAGGACCCTGATCAATGTATAAAAAGGGGAATTAACAATGAGAGTACATGATCAGGAAGTGACGTTCAATGTCTTCTGATCGATGAAGTATCCTAATACACCTGAGGATTGCTTCAATATGAACACAATTGATAATTCAGCGAAGAGGTTATTCTCAAAAACTTGTATTCAAGACCCTTTGGAAGCTACATTAATTGGGGCTAGTACTACGGAAGAGCCCTCACATTTGGAATGTGCCATGTGGCTCGATGAACCTCAAAGATCGAAGCAATTCCACTGATAATTCGATTCTCTGAATGATAATAAAGCATCTACATCCAAGGCTCAGCCGTCGATCATCGAGCCTCCTGTTCTCGAGCTAAAATAGTTGCCTAACCATCTGAGGTATGCATATTTAAGAAATTCACTTTCCCTACCTATGATAATTTATGCTTCTCTAACAGAGTGTCAGGAAGAAAAGTTGTTCCTTGTGCTCAAGAAATACAAAACGGCCTTGGGGTGGTCAATTGTTGACATAAAAGGGATTAGCCCGACTCTTTGCATGCACAAGATTCTTTTGGAGGAAGGCTCCAAGCCATCTATAAAGCACCAAAGGCGGCTAAATCCCATTATGAAAGAGGTCGTCAGGAAGGAGATCATTAAATTGCTAGATGCGGGCATTATCTACACCATCTCGGATAGTCCTTGGGTTAGTCCAATCCAGTGTGTGCCCACGAAAGGCAGGATGAGAGTTGTGTCCAATGAGAACAACGAGCTAATTCCCACGAGGACGGTGACCGGGTGGAGAGTGTGCATGGATTACAGGAAACTTAACAAATCGACGTGTAAGGATCACTTTCCCCTTCCTTTCATTGATCAAATGCTTGACCGATTGGCTAGGCACGAATATTATTGTTTGGTTGATGGGTACTCGGGGTACAATCAGATTTCTATTGCTCCTGAAGATCAGGAGAAGACGACATTCGCATGTCTATATGGGACATTTTCCTTTCAGAAAATGTCTTTCAGGCTATGTAATGATCCCGCAACATTTTAGCGGTGTATGATGTCAATCTTCTCTGACATGGTTGAAAAGACCTTAGAGGTCTTCATGGACGACTTCTCAGTTTTTGGGAGCTCATTTGACAATTGCTTGACAAATCTGACTGTCGTTCTCCATTGATGTGTCGAAACCAACCCGGTGCTAAATTGGGAGAAGTGTCACTTCATGGTCGAAGAGGGCATTATTTTGGGTCATCGGGTTTCTATAGGCGGAATTGAGGTTGATAAAGCGAAGATAGATGTAATCAATAACCTTCCACCATTAACCTCAGTGAAAGGGGTAAGGAGTTTTCTCGGGCATGCCGGGTTCTATATAAGGTTTATCCAGGACTTCTCGCGCATCACCAAACCGTTGTGCACCCTTTTGGAAAAGGATCAGCCTTTCCAGTTTGATGACGCCTGCTTTAGTGAGTGCCTTTGAGTCATTTAAGAAAATACTTGTTACGGCACCTATTGTCGTAGCTCCCGACTGGACCTACCCTTTTGAGCTAATGTGCGATGCTAGTGACTTTGCAATAGGGGCAGTGTTGGGCCAGAGAAGGGAGAAGGTTTTCCACACTATCTACTATGCCAGCAAGACATTGACTGATGCTCAGTTAAATTATACCACCACTGAGAAAGAGCTGCTGGCAGTGGTCAATGCTTTTGACAAGTTCCGTTCCTACCTCATTGGAACAAAGGTGATTGTATACATCGATCACTCGGCCATCAAGTATTTGATAGAAAAGAAGGATGCTAAGCCGAGATTGATAAGGTAGGTTCTGCTTCTTCAGGAATTTGATTTGGAAATCCGAGATAAGAAGGGGACAGAAAACCAGGCTGCCGATCACTTGTC
Source organism: Panax japonicus (assembly GCA_020205505.1). Taxonomy (NCBI): domain Eukaryota; kingdom Viridiplantae; phylum Streptophyta; class Magnoliopsida; order Apiales; family Araliaceae; genus Panax; species Panax japonicus. The sequence continues at coordinate 15,473,541 of CM035098.1, forward strand.
AAGATTGGAAAACACCTCGTCGAAAGACGCGGAAAAAGCCATAAATGATTTTTTCCCGGACGATCAACTTTTTTTGGTCAATGGCAAGGTTCTGTGGTATGCGGAATTCACCAATTATGTTGCTTTCCAAGTTATTCCCCACAATCTGAGCTATCAACAAAGGAATAAATTCCTCATGGATGCCAAACATTATCTTTGGGATGAGCCCTTCATGTTCAAGCAATGTTTGGATCAAATTCTGCGAAGATGCTTGCCAGAAGAAGAAATTGAAGGTGTGCTACATCATTGTCACTCGTCCAACTATGGAGGTCATTTTGGAGGCCAACGAACTGCTGCTAAGGTGCTTCAGTTTGGATTTTATTGGCCCACCCTATTCAAAGATGCACACGCATATGTGTTTCACTGCGAAAGATGCCAACGGATGGGCACTATATCCAGACGGCATAAGTTACCACTGCAAAATATCTTGGAAGTGGAGTTATTTGATGTATGGGGTATCAACTTCATGGGACCATTCCCATCCTCTTTTAACAATCTCTACATCCTTGTGGCAGTGGATTATGTCTCTAAGTGGGTGGAAGCAGTTGCCTTGCCGACTAATGATGCTAAGGTGGTGCTTCAGTTCCTCAAGAAGAACATTTTCACCCATTTTAGCACACCTCGGACAATCATAAACGATGAAGGGTCTCACTTCTGCAATAAATACTTTGAAGACCTTTTAGCCAAGTATGGGGTAACTCATAAGATCGCCAGTGCCTACAACCCATAGACCAGCGATCAAGCTGAAATTTTGAATCGGGAGGTGAAATGAATCTTGGAAAATATTGTTAACCCAAACCGTAAGGACTGGTCTAAGAAGCTTGATGATGCATTCTGGGCCTACCGCACAGCTTATAAAATGCCTATCGGAATGTCTCTGTATAGGCGTGTCTATGGTAAAGCATGTCATCTCCCAATTGAATTGGAGCACAACACTTACTGGGATATTCAAAAGCTCAACTTTGATCTTGAAGCAGCCGACGAAAAGCGATTGTTGCAACTGAATGAATCAGATGAATTTCATCTGCAAACATATGAAAACGCTAAGTTATACAAGGAAAAGACCAAGAGGTGGCATGACAATAAAATTCTCGAGAGACACTTTAAACCAGGCCAGAAGGTTCTTCTTTTTAATTCCCAGCTAAAGTTATTTCCTGGGAAGCTAAAGTCCCGATGGTCGGACCCCTTCACAGTTGACAAGGTGTATCCATACGGGGTAATAGAGGTTGAGGACCCAAATTTTGACACAACATTCAAGGTCAATGGGCAGAGGTTAAAGCATTACTGGGGCTGTGAGGTCGACCGATAGAATACCTCCATCACATTGGAAGACTCGGTATAAGACGGGAGTATAGTCAAGCCGACGACTCAAAATCAAGCGCTTGATGGGAGGCATCCCCATCTCAGTATCAATCAAATTGTTTTATCTATATTTTTCTTAAGTCTTACTTTGATTATCTAGTTATTGTATGTGTTCTATATAGTGTTTATAGTCTGTATAGTTCATGTTGTTAGTTTATTTCTTCCCTCAGTTGAGCTTGGCAATAACATGTTTTATTTGGATTACTGATATAGTTTGCTGATATGTAAGATTGTCTTGTGCAAATTTGCTGATATCGCGCCGCGGCGCCATGATTAATATATTGAACTCGCGCCCCGGCGCCAACTCCCGCGCCCCAACGCCAGTATTGGCGCCTTAGCGCCATTTAATGTAGATATACACTGTTAATTTGTGCCCCAACACCGTGAGTCGCGCCCCGACGCTAAGTCTAATGTATGTCATACTGCAAAGTCGCACCCCAGTGCCAAAAAGATTTGATTTCGCACCCCGACACCATGCGTCGCGCCCCGGCGCCATCCTTCGTGCCCAGGCGCCACTAGTGCGTTTCTAAGATTAAGTAAGGCGTTTCAACTCAATCGTTCAGTATTCTCGTTCTCTCCTATTTTATCAGTTGCTGCTCTCCTGAGATCTCTCCCCTCAAGCGTCGCCTGCCGTTCGAATGTCTGTCCTTTATTCAACCGTCGGTTAGTTTCTTACCGTTTGGGCGCCCAACCAACTTCACGGTTCATTTTCTTACCTTTGCTTCCTCGCCTACTCGGCTTTATAAGGCCAAGCAAGGTACGATTCTGTGGCAAATTTTTTTTGAGTATATCTAGCCATGGCTTCTAAACGCCCTAGGACTAGCATTGGCCCTATTCCATTCTCTTCCCGTAGTCTGATTACTCCTTGGGATCCTGTCAAATTTCCTTCCAAAGAGGCATATAAACGCTACACCCAAAATTTCAAGTTGTGAAGTCTGGTTCCCGAGCGTGGCCTTCGGACCGATGACAAATTGGATGGCCAAATGAACGCCATGATAAGTGCCATGAAGTGGGTCCACTTCACTAAGCCACCGGAGTATGCTGTGGTAGCGGTGGTCAAGTAATTTTATGCTAAATGCCATTCTGGACGACCCTCCAGCAGCACTTGTGAGGGGAAAGTTAATTCCATTTGATGTCAAAGCCATCAATGAAGTGTATGGGACTTCTAATTTTGACAAGCATAACTACCAGGAGAATGGAATTCGAAGTTATAATTCTGATAAAGTTATTAGCAAGCTTTGTAAGCCTGGGACTGTCTGGAAAACCAATGAGTACACTGGCGAACGTACGTCTTTTCTTTCACAGGCGCTCAGTCGTTATGGTAAGGCTTGGTATGCCTTTATCTGTGCTAACCTTCAGCCTATGCGATATATGAGTGATGTCACTCGGGAGAGGGCCAAGCTTCTCTATGCCATTGTGTTGGGGTTAAAAATCGATGTGGGGGCTCTAATCAATGAATCTATCAAGAAGGCCATCAAAAACAAGGTCATGTCTGGCCTTCCCCATCCTTCTCTTATTACACGGCTTTGCAAAAGAGCAGGTGTTCAATGGGAGGTGGAAGATGTCACCCTCACGCCAATGTCAGTCATTGACCATCAATTGATTAGTCGTTATGCTGTCTAGGATGACGCACCATCGCATCCCCGAGGAGAAGGCTTTTTGCCAGCGTCACCGCCTTCTGATGACCCCCAGCCCTCAACTGCGGCAGGAACCTCTAGTCAGGCACCAATTCCCCCTTCTACTGATGCCATTGATTCGGGAGCCCTTGCACAGATTATGAACAGCCTGAATTTTTTACATTATAAGGTTGACATGGTTGCCTAGTGGCAGAGCCAATTTCATCATTACCATGCTGAGTTTTCCGATACGCTAGCCAATATCCAAGTTGCTCAAGGTGGCAAGGACGCAGTTTTCATGCCATTCCCATTTCCAGCGCCTCCACTTTATGCCCCTTATCCGCCGCAGTTTCTGCCGCCTTCTAAAGAGGCCCGCGGGTACCAGCCTATCAACGTGGAGGACGATGATGGAGATGATGATGACGACCTGGAGCTTTTCGGTGCTGATGAAGACTTTGGTCTTGATGGTGATGACGGCGGGGATGCCAATGTTTGATGTTACGGTATTGGCCAGTGAGGGCACTGACTCATATTCAAGTTTGGGGGATATTTTCTGCTAGTATTTTAATTATATATGAATTGTGTTAGTATTATCATATTTATATTTCAAATATTGTGTTAGGATGGTATTAGGGCTTGAAAGCCCCTGACTCATGTTTTAATTCTAATATATATCTATTGTGTTTATTATCGTGGAATATCTTTTGGTTTTTGGATGCATGCTTTAAATTATCTTGGATGCATGTCTTGGCTTAGCAGTATTCTATGTTTCATATTATTATATGCTTTTGGTTATTTATCTTTTCATTAGGTAATATCTTGGCTAAGTCAGATATTGTCTTGCCTTAAGCCTATTTTTGGGATTTTCACTGAGTTATTGGCATACTTGATGCCATGTTTGATGGTCTTGCCCTATAATGAAAAGGACACTCTATAGTCTATAATTTTTGCATATTATATTTTGACTAACCCTAGCCTCATTTCTGTAATTGTCTATATGTTGGGTTAGGGTAGTTAGCTTTAAACGGTGTTTGTGGCCTCTGTCGGGTTGTCTTTCTAGTATATCATTTTCCTGGGCTAGTGGCAAAAGTTATATGAATGTGGGTTTGCGCTTTGTATAAATTGAGACTGTCTTGGATCCATCCGTTTTTGCGAGCACTGACCTTTTATCTCTCTAGTAGTTTTCCAAGTTTTGATTGACGTCTACCGTGTTGAAAATATGTTGCACTATTATATACTCTGTAAATTTCAAGTTGTTATTGACTTAGAAGTTTTATCATGTTCGGCTCTTTAGTTTGAAAAACAATATATTATATATTATCTGTCCTACGGTGGGTTGAGATGGAGCGTGGAAATGCACTCACCCATAAACGTAGGCTCGTAAAATCTATTTTGGACTTATGTTGTTTACGTGGCCTTTGTACTTGAGTTATTAGATTCTAAGGGGTGTTTTACACCTAGTGCCCTAAAGTCTTCTGGCTTGGGAGTCATTAATCAAAAGCTTGCTAATGAGTGCTCTATTTTGCCGAAAAGTAATCAAGTTCTGTCTAAATCAGATTTTATTTCATTTTTCTAAAACTTTCGAGCCATTCATGTTTTTACGTCTTGTCTTAACACTTGTTATGTATGTGAGTTACTTGGTTGCCTATTGGTTATCTCGGCCGACTGTTTGATTGATTTGGGTTATGGCTAGTGTAGATATTTGGTCTTCACACACACACTGTGTAGATCAATTACAGTCTCTTGTTTTTGTTTTAAGCGTTCGTATGTGTTTTTGCCCTGTTCTTAGATGATGTTGTGAATATTTTTTAGGGGCCTTAATTTTAGTTGTTAGTTTTAGTGTTGCGTCGTCCCTGTAGTATAGGTTTTTAATTGTCTGTTAGTTTACTTGAGGACAAGCAAAATCTTAAGTTTGGGGGTAGTTGATAAGTGGGTTTCATACCCGCAAAATTGCCCCTTTTTGTTACTTGAGTTGTTGCCTATTTTCTATCTTTTGGATAGCTTGCATAGTTATTTTACTGTTTATCCGTTTAGTGCTCTTCAGGCTGGCTTTGCAGATGACTTTAGCTTGCTTGAGCGTTGTACTGGAATATGGCGCCGCAGCACCAAACTTGGCGCCCCAGCGCCAGCCATTACTTGACTCTACTATAAAGTGGCGCCCTGGCGTCATTGTTAGTGCAAAGAGTGGCGCCGCAGCGCTAGAAGTAGTTCAATGCTACTGGAAAGTCGTGCCCCAGCGCCAAGAGTCGCGCCCCGACTCCATCAGACTTCGCGCCCTGGTGCCAGAAGTCGCACCCCGGCGCCATCACACTTCGCGCCCCGGCTCCAGAAGTCACGTCCCGGCACCACACACGGCAACCCGGTGCCATTGACAGCATTTAGGTTCGCGCCGCAGTGCGAGCTCCGGTTCCCAAACAGTAAACTATTTTAATGACCTAGATGAAACAGGGGATCGTATGAATAGATAGCGAGGCTGCGGCATTAAAGACATGGGATATCAGAGAGATATAGGAGCAAAATTTATTACAGCTTAGAATAGGATTTTATTCTCTATTTTTCTAAAAGAGAAAGAAGCTCGTGAAGGGAAGAAAAGTTATTACATCCAACATACAACTCAGAGTTTACACGTGAAGAGAAGATTTGGAGGAAGAACACTTCAAACAGGGGTTTTCTTATTCCAAATCTCCCATTCTGTTGTATTTGTTTGATAATGTTTAATGTATTGAAAATGCGTGTTAGTACCATAGTTATGAACTAACTCCATTTTTAGGATTGCAATGTAACCTTATGATTAGCTTAATCAACTTTCTCTCTCATTTTATATAATGGATCATTTTGGAATGGGTTGTTGTATTTTGTGTTTAATGTCTGATTGCTTGATAAAGAAATTGGTATTGATAGTGATGGAAATTGATAAATGGATGTTATTATCTATCTTTAAAATACAACAACACCTATTATAACCATGACTTTGGATGGTGTGCATAATATGCCAATGGGATAGACTTATCCTTATTTGCCTTGTGTGACCTTGAGACTTAGCTTAATGACCTTAACCTAGTTAGTGTCACTAATAGACATATTGTGTTCTAGCTGGTTAGGGATATGCATTTGGTCTTCGACAGAAGCTTATGCTTATAAATGTTCTCAGTTGACCATTCCTTGATTCGTTTGTACTTAAGAGAGTTAGAAGATAAGGCGACACATTAGGGGAGTTGTAATCCTATCTTAACTTCCTAACACATCTACTTCTCTTAAGTTTATAATCTTCTTGAAATAGCTTAACCAACCACTTGTTTTACTAGTTTAGATAAGACTAGTAACGACTTGCCTTAGTAATTGTTTGTTGTTAAGACTTTGTCCTCGTGGGTTCGACACTCAACTTACGTATATTATTTGTGGACCGCGTATACTTGCGCGTGTTTATCGATTGCAAAATCAACCGACAGTAGTCTTCTTTGACAGTTTGTACTTGTGGAGTTCTGCTTTTATAATGAGTTTCTCGAGTGTTCTTCTCAAATGATATGCTTTGGATGATTAAGCATAGGAGACCCTTTTCCTTTTTGCATGAATGATCTGCATCCCTATAAAGATCAGCAACTAGGTGGGTTTAATCCATGTTAGCTCAGCTAGTCTTCAAGGACAGGTTTTGACAAATAAAGATTTAGTCAAAAAAATTTCTGAAATGTCTTAAGCATTCTGTTGGTTGAATCTCCTTGACTGAAGTCTTCTACTTCAGCATTCCTTAGTGTGGTCAGATAGACCAAGCACTTGCAGGTTAGATAAATTTCTATTTTTGGTACCAATGGTCAAATGGGTCCTGTTAGGTCAGCTTTCAAAATCCATGTTCCTCATATATTTGAAATTCCATCATATTGATCACCAACAATCATATTCATGCATGTATCCTATTTAGATATGACATTTTAAGATGCATGATGATGAGTGTGTATAAGATTAACCAATTTAACAAAGCACTCTTTTTCTTTGACGGTTTTATCATTTGCTTAGTTATGTTCACAGAGTTTAAATGTTCAAAGAGTGAGAATCAACTGTGATAACCCGAGATTTCGAATAATCAAAATTTTACGAATAAATTTTTTTTTATTTAATATTGACTTTGACTGTTAATATTGTACTGAGAATTTGTGAGACAAGTCTCGAGAATTAGTTAATATGTGATTTGACAAAGAAAATAGAGTAGAGTTGTGCTTAACAACTTTAGAAAACCCTAACCCTAATTTTCGAATAAGGATTCGATAGAAAATACAATTAAAATAATTGTATTGTTGATGATGTGTTTGGACTGTATAGAAATGTTGACCAATGATTGACTGGATGGGGTTTATAATTAATAAACCTTAATAAGGGATTTAAAACCCTAATCTTAAATTTAGAAAATAAATTGTACAGTTAAAAAACCTAATTATACGTTAAGGAACCCTAATTTAAAATCTGGGATTTCCTAAATCCTAATTAGGCATCTCTAATTTTTATTAGCATGTCTAAAGTGTATTAAACTTTAATATGATTAGAAAACCCTAATTATATTTTAGTTATATTAATTTCTATTTTACAAACCCTAATTGTAATTTAGGAATTTAATTTTTCTAATTATAACCTTAATTGGAAATTTTAGTAGTTAGATTTTTAAAACCTAAGGGTTAGGATTTTAGGGTTAAACCTTAGATTCCTCAAACCCTAAACCCTAAGAGTTTGTGTATTGGACAAGAATGCCGTTAAAAATATTTATCAAATGACAAAAATGCCCTTTTTGGATTATTTTTTTAGTAACTTGTAAAATGGCTAAGAGCTTTAGTTGGTGACCAACCCACTTGACCTTGTGACTCCTAAAAATCTCAGTAATCAGCCTCCAAGTGACAACTAGCATCAGATCTTGCAACATACAATGCATCCTAGCAATATATATAAAGATTTGGGAGAGAGAAAATCACAAAAACTAGCCATTTTGCTATCTTGCTCTCACCTACTCTCTCTCTCACTAGAAGCTCCAAAAATCTCAAGTGTATCAGTCCCTAGAACATCCACTTGATCACCTAGATCAGATTTGGAGAGCAAGATCAAAGATTTAAAGAAAGAAGGTATAAACCTAATTTTTATTTTTGATCCATGTTGCTAAGAAAACGTTTTTGTTTATGTGTTTAGATCTTTGCTAGATGATGTTTAATGATGATCTATGTTGATATAACATAGATCCATAGCATCAAAATGCTTTAAAATCGAGTTTTTTTAAAACTGACAAGAACATGGTTTGTGGTCTGACAAGCTAATTTCAGGCGCCACCGATTCGTGTATATTTATGCTTATTGTTGTTTTAAGTTTTGTATTTGTAGCCTGGTATGAGATCTTTCATCTGGAAGTGAAACTTCAGTCATTGGGTATCTAGATTTCATTTTATAGACGGTCAAACCACGTTGACCAAGCATGACCAGACTAATTCTGGGTAACCCAGAAAGTTTTTTTCTGTCTCTGACAAGCTTTTCAAGGTCATATATCTGACAGGTTTTGTGTTTTTTGTTGATGTTGTTATAATACATGTGTAGCCTGTTATCTGGAATGCAGATCCATGCTTTAATATCCTTTATATCACTAATAGAAACGAAGTAATAGGTGGTCAAAGTAGACCACTCGGTCTGTTTTTGACGTTTCTGGAAAACCCAGAAACGGATGAACTAAGCCTCTGACAACTTTTGATCGAGCTGGATCTGACGAGGTTAATATGTTTTAGTTGATTTGTTTCTATCTTGTTGTTCCTTGGCATGTGGGCTAGAAGTATAAATCAAGAAATAATTTGTTTGATGACCAGAACCTAGATCAAATTGAGCTCAAATGTGCCTAGTCGAGTTTCTGGGTTTCTGAAGAAACCCAGAATGAGTCTGACAGCTTCTTTGAAGCTCTGGATCTTGCATAATTGTTATTGTATGATTTAAATAAGGCTTGATTGTTGTAATACTACATGTATACTACATGATCGATGCATAATGTAGCCCAGAACTTGATCATGCTGTGAATTAAAGCCGGTCAAACGATGACCCTTAAACACGAAGCTGTCAGTGTTCTTGAGCTCAAGAACACAAACAGCGATGCTTTGTGTCGTTAAAGGGCTTTAGCTACGGTTTATTTAATTTTTATTTTCAAAATTTCCGGTAATTAATTAAAAATTAGAAATAAATTATAAAAATTACCAAAAATGATTTTAAAAATTATTTTAAATTATGAAAAATAATTTTTGACTAATTGGAATATTTTTCTTTAATATTTATAATTATTTAAATATTAAAGGTATTTAATTTATTTAATTAGTGTATTAAATAAATTAGAGAAAAATGATTTAATATTATGAAAAATTATTTTAAATAAGAATAATGTATTTAAAAATATTTTGAGTTATAAAATGTAACTTTTAATATTTTTGGAGAATTTTCATTAATAATTTAATATTAATGATATTAAATTTATTTGATTATTAAATTAAATAAATAAGATAAAAATAATTTTAATGATTTAAAAATTATTTTAATTGAGAATAAAGTGTTAGAAAATATTTTAAATTATAAAATATAATTTTTAATATTTTTGGAGAATTTTCATTAATAGATTAATATTAATGATGTTTGATTTATTTAATTATTATATTAAATAGATAAATTAAAAATGATTTTATTGATTTAAAAATCATTTAAAAATGAGAAAAATGGTTTAAAAATATTTTAAGTTATAATTTATAACTTTTAATATTTGAATAATAATTTCATTAATATTTATATATTAATGGTGATGATTTAAAAATGATTTTAATTATTTTAAAAATCATTTAAGTAGAATATTGATGATTTAAAAATATTTTAAGTTATTGATGATAACTTTAATATTTTGGAATGTATGTTATTACTATTTTGATATTATTAAATATTAATAATGATAAGATTATTTGATAATAAAATCATTTAAAAAGGATTTTGAGTGTTTGAAAAATTATTATAAATTATAATAATTGTTTATAAATTAGTAAAAGCTTCTGAAAAATATTATAAACGATAATTGACTTATCTAAATTAATATTGAAGCTTAGAGACCAAGTGTAATTGACAGATAACTGTGTTAATTATCGGATAGGGTGACCAGAACACCGAGAAGGGACTGAACTCAAATATGGCTGAATTAGTTTGACTTGTTAAGTGTTTATATAGGTTATAAACACTGTTGTGGGTATGTGGTAATATGTCTGGGAGAAGTTTGACTGTGAATTACAGTGTTGTGTGTTATGTGAATTATTGTGCTAATTGTTAGACCGATATTATTGGTTATAGGTCTTTCGAAAGCAGATAAGTATTTTGTGTAGCTGTAATCAGCGGAAGAGGCAAGTTTCCTAACTCAACCTTGAGTTAAATTCATTCAATTATTATAGTGGTTAATTATTGTTAATTACAACACATCCAGGGAATTTATTGTTGATTATTCGCAGTTAGTGCATGTTTTGATTCAGAAATATATATTTTTAGAATAAATGTTGTTGGATATTCATATCTGTAGAAGTTAGAATTGACAATACAGATAATTCATGTTTATTGTCAAATTATACTGAGAAATATCTTAGCTAATTATTCTGGCTAGACGAACAATTGTTATAACTTGATAGATTCGAGAAAATAAATTCAATTATTATTGACAGATCGATGCCAATTATTTTGGCTCGACCGAGAAGTAAATAAAATTTTGAAATATCAGTATTTCGTTGTAAAATCAAAATCTTGATTCTAAGACTGAGAAGAACAACCTTTTATATAAGGGAACATTTTATTGGTCGTGAATTCAATCTTTGCGCGCGTTTTAAGTATTATGCATAATATAGGGTATAATAAGCTGATCACTTATTATACTTGCAGAGGGGTATGATTTAATCTTTATGGTTATCTGATACACCTGAGTATATATCAAAGTAAATCTTCGATATCTACCCGAGAAAATAAGTTCAAGATCTTGTGTGATCGCTCAGTATTTAATCTGGAAAACATTCCACTTTGTTATTTCGTAGAATTGATTCTTGATTATTCATTAGAATATCGTAGAAACTTTGAAAGCGTTGTAAACTTTCATTATTAAATTATTGTATTGTACAGGATACGAGAAGACTTGTTATTGAATAACGATTTGTTCAGCTATTTCAAAGTTCCCCGAACTTTGGTTTCATTCTATCAAAATAGATAGTCTGTTGTTTTGAATTCTTATACATTTATTGTATGTCTTAACTTGCGGGGCAAATTAGTTGCTCACCCTTGCTAAATAAAACTTTTCAGCTAGGGACGAAGTTGCAGGAGGTGTTACGAAGGATAAAGGCAAAGGCATAGTTATTAACTAGTTATAATTAACGTATTTATTATGTTGTATTGTAAACCCTTTTTGTATATCTAAAGGGTATGTTTGTAAAGTTAAGGTTAGAAAACCTGGGTGATGTACTATTAAACTCTGATAAAAACTTACGAAAGTTACTATCTATATATATATTATGGGTAGTTAAATATTATTTATATTGTGGATCGTGAACACCAAACTCGGGGGTCAGGTAACCCTGATTTAGGGGTGTCACAGGTTGGTATCAGAGCTGTAGTGACCAAGGTGTCACCACCTGGTAGCAGAGCTGTAGGTTATAAACCTTAAGTGGGGTGGGGAAAAATCCTAGGATTATAACCATAGCGAGATAGAGAATACTCATTTAGAGTACTAAGTGAGGGATCGTTGAAATGTATCGATAGTAAGATAAGTAAATTCGTAGTGAGAGAAATTTGTACTGGTGAAGTACTAATCAAGTTGTTAAAATTGATTGTAGGATGTCGGAAGAAGATAAGATAAGTACGAAGATGCCAGCGGCTGTCACATCAATGCCAGTAGCCGAGGTGCCAGCACAGAGCGAATCGGTTGAAGAAGTGGAGAAAGATGAACCAATGATCAATCTTGGGAGTGATCATGACGATTATCCTGAGATGTATCTAAGTGGTGATGAGGAGGCGGAGTCTGAAAAAGCTAAGGTAGAACTAAAGAATAAGATCAAGGTTGGTGAACAAGATCAGCTATCTGTGGAAGTCCAAGAACTCCGAAGCAATGTATTTCTTTTGGAGGAGTTGTGGAAGACGAAGCGGGCATTACGCGAAATGACTGAAGAACGGAACGAGCTGAAAGCGTAGGTGGAGAAGATGAAGGCTGAAGGTGGTGGATCGTCTGAAGGAACCGACAAGAAGGACAAGAAGAAAAGAAAGAGGAACAATGACAGTGACAACTCTAGAAATTCGAACCCGATGAAAAAGAAAGCATGTAGCAAGTGTGGTAAAACTCACGTGGGGGAATGCATGATGTGGAAGAACGTGTGCTTCAACTGTAAGCAAGAAGGACATATCTCTTTGCATTGTCCTAAATCGAATATGAGGAAGTGTTTTTCCTGTGGGCAAACGGGGCATGGATTTAACAAGTGTCCCAGCAAGAAGAAGACTGGTGAAGGAAGTGGACATTAGACAACTTAGATATAAGTTGTAGTATCTTTTGGTAGAAGTTTCTGGTATTAGGTTATGTAATATCGAGAATGATGTTTGAACATATGTAAATATATATGTTTGTATGAATAAAATCTTTATTTTCTATATGAATATAAGATTATGATTAATTTGTGAGTTCTTAAAACTCATACTTATGGTATGTTCATGACTCATAGTTATATGAGCTGTTTTGAACCCCTCAGTGAATGGACGCCAAAGGTCTGACTAGGATAAGTTCATAAACTCATATAATTGTGGCAAGTTCCTGAACCCCTAGGTGTGGTAAGTTTGATGAACTGGGAATAGTGGTGTGTGAATGGAGAATTGCGACTTTTTGTATAAAGTTGAAGAATTGCAACTTTTTGTGTAAAGTTGTGTTGTTAGCCCTAAATTTTTTTTTTTTAAAAAAAGGTAATAATATGTGTTAAAGTATTATAAATACTATGTGCTATTTGAATAAATATGCGATTACTTGAGAATTATGTGTTGAATTCTTATTGTGTTAAGAATTTGTATAGAGAAAGAATATTAATGTAAGATTTTTTTTTAAAATCAGATCATGCCGCCTAGACGACATAATCGAAACCAAAGAGAAGAACAATCAGTGAATAACGAAGGAGGTCAAATGGACTCGATGCAGAATTTTGTGGATATGCTGGCCCAAGCTATGGAAAATAGGGCTCCAGCCAGGGGAAGACCAAGGAATCAGCCAGCCGACAGATTGGCTAATTTTAAGGATTTTAAAGCGGTAGGACCACCAGAATTTAAGGGGACTATGGATCCAATTGAAGCCCAAACTTGGGTGAAAGAGATGGAGAAAGCGTTCGTGATTGCCCGAGTGGCGAAAGAGAAAAAGACGGCTTTTGCAACATACTTAATGAAGGGAGAAACCAATTATTGGTGGGAAACCAATCAAGCAAGAGCGGGTACGGCGGTAGTAGCATGGACAAGATTTAAGGAGTTGTTCTTTGAGAACTACTTCTCGCTGAGTATGCAATCTCAGATGAAAGTTAAGTTCTTGGAACTTAAGCAGGAGAATATGTCTGTTTCAGAGTATGCTGCTAAATTCAACGAATTGGCGCGATTTGAACCTCATCAGGTGGATACAGAATCAAAAAAAGCAAGAATGTTTGAGAACGGACTGAAACCAGGGATATTCAACAAGGTGGCAGTATTGCAGATCAACACGTTTGCTGCTTTACTGGAGAAAGCGTTAATTGCTGAAGGAGGAAGCGAGGCTGCATCTCGTTTTCATCAGGAGAAGAAGAAGAAGACCAATGAGGGTGGAAGCAACGGTGGTAGTAACCCAAACAAGAGGAAGTGGAGCGAGAATACCCAATCGGGTAGTAAAACTAAAGGGAATAGGAAAGGAGGAGAGCCTAGTGCGAATTGTGGGAAGAATCATGCTGGTGTTTGTCTGAAAAAGAAGGGAGTCTGCTATAACTGCGGGCAAGAGGGGCACATGTCGCCCAATTGTCCCATCCCGAAAAAGATTCAAGGTTGCTATGCGTGTGGATCGACTGATCATCTGGTTCGGAACTGTCCAAAGACGAATACAGAAAAAGAAAGTGCCAACAAGGGACCTGGTGGTGGAACCTTGCAGATTCGAGGACTTGCACAGCCAGGAAGACCAATAGATCGTACATTCAACATGACGGCGCTAGATGCAGTAGCTACTCAAGAGGTGGCAGCAGGTAACAATTTCTCTTAATATTTAAATTACGCGATTGATATTGAATAAATATGGCTGTGAATTGTTTTCTTTTATAGATTCAAGTCATATGTTAGAATTTGAAACACAAATTAATATTGTGTTGATAAAAACGAATTGATGATACAACTTTAAAAGATTGTAGAGAATAAGAAAGCGGTGATTCCGAGGATGGAATCCTTTTAAGGAGGGGTGAATGTGATAACCCGAGATTTTGAATAATCAAAATTTTACGTATAATTTTTTTTTATTTAATATTGACATTGACTGTTAATATTGTACTGAGAATTTGTGAGATAAGTCTCGAGAATTAGTTAATATGTGATTTGACTAAGAAAATAGAGTAGAGTTGTGCTTAACAACTTTAGAAAACCCTAACCCTAATTTTCGGATAGGGATTCGATAGAAAATACAATTAAAATAATTGTTGATGATGTGTTTGGACTGTATAGAAATATTGACCAATGGTTGACTGGATGGGGTTTATAATTAATAAACTTTAATAAGGGATTTAAAACCCTAATCTTAAATTCAGAAAATAAATTATACAGTTAAAAAAAACCTAATTGTACGTTAAGGAACCCTAATTTAAAATCTAGGATTTCCTAAACCCTAATTAGGCATCTCTAATTTTTTATTAGCATGTCTAAAGTGTATTAAACTTTAATATGATTATAAAACCCTAATTATATTTTAGTTATATTAATTTCTATTTTACAAACCCTAATTGTAATTTAGGAATTTAATTTTTCTAATTATAACCTTAATTGGAAATTTTAGTAGTTAGATTTTTAAAACCTAAGGGTTAGGATTTTAGGGTTAAACCCTAGATTGCTCAAACCATAAACCCTAAGGGTTTGTGTATTGGACAAGAATGCCTTTAAAAATATTTATCAAATAACAAAAATGCCCTTTTTGGATTATTTTTTTTAGTAACTTGTAAAATGGCCAAGAGCTTTAGTTGGTGACCAACCCACTTGACCTTGTGACTCCTAAAAATCTCAGCAATCAGCCTCCAAGTGACAGCTAGCATCAGATCTTGCAACATACAATGCATCCTAGCAATATATATAAAGATTTGGGAGAGAGAAAATCATAAAAACTAGCCATTTTGATATCTTGCTCTCACCTACTCTCTCTCTCTCTCACTAGAAGCTCCAAAAATCTCAAGTGTATCAGTCCCTAGAACATCCACTTGATCACCTAGATCAGATTTGGAGAGCAAGATCAAAGATTTAAAGAAAGAAGGTATAAACCTAATTTTTATTTTTGATCCATGTTGCTAAGAAAATGTTTTTGTTTATATGTTTAGATCTTTGCTAGATGATGTTTAATGATGATCTATGTTGATATAACATAGATCCATAGCATCAAAATGCTTTAAAATCGAGTTTTTTTAAAACTGTCAAGAACATGGTTTGTGGTCTGACAAGCTAATGTCAGGCGCCACCGATTCGTGTATGTTTATGCTTATTGTTGTTTTAAGTTTTGTATTTGTAGCCTGGTATGAGATCTTTCATCTGGAAGTGAAACTTCAGTCATTGGGTATCTAGATTTCATTTTATAGACGGTTAAACCACGTTGACCAAGCATGACCAGACTAATTCTGGGTAACCCAGAAAGTATTTTTCTGTCTCTGACAAGCTTTTCAAGGTCATATATCTGACAGGTTTTGTGTTTTTTGTTGATGTTGTTATAATACATGTGTATCCTGTTATCTGGAATGCAGATCCATGCTTTAATATCCTTTATATCACTAATAGGAACGAAGTAATAGGTGATCAAAGTAGACCACTCGGTCTGTTTTTGACGTTTCTGGAAAACCCAGAAACAAATGAACTAAGCCTCTGACAACTTTTGACCGAGCTGGATCTGACGAGGTTAATATGTTTTAGTTGATTTGTTTCTATCTTGTTGTTCCTTGGCATGCGGGCTAGAAGTATAAATCAAGAAATAATTTGTTTGATGACCAGAACCTAGATCAAATTGAGATCAAATGTGCCTAGTCGAGTTTTTGGGTTTCTGGAGAAACCCAGAATGAGTCTGACAGCTTCTTTGAAGCTTTGGATCTTGCATAATTGTTATTGTATGATCTAAATAAGGCTTGATTGTTGTAATACTACATTTATACTACATGATCGATGCATAATGTAGCCCAGAACTTGATCATGCTGTGAATTAAAGTCGGTCAAACGATGACCCTTAAACACGAAGCTGTCAGTGTTCTTGAGCTCAGGAACACAAACAGCGACGCTTTGTGTCGCTAAAGGGCTTTAGCGACGGTTTATTTAATTTTTATTTTCAAAATTTCCGGTAATTAATTAAAAATTAGAAATAAATTATAAAAATTACCAAAAATGATTTTAAAAATTATTTTAAATTATGAAAAATAATTTTTGACTAATTGGAATATTTTTCTTTAATATTTATAATTATTTCAATATTAAAGGTATTTAATTTATTTAATTAGTGTATTAAATAAATTAGAGAAAAATGATTTAATATTATGAAAAATTATTTTAAATAAGAATAATGTATTTAAAAATCCAGGGAATTTATTGTTGATTATTCGCAATTAGTGCATGTTTTTATTCAGAAATATATATTTGTAGAATAACTGTTGTTGGATATTCATATATGTAGAAGTTAGAATTGACAATACAGATAATTCCTGTTTATTTTCAAATTATACTGAGAAATGCCTTAGCTAATTATTCTGGCTAGACGAACAATTGTTAGAACTTGATAGATTCGAGAAAATAAATTCAATTATTATTGACAGATCGATGCCAATTATTTCGGCTCGACCGAGAAGTAAATAAAAATTTGAAATACTAGTATTTCATTGTAAAATCAAAATCTTGATTCTAAGACTGAGAAGAACAATCTTTTATATAATGGAACATTTTATTGGACGTGAATTCGATCTTTGCGCGCGCTTTAAGTATTATGCATAATATATGGTATAATAAGCTGATCACTTGTTATACTTGCAGAGGGGTATGATTTAATCTTTATGGTTATCTGATACACCTGAGTATATATCAAAGTAAATCTTCGATATCTACCCGAGAAAATAAGTTCAAGATCTTGTGTGATCGCTCAGTATTAAATCTGGAAAACATTCTACTTTATTATTTCGTAGAATTGATTCTTGATTATTCATTAGAATATCGTAGAAACTTTGAAAGCGTTGTAAACTTTCATTATTAAATTATTGTATTGTACAGGATACGAGAAGACTTGTTATTGAATAACGATTTGTTCAGCTATTTCAAAGTTCCCCAAACTTTGGTTTCATTCTATCAAAATAGATAGTCTGTTGTTTTGAATTCTTATACATTTATTGTATGTCTTAACTTGCGGGGCAAATTAGTTGCTCACCCTTGCTAAATAAAACTTTTCAGCTAGGGACGAAGTTGCAGGAGGTGCTGCGAAGGATAAAGGCAAAGGCATAGTTATTAACTAGTTATAATTAACGTATTTATTATGTTGTATTATAAACCCTTTTTGTATATCTAAAGGGTATGTTTGTAAAGTTAAGGTTAGAAAACCTGGGTGATGTATTATTAAACTCTGATAAAAACTTACGAAAGTTACTATCTATATATATATTATGGGTAGTTAAATGTTATTTATATTGTGGATCTTGAACACCAAACTCGGGGGTCAGGTAACCCTGATTTGGGGGTGTCACATAAACTCTGTCACTCATTTGTATCTATTTGATTCATGGAGGTGATCAGTTTCTATGAATCTTCAAGATACTATTGTAGAACTAATCATACTCTATATGTTATCAAAAACTTAAACATAGATTTGTACATACATACTAACCCATCAGCAAAGATTACTCCACTTAAGAATAATTAAACCTTGGTATGCTTATGACCTATTTCAAACTTCTTTCAAGATGTTATCTTCAACCTAAAACTTGGATGGAGAGAAAGTTTGTTAGCATTTGAGTTTTCAACTTCAATGTACTTTTTCTCTTCTCCTTTTTAGGTAGAGTATTGTCTCTTGATAGAATACTGTTATAGTGTATAAGGTGGTGCAACATGATGTACACATTTATACTGATGAGGAACCGTACCTTTACATTGTCAGTTTCTTGACAGTAATTTATCTTGATATATTGAGGTTAGGCATTGATGTGCATACTTTTTCCTTCACTTCTGACAGCTTGTTGCTCCAGTTTTCCTTTGATCAATCAGTCATAGTCTTGAATATGTAGGCTCAGAGAATCTTGACATCTTTAGTTATTTGATAACCTTGAGTCCTCAAGGTTCGCATCCAGCTGTTAGTTGGCCAAATATAGATTTGAGAGATTCTTCTTTCTTCTCTGAATGAGTACTTCTTAGCACATATGGCCTTTTCATCTTTCAGTCTGGTGGATGTTTGACTTTTTGTTATTGATACCTCTTGAGCTCCCATATGTGCTCTTCAGACTACAAGATTGACTATAGGCAAGGATTGGTCTTGTTGTTATGGCATTTAAGAACATGGACCAATCTGATCAGCTTCAGGTGTATACACACATTTACCTGTACACAATATTTCTAATGTGTGAGCTCATCTGCATTTACAAGTGACTTACTATTAAACTAAGTTTAGAACAATGTTTATGTCTAGGATCAGACTCAAAGCGATTAGCTTTTGAATATAGCATGAGAACCTGCTCTGATACCAATTATTAGTTCCCAATAAGCACACAATAGATCTAGAAGGGGGTTAAATAGATCCTTTTTATTTTCAAATACCTTTCATGTTTATTTTGTATCGATAATGAATTAGCAAATGACAAACATAAGAATCTTTTCAAGCACAGCGGAATAAGTAAAATATCCCCTTCATTGAAATATTCATAATCATACATACATTGTTCTTAGAGCTAGTTAAGTGGTAAGCAGTTAATACTTACATAGCAGTTATAGCAGTTAAGTACATAATGTAAATGACAGTAAGTAAATGACTAAATATAAAAGACACAAGGGATTTTAAGTGGTTCAGAGACTAAAGCTCCTAATCCACTCTTCTGTTTTAACTAGCAGGATTTCCACTAAGGAAGGGCAGCACCCTGAATCACTAAGATTCCTTCGAGGCCAACAGCCTTGGAACTTTAATTCACTAAGAACACTTCAAGCCCAGTAGGCTTGGAACTCCTCTAGTTCCTTAAGAACTCTTTAAGTCCAGCTGGTTTGGAATTTCATTTAGTCCCTCCAGAAAAGGACCCCTCAGGCCCTGGCTTCTTGTTGGGGTTAACGTTGTTGTTGTTGGTGCCTTGCTGCTAAGATGTCGTTAAGCTTGAACATCTTCTGTACTTAGCAGCTTGGTGTGGTCTCCTTTGCATTCTACGTAGAGTCTGAACCACATCTTCTTTGGTGCAGCTGATCTTCAATCTTTTCTGCTCGTCTTCATCTGATGTCAGTTGTTTACCATCACCATTTGAGTTTGCTAAGTGTTTGAGCTTTTGGTAGACTTCGTCTGGCACTTAGCATTCCCTGAACCCTTCTTGAATGGTTTGCAGATATGGTTTTGTATCTGTTTTGTTTCAGCTTTTGGTTTATGGTGATTTGTTTAGTGGCTTTCTGGATTTTCATTGTGCTCTGCCACTTTTCTGAATGCTATTTTCTTGGCCTTCTCGGCTCTCAGCTTGGTTGCCATCTTTAGTGGCATTCTCATCTTTGTTGAGTGAAGCTTTAGTTCATTCATTTCCTTCTTTAAAGCTACTTTACTTCCACCTTTGTAGTCTCACTATCACTGATACTTATTCTGATTAGCTCTAGTGGAACTCGTAGAGTCAACAATATAGAATTCCAACAACTCAAAGATTCTACAACTTTAGCAACTCCTAATCTTTGAAGCTCTTGTTGATTTATACTCCTTCACAACCTTTTCGTTGGAATGTAGCCGTTAGGAGCTATTTGAATTGCTTCGCAGATCTCGAGTTATTTGATGTAGACTACAAATGTGACATGATAACTCCTTTATGACTTTCTGACTATTTCACCTACCCCGTCAGAGATGTCACTTTGATGTCTCGGGCAGGTAGTCATCTTTATTTCTTCTTGCTGACTTCTTGATTAGAACGTCAGGATCTGTCCTTTTGCATCGATGCTCTCAATAAGCTATATTCGAATATCACTCTTCAAATTAAACCGTTGACAATGCTTTAATCTTCAGATGACCGAACTCTATGATTTTGATGCATATTTTTGGACCTGATCGTAGTGTCTTGTTGAATGTTGCTCATTGACTTATTGAGAGAACACTATGATCCTGTGGAGTGTTCACTGGATCTTCAATGTAGAACACATCTTTCTTCTATTGTACAGTGCTTCAATACTTCTATTTTCCTTGACTGATCTCAGGAACAGATAGCTTAACTTCTTATTCTGGTCTCTTCCGAATAGCAAGACACCTCAGATTTGTGGCATGTATAGCTCGCTTTCTCCTTGTGATTTCCCGTTCACTTATCATCAATGGACTGACCCAATGCTTAATCACTTTAGCCTTGTTCTTCATAAGCTGACCAGTATCTCAGTGTACACTTCATCAGTTCCTGCTTTGTTTGGCAAACACTACGATCCTGGTTGACCCCAAGATCATTGTCTTCTGTTCATTTGAAAGCTACTACACTTGCTGACTTTTCATTAGTCAGTCACTGTTACTGAAGTCTTCTTTTGATCTACTTGTGGAAGAATTCAT
This sequence comes from Panax japonicus, assembly GCA_020205505.1. Lineage (NCBI taxonomy): Eukaryota > Viridiplantae > Streptophyta > Magnoliopsida > Apiales > Araliaceae > Panax > Panax japonicus. The sequence goes on from CM035098.1 coordinate 15,494,525, forward strand.
CTTGAATGGAATTACAACTCAATCTGGATGCTGATTGGGTTGGTGCTTAGATCTTCTGTTAGCTTGCTAGCCATTCTTCGAGTGCTCTTTGGTTTCTTTTAGGTGGAATGTGTCTTTGCAGGTCAAACCAAAGGCTTCATCCTTTGGCCCTTTTGGGAGTGCTCATTTGTTGCGAATCGTGTTTACTCTACGATTCTTCCTTGGCGTTATGAGCACTTATGTTGAAGTCTTAGTTCTACACTCTACGATTCTGCTTGGATTATGTTGACACTAAGACTCAGTGATCAGATCTTGACACTCTACGATTTTTGCCTTTAAGCTTGATGTCTTCATCTGATCTAGCTCGACTACGATCTCTGCTTCTCATTTGATCAGTAGACTCTACGACTCCGAGTGTATTCTACGATTCTTGACTTTGCTTTGGCAAATGCTCGATCGGCTCTTAGACAGGCTGTCTCTACAATTTTGAACATGACTTCCTCAACAGACTACGACTTTGAGGAAGTTCTTCTCCACATAGTACGATCCTTCCTCGTCTCTCCTGGCAGTCTACGAACTCCGAGATCTACTATCTTGCAGACTACAATTCTGCGTTGATAGTTCTCGAGCTTTCCTCAACTCTCCTGGCAGACTACAATTTCTAGTGCAGTGCTCGACGATCAAGCATGCCTATCTATTACATTATAAGATTAACCTAACAAGTTTAATCTTTCTATATTTATAGTCCTTGTACATCATTTCTTTTTAAGGACCTTACAAAGTTGTTTTGCTTATGTAGGATCAACCTAACACATTTGATCAATTCATTCTAAATCCTTGTACATATGTTCCTATTATCTATCAAAGGACTTTACAGCTTTTCTTGATGCAAGTATACTTGCATATTCATTCATTTATATCATAATAAAATCATATATAAATAGGAATATCATTCACATGATTATTCCTAACATTCTTTTTAGTGGCTTACTGTACGTTCTGCACTAAACTCTTAACCAAGGATTTTTTTGTGCCTTTGTACCTAACAAATGGTATAATTAGAGTTTAGTTCTATTTTGACTAGCTTTACAACTTGAGTTAATCATATGGCACAAGCCAAAATTGGTTATAAACTTGGTGGTGTAAATAAACCAAATTTTTTTAACAAAGATAAATTTTCTAATTGGAAAGTTCGTATACAAGCCTTTATGGATGATATAGATGATGAACTATTTGACACATTGTTGAATGGACCTTATGTACCTATTTAGGTAGTGTCTTTTAAGTTGGCTTCTACTCCTAAAGATTTAAACAAGGTTTGATGTAAAACGAAGGATCGAATAAACATAGAATATATGAAAAGAGTTGGTTGACTTTGATAAAAGGGCCAAAAACATTTTGTTTATGGCTCTAGAAGATGAGCTATTTGAGAATGTGGTCAACTGCACATCAACCAAAGAATTTTGGGAAGCACTTCTAGTTATACATGAAAGGATTTAAGAAGTCAAAGAGAACAACAAGTCACTCCTCATTTAACAATACGAGACATTTTCTCATATTTCTAGGGAAGACATTACAATAGCATATAAGAGGTTTAACATCTTGCTCAACTTACTAAGATCGTTTGGAAAAGATTATCCCAACAAAGATGTAAACATTAAATTCATAAGAGCATTGCCAATCAAGTGGGATGCCAAAACTACTGCCAATAGAAAATCTAACAATATGCATAAGATGACTTTTTAAAAGCTCTATGGTAACTTGTTGTCCTATAAACTGGATCTACATCAAAGATCAAAAACAACAACTGAGGCTAAGAAAAATAATATGGGTGTAACCCTTAAAGTAGCTGAAGCTTCTTCCAATGCTCAATTAGAAGAAGATAATGATTTTCATGATGATTAAAATTCAGATAAGGCATACTTAGAAGGGGGTTGAATAAGTGTGAGAAAAAATTATGAACAATTTTTAAACTTTAATCCAAACTACTAAATTCATCCTATTATATTAATGAATGCATCTTGCTAAATTAATATGGCCTACCAAATTGACTATCTACATTTAAGAAAATATCCTGCTGAATTTATAACTTAGAGAAAATACTTGGTGTTAAAGAATAATCTCAAGATAATGCAAATATTCAAATTTTAATTATTAAGATAATTAAAAAGCTTTTGTGAGTAATTAAAGTAAAGCAATTAATAGAATTAACACCAAGATTTTTTACGTGGTTTAGCTATTACCTTCTATAATAATAGCCTAGCTCACGTCCAATACCAACTAGTATTGGAGCCTCACTTTTATTTCTTTAAATTGACCCTTGTTACAAAATAGATTCTATCAAATTTGAATTACAATAATTCACTTGAGCACTCTTGCTCCTTGTGCACCAATGCACTCCTTAAGCACCTATGCTTCCTTGAATCTGTTTGTAAACAAACCTTAATCCACCTGGATTAAATTCATTTAGACGACACTTAGTCTAAAAAATAAGATTACAAATATAGAGGTCTAATTATCAAAGTAAATAAGCAATTTAACAATGAAAGGACCAACTAATGAATGCAATGATCAAGTAGTAAAAGAGATATCACCAATATGAAGCTCACAAAAATTAGATGAGAAATAATCTGAATATTAATTGCACAGCAGTTGAGAATTTGCACCAAGAATAACAGAGTAGCTTTTCAAGTATATGAGTGCAAAGATTAATTCAAGTGTTGTGTTTAATCACTGATTTTAGATCTTCTTTTATAGCCCACAAAACAACCATTGCAAATAATTATTTCCGTTATCAAACTTTATTTACGTTGCCAACAGAATTCTTAATAAGATAAGTAACGTTCCAAATTTATTTCCGTTGGAAAGTATTCTTAACAGATATAGACTATTTCAAAGATTATCCACAAAGATAAGAGGTTTCGTGTAAATCTCATATAATCCATATGAATAATAACTGCCGCCTCATAAATGTTACTCAGATAATGAAGTGTTAGTTATGTAAATAAAATGAAGTGTAATGTAAATCATCTTTCCAAGATAATGATTATCTTATATTTCTAAGATTTATGCAATCCACTATATGATAGTAATCATATCTCTGCCGCCACAAGCTAAAGAACTTTTAAGTTTCCAACAAAACTAATGCACATGTATATAGTATTATCAATACTCTCATAAAATCTTCTAACACATGGCAGCCATAAAACAATTTAATTCGGACAATAAAATAATTATTATTTTATCATAATGTAAAGTATGTATGAATAAATAATCATGTTAAATGCACACATAAAATATCCTAGAGCCTTGTATTGAAAAATCGAATTTTTGCATTGACCTTATATAAAATTCTTAGGACTCAAATCTTCAAAGTCTTTTGACAATAATCCTTTCATCAACTTCCTGAAATTTCATAATAAACAAATTAGTATAAAATATCAAGTCATCATCAAAACAATAAGGTTAGAATATTAACAAGTCAACATTTTCCCCCTTTTTGATGATGACAACCTAAAAATTGTAACTCCCCCTAAATTCATGTATATTCAAAAATTTCAGGATAAAATAAAAAATATCCAAAAAAAATTATCATCATGCCTCTTTTTTAGGCATTATTCATCCTGAAAAATTGTTAGCTTTAACAAATATTTGATAAACAGAAACTTTTTGCAATATAATATCAAATTATCTAATACTGGTGCCAACCAATCGTTCAAAAATAACCCATCAAAAAACTAGAAATAGAAACTTACCAAACTTAACAAATACTGGTGCCAACCAAATCATTTTTAAACAAAGCTAATAAAACCATAAAATTAGCAGCATTTTTCGTACTTCTTCATAGCAACTCGTTAAGTGTCTCCCCCTTTGTCATCAACAAAAAGGTCTTCAGTCTATATCGTCAACATGGATAACGGGTAGAGGACGAGAAGTGAAATAAGGACGGTGGAGAAGACGATGAAGCTTATTTTCCAAAGAAAATTCAAGAGCAAATCTAGGAGGACGAGGAATAAAGGTCTCATTTGGTAGAGGAAGGTCTAAAAAATCTCCAACGTACTTGGCCATCCATTTGCATCGAGGCCATTCCAGGATTGGAGAGTACATCCTGTCAAAATGCAGCTTCCTACTAACTTCATTCATATGAACAGACATAAAATTAGCAAATTCCCCAATCTGATAACTAACAAACTTAAGTTCTTGACTCAATTGATAAGAATTCCTGTTGATCTTCCTTGGAGGGCTTCAACCATAGCAGCCGTTTGTAACTCAAAACCAGCTTGTAAATCAATAAATTCATCTTCTATTTGGGAAAAACATTGTTTCAAATCATTAGCCCGAATGGATAATTTCCCTTTTTCCAAAACTAAAAGTTTGTGTTTAACATCAAGAATATCAATACACATAGACTCTTGCTTTTTAAGGATTTGAGTCAATAAATTGACTACTTCAAGAGATGAGACTGATGAAACAGAACTTGGTGGAATAAGAGAAAGATCATGAATAATTCAAATGAATAGACCATCAACAAATGAGATATAAGATTGTTTTAGATTTGTAGAATCAATGAATTCATTATGTGAAACCATAATTTCATCATCAAGAAAAATTTTAAAATGCTGAAACATTTTTATCAGAAATAACCCATAATGAAGACATTTTTTAACTTGCCGAATATAACTGAGCATATGGGACAACATCATGAGAGAATAATTAAAACAAACACCTTTTAAAATCATAGCAACAACTACAAGATCTTGATAAGTAAAATCTGCTCCACCACCAATTCGTGGAAACAGATTGTAACGAATCAACTTATGCAAGACACATGCAGTTGGACACACATCAACGATTTTGGGAGTGAACAGAGTAGTCAAGGACGAATCATTCATCACAGTGCGGAGTTGTTCAAGAGGAGGAAAGGGAATATAAGCAGCACCTTTTAAGGTAAAAGGACAAGGACCAGAAGAAGGAATACCAAATATACTTCTAAAATTAACAACTGTGAAAAACAGATATTTTCTCTTCACAAAAGACGGGTAACAATCCCCATTACATTCTAGATTTGTATAAAACTGTTGTACCAACTGAGGATACGCTCTAGTGGGGGGAAAGCATAGTAGACATGCCACAATAAGTGAAAAGTTTTTTTAAAGAAGAATTTTTGAAATAAAATAAATCCATAATTTTTTCTTAAACAAACTGTTTGGTAGCAATAGAAGTTTTGAATCGGGCTTCAAAAATCTGACCCCGAAAGAAATTATCAGGTAAATCAGAAGTACCAGAGAAAGGGTTTACTAGAGTAGATGGCGATTCTGGTTGAGAGAAAAGAGGCTCGGAACCAGGAGATTATTGGGGCTTCTCTTTTTGACTAGAAGCTGAAAACTTCAGGAAAGAAAAACTAGAATCAAACCCATCAAAGTCATCGGAAGAGACATGCACAGATGTCTGATGAGTCTGTCTTTTGGACTTCTTCGGTGATCTCACAATATAAAGGGATCGTGGATGTTTTCCTTCTTTGATGGCGATACCAGATGATCGTTTGTTGGCATGAGTCTTCATTATCATTGCATAAATTAGAGCGTTCAATAACAAAGAAAAATTTTATGAGTATGTGTGAGAAAAGGATGAGGTCTGCATTTAATAGTGTAATGTTGGACTCCGAATAGACTCCTTGAAAAAATCAACAACCCTCAGTTCTTGTCTTTTCAAATTTTAAAACCCATAATTAAATCTGCCGTGAATTTTTCCAGACAGATACGTCTCACATAGCCTTCGATTATGAACAGATAATGTATATCAACTGGACGTATTTAAAATAATAACATGCAGATATATTGTAGATTTAAAATATTTTATGTGTGAAATATTTTAGTACGTAATCAATATTTATTCCATGCACATTCCAAGTTCTCTCCTTAGCATGCAAAACCTTTCTTCACTTAAGGGTTTGGTAAAAATATCAGCCAATTATTTTTCTGTTGGAATAAAAATTAATTTAATTAAACCTTTTGAAACATTATCCCTTAAGAAATGATGCCTAACTTCTATATGTTATGTGAGTGAATGCAAAACAGGGTTTTTTGATATGTCAATAATGCTAGAATTATCACAATAAATAGGCACACTATCACATAAAATATTAAAGTCACATAAAGTTTGTTTTAACCATAAAATTTGAGAGCAGGAACTCCTTGCAGCTAGATATTCACCCACTGTGGTTGATAAAACAACTGAAGTTTGCTTTTTGTTATGCCATGTCACAAGAGTGTGACCTAAAAATGTGCAGGCACCACTCGTACTTTTTCTATTAATTTGACATCATGCATAGTCAGCATCTGAATAGCCCATTAATTCAAAATGATTGCAAATTGGATAAAATAGTCTCAAATTGATAGTACCACTTAAATATTTAAAAATTCTTTTAACAGCTTGTAAGTGGGATTCCTTAGATTTTGCTTTAAAACGTGCACACAAACATACACTATACATAATATCTGGTCTAGATGCAGTTAAATATAATAGACATCCAATCATACCTCGATATTTAGTTACCTCCACATCTATACCTTTTTCATCAGATGTAAGCTTTGTTGAAGTGCTCATTGGTGTAGCCTTTGAATTGGATCCCTCAAAACCAAACTTTTTAAGTAAATCTTTTGTATATTTGGTTTAATGGATATATATATATATATATATACCTTCCTTTGTTTACTTGATTTGGAGTCCCAAAAAGTAATTAAGTTCTCCCATTAGACTTGTATCGAACTCCTTATGCATGTACTTAGAAAACCACTCACAAAAGAAATCATTAGTAACACAAAAAATTATATCATCTACATATATTTGTACAATAATAATATCTCTATTTTCATGCCTAATGAATAATGTAGAATCAATTTTTCCTCTAATAAAACTATTTGAAAGTAAATACTTACTCAACCTTTCATACCAAGCCCTTGGAGCTTGCTTTAACCCATAGAGAGCTTTCTTTAGCTTGTAGACATGGTTTGGATACCTTTCATGTTCAAATCCAAGAGGTTGTTTTACATATACCTCTTCATTGATGTATCTGTTGAGGAAGGCGCTCTTTACGTCCATTTGATAAAGCTTGAACTTCTTGTAACAAGCAAATGCTAACAAGATTCGGATGAACTTTAGTCTACCAACTGGAGCGTAAGTTTCTTCGTAGTCGATCCCTTCTTATTGATTATATCCCTGAGCTACTAGCCTTACTTTGTTACGAGTGATTGTGTCATGCTCATCAAGCTTATTCTTGAATACCCACTTTGTTCCAATGATAGAGACATCTTTAGGAGGGGCATAAGTTCCCAGACTTGGCATCGTTCAAATTACTGAAGTTCTTCTTGCATTGTCATTAGCCAGCTTTCATATAGAATAGCTTCCTTCGCACTCTTTGGCTCAATTTGTGATAGTAATGCAGAAAATGCACATTAATTTTGCAATCCTCTTCTTATAGTGATTCTTTGTTAATATCTTTAATAATGTTTTCTGGTGGATGATTCTTGAGATATCTTGCAGTCTTTGGCATTTGTATATAATGTATTACTTCTTCTTGTTGAGGGATATCCACTTCAAGCTCTTGTGTTGTTCCTTATTCCACTCCTTAAGAGTTTTCCAAATCAGCTTGCTGGATTTGTCCATTTGGCTTGCTTAATAGATTTTTCTGGTTTGCTGGATTCACTGATATCTCCAAATTTCTTGCATCCTCATCTCTTTCTTTTGGGAGATCATTGTGAGTTTCATTAAATGTAATATGAACATACTCTTCAACACATAGCTTGTTAATATTAAATACACGATAAGCTTTACTATTTTGTGAATAACCAATGAAAATTCCTTCATAAGATTTAGCATCAAATTTTCCCAAGTTATCACTAGTATTTGAATAAAACATTTAGATCCAAAAACTTTGTAATAACCTATATTAGGAATCTTATTATTTAAAAGTTCATAAGGAGTCTTCAAAATGATTGGACGAATAAGTACTCTATTCAAAACATAGCAAGAGGTGTTTACAGCTTCGGCCCAAAACTATTTAGGAAGTTTACTTTCTTGTAATAAAGTTCTAGCTGTTTCTTGTAATGTCATATTCTTTCTTTCTACAACTCCATTTTGTTGAGGGGTTCTAGGGGCTGAAAACTCATGAATAATTCCTTTTTTATCACAAAATATTATAAAGTCTTTCTGAAATTCAGTACCATGATCACTTCTTATCTTTACAAGTTTGAGACTATATTTAGTTTCCAAATTTTTTACTAATTTCTCAAATTCTTTGAATGCTTCATCTTTAGTTCTCAAAAATAATACCCATGTATATCTAGAGAAATCATCTACTATTAAAAATGCATAAAACTTGCCATTTATACTAGCATGTCTTTCTAGTCCAAATAGATCAAGATGAAGTATTTGTAAATGAGAAAAAGTTGATACCATATTCTTTGATGTGAACGATGTTCTTACTTGTTTCCCGAGATGACAAGGAACACATATTCCCTTCTTTTCATACTTTATCTTTGTCAACCCTTTGACAAGATTCTTTGAGGATAATTTTTTGATTAAATCCATGTGAACATGTCCCATTCTCTTATGCCATAAATTAGCCTCATCTTGTACAGATGCAAGACATAGTTCTTCATCATGTTGCTCAAAATCAATAGTATATATATTTCCTTCTCATTATGAAACTAGAGTAACATTGTTAGTACCATGAGAAATAGTGCATTTTTCTTTTTCAAAATTAACTTGATGATCATTATCCATCAATTGATTGATACTAATAAGATTAAATTCAAGTCCACTAACAAGATGTACATTATTAATATTAACCTTACCATTTCCTATTTTACCTTTTTTGATTATTTTGCAGGTTCGATTATCTCTAAATGTAACTGTCCCATTTTTCTCAACGAACTTTGATTTATCACCAGTCATGTGACAAGAGCATCCACTATCAAGAATCCATTTTTGAGATGGAACCCTTACCTTAAAACATACCTGTCAAGAAAAGATAATTCATCATTTTGGTACCCACATATTTTTGGGTCCTTTAATCTTAGTTGCACGTAAATCATCTTCTTTAACCCATACCTTTTTAATCTTATTTTTCTTAAAACAATTTATGTCCAAGTGACCTTTAATACCACAATTTCTACACGTTGTAAAAGGAGAGCAATAATTTAATATAAAACGTCATTTTGATTTTAAAATTTTTATATCACCCTTTTTATGCATAGGATTATAACCAATTCCTTGTCTTTCAAAGTTAAGTCTTTCTTTACCCAATATGACATTTAAATTGTGATAACCCAGGATTTCGAATAATCCAAAATTTACGAATAATTTTTTTTTTATTAATATTAATATTAATTACCAATTTTGTGACAAGTATCTGTGATACGAGTCTCGAGAAAGTCAATTTGTGTATTGACAAATAAAATTAGAGTAGAGTTGTGCTTAACGGAGAATAGAAACCCTAGCCCTAATTTTTGGAATGGGATTCGATAAAAAATATAATTAAAATAATTATATTAATATGTATGTGTATGAACGGTATAGAATTTTTGATCAATGATTGATCGGATAAAGTTTAATATTTAAAACCCTAATAAGAGATTAGAAACCCTAATCTCAGGATTAGAAACCCTAATGTATCGTTAGAAACCCTAATTATACGTCGAGAAACCCTAATTTCAAAACCAAGAATTTTAAACCCTAAATTAGGAAACCCTAATCCTAATGGGTAAGACTATTGTGTTATTAAACTTAAATATGATTAGAAAACTTTAATTATATTTTTGTATGATGAATTTCTATTTTTGAAACCCTAATTTTATTTTAAAAAATTTATTTTTCTAATTAAACCTTAAATTTGAAAATTGTGGGAACTAGAAATTTTTAAAACCTAAAAGGTTCAAACCCTAAACCTTATTGTCCAAACCCTAAACCCTAAGGGTTTCATCAAATCCAAATTCTAGAAAAAAATTGGAAATGACCATAATGCCCTTTTTGGAGATTTTATTAAATTACTTGTGAATCTTGCCAAATCAAGAGTTGGTGAACAACTCTCTTGACTTTGTGGCATTAAAAATCTCAGCAAATCAGCCCTTGTGACAGCAAGACCAGATCTAAATAACATGCATGAATTAAAGCATTATATAAAGATTCAAGAGAGAAAAAATGCAAAGAATTTGCCATTTTGCTAACCAACTCTTACCAACTCTCTCTCTATCCCAAGCCTCCGAATTTCTTAAGTAAATCAGTCATAAATTCAGTCCCTTGAGTAATCAGAAATATATTAGAGAATCAAGATCAAGATTTGGCAATAAAAAGTATAACCGAAAGTTAAAATTTTGATCTTTGATGCTTGAGAAAATTTGGTGTTTTTGTGTTTATTATTATGTAATAGGATGTTTTTAGTTGTTATATAATGATCCATGATGGATCCATAACATCAAAGTGTGATAAAATCGAATTTTCAAAATCTGTTCTTGAACAAAATCTGTGGTCTGACAAGCTAATATCAGGGGCCACAGATTCTAGTTCGTATGTTGTTTTTGTTGTTTAATCGTTGTTACATGTAGCCTTGTATGTGGTCTTTAATCTGCAAAAGAAATCAGAGTCATTGCATGTCTGGATTTGAAGATATAATCGGTCAAAACCCGTTGACCGGGCTTGACCGAGTAAAAATCTGGGTTACCCAGAAAGTGAAAAACCGAACCTGACAAGATTTTTGAAGGTCCATATCTGTCAGGTTGTTCGTTTTTTTGTTGATGTGGTTGTATACATGTTGTAGCCTGTAATATCTAGTCCAAGTAACTGCCTTTATATTCCATATACATCAAATGTATTGGATTTTATGGATGGTCAAAGTAGACCACCCGATATGTTCATTACTTTTCTGGAAAACACAGAATCGGTATGAACATGTTTTCTGACCGACTTTGACCAAGTGTTACATTGTGGATCTGTTGTTTTTGGACTGAAATATTGTTAACTAGTTGTTCCTTGACATGAGTACTATACATTTGAGTCATCAAACGACTTAAACCAATACCAGAACATAGATTCGATTAAGCTTGAAAGTGATCACTTGAAACTGTTTAAGCCCAGAAAAATCCCAGAAACGGTCTGACAGTAGGTTTAGCCGCTCAGATCTTCATATTATGTGATGTTATGACTGAAGTAATGACTGATTATTGTAGTATTACAGTTTGTCTACATGATCAGTGTCTAAGTTAGCTAAGAACATGAATGTACAGAAAGTTACAAGCGGTCAAACGTGGACCCTTAATCTGCCGGCTGTCAGTGTTCTTGAGCTCAAGAACACCAACAGCGACGCTTTGTGTCGCTAAAGGGCTTTAGCGATAGTTTTATTTATTTATTTTCTGAAAATTTCGGAAATTAATAAAAAAATAGAAATAAATTCTAAAAATTACCAAAAATAGTTTTAAAAATTATTTTAAATTATGGAAAATAATTTTTGACCAATTGGAGTATTTTTCTTTAATATTTATAATTATCTATAATATTAAAGGTATTTAATTTATTTAATTAGTTTATTAAATAAATTAGAGAAAAATGATTTAATATTATGAAAAATCATTTTAAATAAGAAAAATGTATTTAAAAATATTTTGAGTTATAAAATGTAACTTTTAATATTTTTGAAGAATTTTCATTAATAATTTAATATTAATGATATTATATTTATTTAATTTAAGATAAAAATGATTTAAATGATTTAAAAATCATTTTAATTAAGAATAAAATGTTAAAAAAATATTTTAAATTATAAAATATAATTTTCAATATTTTTGGAGAATTTTCATTAATAAAAGTAATATTAATGATATTTAATTTATTTAATTATTATATTAAATAAATGAATTAAAAATGGTTTTATTGATTTAAAAATCATTTAAAATGAGAAAAATGGTTTTAAAATATTTTAAGTTATAATTAATGACTTTTAATATTTAGATAATAATTTCATTAATATTTATTTATTAATGGTGATGATTTAAAAATGATTTTAATTATTTTAAAAATCATTTAAGTAGAATATTGATGATTTAAAAATATTTTAAGTTATTAATAATAACTTTAATATTTTGGAATGTATGTTATTAATATTTTTATATTATTAAATATTAATAATGATGTGATTATTTGATAATTAAATCATTTAAAAATGATTTAAGTGTTTGAAAAATTGTTATAAATTATAATAAGTGTTTATAAATTATTAAAAGCTTCCGGAAAATATTATAAACGATATTTGACTTATCTAAAATAATATTGAAACTTAGAGACCAAGTTTAATTGACAATCAATGTGTTAATTGTCGGATAGGGTGATCAGAACACCGAGAATGGACCGAAGTCCAACCAGACTGATATAGTTAGATGTGATAAGTGTTTATATAGGTTATAAACACTAATGTGGCTATGTGGTAATGTGCCTAGGAGAAGTTTGACTGTAAAATACAGTGTTATGTGTTATAAATGTTTGTACTAGTTGTGAGACCGACATTGTTAAATATAGGTCTTACGAATGCAGTTAATTATATTGTGTAGCTGTAATCAACGTGGAAGGCAAGTTTCCTAACTCAACCTTGAGTTATATTTCCTTCAATTATTATAGTGGTTAATTATTGCTAATTACACCACATCCAGGGAAGTTATTGTTGATTATTCGCAGTTAGTGCATGCTTAATAATTCAAATTGAATTACTGATTCAGAAATATATATTCGTAGAATTACTGTTGTTGAATATTCAAAACTGTAGAAGTTAGAATTGACAGTACAGATAATTCTTGTTCATTGTCAAATTGTGTCGAGAAATGTCTTAGCTAATTATTCTGGCTAGACAAACATTTGTTAGAACTTGATAAATTCAAGAAAATAGTTAAATTGTTATTGGAGAATCGATGCCAATTATTTCAGCAAGATCGATAAGTAAGTAGAATTTGAAATCACAGCATTTCGTTGTAAAATCAAAATATTGATTCTAAAACTGAGAAGAACAACCTTTTATATAAAGGGAACATTTTGGGTCGTGAATTCGACCTTTGCGCGCGTTTTGAGTATTATGCATAATATAGGGTACAAGGAGTTGTCCGACTCTAAGTACTTGCAGAGGGGTATGATTTAATCTTTATGGTTATCTGATACTCCTGGTATATATCAAAGTAAATCTTTGATAGATGCCCGAGAAAATAAGTTCAAAGATCTTGTGTGATCACTCAGTATAAATCTGGAAATTATTCCACTTTGTTATTGTGTAGAATTGATTCTTGTAGAATTTTGAAAGTGTTGTACTCTTTCATTATCAAATTATGGTGTTGCATAGAAAAGGAGAAGCTTTGTTATTGAATAACAAATTGTTCAGCTATTTCAAAGTTCCCCGAACTTTGGTTTCATTCTATCAAAATAGATAGGATATTATTGTTGAGTCATATACTTTTATTGTATAATCTTAACTTGCGGGGAAATTTGTTGCTCACCCTTGCTATAAATAAAACATTTCAGCTAGGGACGAAGTTGCAGGAGGTGCTGTGAAGCAGAACAAGGGAAAAGACGTAGTTATAAATTAGTTATGTTGAATATATTTATTATGTTGTATTGTAAACCCTTTTTGTATATCTAAAGGGTATGTTTGTAAAGTTAAGGTTAGAGAAACTGGGTGATGTATTATGAAACTTTAATAAAAACTTATGTAAGATACTATCTATATATATTATGGGTAGTTAAATGTTATTTATATTGTGGATCGTGAACACCAAACTCGGGGGGTCAGGTAACCCGGATTTGGGGGTGTCACAGGTTGGTATCAGAGCTGTAGTGACCAAGGTGTCACCAGCTGGTAGTAGAGCTGTAGGTTATAAACCTTAAGTGGGGTGGGAAAAGACTTAGGATTATAACCATAAGCGAAATAGAGAATACTCATTTAGAGTACTAAGTGAGAGATTGCCGAAGTGCAACGATAGTGAGAAATGGGGACACATAGTGTGAGGAGTTTGTACTAATGAAGTACTAATCAAGTTATTTAAATTGATTGTAGGATGTCTGGAGAAGATCAAATGAGTACGGAGATGCTAGCGGCTGTTGCACCAATGCCACAAGCTGAGGTGCCAGCGCAAAGTGAATCGGTTGATAAGGTGGAAGAAGATGAACCTATGGTTAATCTGGGGAGCGATCATGATGATTATCCCGAGATGTACCTGAGTGGAGATGAGGAGGTAGAGTCTGAGCCAGCTATGGTAGAGATAAAGAATAAGACTGCAATGGAAGAACGAGATCAACTAGTTGCAGAAATTCAAGAACTCCGGAGTAAGGCGTTTCTCTTGGAGCAGCTATGGAAGACAGAACGAGCGCTAAGCGAAATGACTGAAGAAAGGAACGAACTCAAGGCGCAGGTAGACAGAATGAAGGCGGAAGGTGGTGGATCGTCTGAAGGGATGATCAAGCAGCAGAAAGACAAGAAGAAAAGGAAGAGGGACAACGATAGCCCTAATTCAGAAAAGTCAAGCTCGATGAAGAAGTAAGCATGTGGCAAGTGTGGAAAGAGCCATTTGGGAGAATGTATGTGGGGTCAGAATGTGTGTTATAATTGTGGTCAAGAAGGACATCTGTCACCAAATTGTCCTAAACCAAAGAAAGGAGGATGTTTTGCATGTGGTGGAACGAGTCATAAGGTTAAGAATTGTCCTAAAAAGAAGAAGGATTAAGTGTGTGGAGAATAATATTTTCTTTGATAGGAGATAACTTTTGTATGACTCCACTTTTTGTGTAAAGTTGTAGTAATGAATCCCGACTTTTGTCAAAAAGGGATAGTACCTATTTGTAGTTGTATGGGTTGTGTACTAAAAAGTACTATGTAATATTTGCATGAATATAAATGCAATGATATGTTTGTATGAATGAAATCTTTATTTTCTATATAAATATAAGATTAAGATTAATTTGTGTGTTCTTAAAACTCATACTTATGGTAAGTTAATGACTCATAGTTATATGAAATGTTTTGAACCCTCACCGAATGGACGCCAAAGGTCTGACTAGGATAAGTTCATACACTCATATAATTGTGGCAAGTTACTGAACTCCTAAGTGTGGTAAGTTTGATGAACTGGATATAGTAATGTGAAAATGGAGAATAACAACTTTTTGTGTAAAGTTGTGCTGTTAATCCTAATATGATTTAAAAAGGGATAGTAATATGTGAAGTACTAAATGTACTATGTGCTATTTGAATAAATATGCAATTACTTGAGAATTATGTGTTGAATTCTTATTGTGTTAAGAATTGGTATAGAGAAAAAGTATTAATATAAGATTTTTTTATTTAAATCAGATCATGCCGCCTAGACGACAGAATCGAAACCAACGAGAAGAACATTCAGTGAATGACGAAGGAGGTCAAGCGGACCCGATGCAAAATTTTGCAAATATGATAGCCGAAGCTATGGAGAATAGAGCTCCCGCAGGAAGAGGAAGAGCGAGAGAACAGCCCGCTGATAGATTAGCCAATTTCAAGGATTTTAAAGCGGTAGGACCGCCGGAATTCGAAGGAACCACCGATCCGATTGAAGCCCAAACTTGGGTAAAGGAAATGGAGAAAGCATTCATCATTGCACGTGTGGAAGAAGAGCAAAAGACGGCTTTTGCAACTTATCTGATGAAGGGAGAAGCCAATTACTGGTGGGAGACAAACCAAGCAAGAGCTGGTACAGAGGTGGTGTTGTGGACGAGATTCAAGGAGTTGTTCTTTGAGAACTACTTCTCACCGAGTATACAATCTCGGATGAAAGTTAAGTTCTTGGAACTTAAGCAGGAGAACATGTCGGTATCTGAATATGCTGCCAAATTCAACGAACTGGCAAGATTTGCACCTCATCAAGTAGACACAGAATCAAGAAAAGCGCGAAGATTCGAGAATGGGCTGAAGCCGGGGATATTCAACAAAGTAGCTGTGCTGCAGATCAACACTTTTGCGGCTCTATTGGAGAAAGCGCTAATTGCTGAAGGGGGGAGCGAAGCAGTGTTTCGATTTCATCAGGAAAAGAAGAAGAAGACAAATGACGGAGGAAGCAGTGGAGGAAGTAATCCAAATAAGAGAAAATGGAATGAGAATACCCAGTCGGGTAATAAGTCAGAAGATAATAGGAAAGGAAGGGAGCCATGTTCGAATTGTGGGAAGCACCATGCTGGGGTTTGCCTGAAGAAGAAGAGTGTTTGCTATAATTGCGGGCAAGAGGGGCATATGTCACCCAATTGTCCCAGTCCGAAGAAAATTCAAGGTTGCTTTGGATGCGGATCGACCGACCATATTGTACGAAACTGTCCGAAAAGAAATGCTGAAAAGGAAAGCGCCAACAAGGGACCCGGTGGCGGAAGCTTGATGATTCGAGGACCTGCACAGCCAGGAAGACCAACGGCCCGTACATTCAACATGACGGCGCAAGATATAGTGGCAACTCAGGACGTGGCAACAGGTAATGATTTCATTACGCGAATAATAGGAGTTAGATAATTCTGTGAACTATTTTCTTTTATAGACTTAAGTCACAGGTTAGAATTTAAAACCAAAATTATTATGGTGTTGATTAAAATAAATTGATGATACAACTTTAAAATATTATAGAATATAAGAAAGCGGTGATTCCGATGACGGAATCCTTTTAAGGAGGGGTGAATGTGATAACCCAGGATTTCGAATAATCCAAAATTTACGAATAAATTTTTTTTATTATTAATATTAATATTAATTACCAATTTTGTGACAAGTATCTGTGATACAAGTCTCGAGAAAGTCAATTTGTGTATTGACAAATAAAATTAGAGTAGAGTTGTGCTTAACGAAGAATAGAAATCCTAACCCTAATTTTTGGAACGGGATTCGATAGAAAATATAATTAAAAAAATTATATTAATATGTATGTTTTTGAACGGTATAGAATTTTTGATCAATGATAGATCGGATAAAGTTTAATATTTAAAACCCTAATAAGAGATTAGAAACCCTAATCTCAGGATTAGAAACCCTAATGTATCGTTAGAAACCCTAATTATACGCCGAGAAACCCTAATTTCAAAACCAGGAATTTTAAACCCTAAATTAGGAAACCCTAATCCTAATGGGTAAGACTATTGTGTTATTAAACTTAAATATGATTAGAAAACTTTAATTATATTTTTGTATAATGAATTTCTATTTTTGAAACCCTAATTTTATTTTAGAAAATTTATTTTTCTAATTAAACCCTAAATTTGAAAATTGTGGGAACTAGAAATTTTTAAAACCTAAAAGGGTTCAAACCCTAAACCTTATTGTCCAAACCCTAAACCCTAAGGATTTCATCAAATCCAAATTCTAGAAAAAATTGAAAATGACCATAATGCCCTTTTTGGAGATTTTATTAAATTACTTGTGAATCTTGCCAAATCAAGAGTTGGTGAACAACTCTCTTGACTTTGTGGCATTAAAAATCTCAGCAAATCAGCCCTTGTGACAGCAAGACCAGATCTAAGTAACATGCATGAATTAAAGCATTATATAAAGATTCAAGAGAGAAAAAATGCAAAGAATTTGCCATTTTGCTAACCAACTCTTACCAACTCTCTCTCTCTCTCTATCCCAAGCCTCCGAATTTCTTAAGTAAATCAGTCATAAATTCAGTCCCTTGAGTAATCAGAAATATATTAGAGAATCAAGATCAAGATTTGGCAGGAAAAGGTATAACCGAAAGTTACAATTTTGATCTTTGATGCTTGAGAAAATTTGGTGTTTTTGTGTTTATTATTATGTAATGGGATGTTTTTAGTTGTTATATAATGATCCATGATGGATCCATAACATCAAAGTGTGATAAAATCGAATTTTCAAAATCTGTTCTTGAACAAAATCTGTGGTCTGACAAGCTAATGTCAGGGGCCACAGATTCTAGTTCGTTTGTTGTTTTTGTTGTTTAATCGTTGTTACATGTAGCCTTGTATGTGGTCTTTAATCTGCAAAAGAAAACAGAGTCATTGCATGTCTGGATTTGAAGATATAATCGGTCAAAACTCGTTGACCGGGCTTGACCGACTGTAAAATACAGTGTTATGTGTTATAAATATTTGTACTAATTGTGAGACCGACATTGTTGAATATAGGTCTTACGAACGCAGTTAATTATATTGTGTAGCTGTAATCAACGTGGAAGGCAAGTTTCCTAACTCAACCTTGAGTTATATTTCCTTCAATTATTATAGTGGTTAATTATTGCTAATTACACCACATCCAGGGAAGTTATTGTTGATTATTCGCAGTTAATGCATGCTTAATAATTCAAATTGAATTACAGATTCAGAAATATATATTCGTAGAATTACTGTTGTTGAATATTCAAAACTGTAGAAGTTAGAATTAACAGTACAGATAATTCTTGTTCATTGTCAAATTGTGTCGAGAAATGTCTTAGCTAAATATTCTGGCTAGACAAACATTTGTTAGAACTTGATAAATTCAAGAAAATAGTTAAATTGTTATTGGAGAATCGATGCCAATTATTTCGGCAAGATCGATAAGTAAGTAGAATTTAAAATCTCAGCATTTCGTTGTAAAATCAAAATATTGATTCTAAAACTGAGAAGAACAACCTTTTATATAAAGGGAACATTTTGGGTCGTGAATTCGACCTTTGCGCGCGTTTTGAGTATTATGCATAATATAGGGTACAAGGAGTTGTCCGGCTCTAAGTACTTGCAGAGGGGTATGATTTAATCTTTATGGTTATCTGATACTCCTGGTATATATCAAAGTAAATCTTTGATAGATGCCCGAGAAAATAAGTTCAAAGATCTTGTGTGATCACTCAGTATAAATCTGGAAATTATTCCACTTTGTTATTGTGTAGAATTGATTCTTGTAGAATTTTGAAAGCGTTGTACTCTTTCATTATCAAATTATGGTGTTGTATAGAAAGGGAGAAGCTTTGTTATTGAATAACAAATTGTTTAGCTATTTCAAAGTTCCCTGAACTTTGGTTTCATTCTATCAAAATAGATAGGATATTATTGTTGAGTCATATACTTTTATTGTATAATCTTAACTTGCGGGGCAAATTTGTTGCTCACCCTTGCTATAAATAAAACATTTCAGCTAGGGACGAAGTTGCAGGAGGTGCTGTGAAGCAGAACAAGGGAAAAGGCATAGTTATAAATTAGTTATGTTGAATATATTTATTATGTTGTATTGTAAACCCTTTTTGTATATCTAAAGGGTATGTTTGTAAAGTTAAGGTTAGAGAAACTGGGTGATGTATTATGAAACTCTGATAAAAACATATGTAAGATACTATCTATATATATTATAGGTAGTTAAATGTTATTTATATTGTGGATCGTGAACACCAAACTCGGTGGGTCAGGTAACCCGGATTTGGGGGTGTCACATAAATTTTCTTCACCTTGAATAAATTTAGCAAGGGATAATTTTAGTGAATCTATTTCTTTTTGAAGTTCATTATTATGAAGGGTTTTATCAAGTGATTTATCACTAACTGTATCAATACATACATCTCTCATTTTTAGTTCATTTGTCAATTTTTAGACGTCATTATTCAATTAATTTACCTTATTGAAAAGTATTTTGTTATAATTATCTAGGTAATCAATTTTAGCAATCAAAATCTTTTCTTCTTTACATGTAGATTCTTTTTAAATATCTTTGTTTTCATCTATTAAAGATTCAACTTCACTCATTAATGTATTTACTAAGTCTTTCAAATATGCATTATTTTCTTTTAATTTTTCATTTTCTTGTTTCAAATAATTAAACTTAAAACTAGATACCTCGTTTGATTCTCCTTCTATTCCCATGAAGCATACTTGATCTATTTCATCATTAGCATCGACCTCAACTTCTGACTCTTCTTCATCACTCCAAGTGACAAGTGCCTTATTTCTTTTATTATCCTTGGAGCCTGTCTTTCCTTTGTTCTTTAGTTGAAAACAATCATTCTTGAAGTGTCTTAGGCGTCCGCATTCAAAACATGTCTCTTTAGTTTGCTTTCCTTTGGCTTTATTCGAGTTGAAGGTATTTTTTCGTTTATTCTTCCTTTGTAGAAGTCCTTTGAGTCTCCTTGACATCATGGCTATCTCTTCATCTGAATCATCATCTAGCTCTTCGTTATTTTCTGCACTAAGAGCTAAAACCTTTCTTCGAGGAGTTTCCTCCTCATCATCATACCTCTTTAATTGATGTTTATACTCCTCAAGTTCACCAAAAAGAGTTAGTGTATCCATAGTAGATATAGTATGTAAGACCCCGAAAATTTTTAAATAAAAAGGAATTTCCTTTATTTATTTTTTGAAATAGTAAGGGTGAATTTGATTAATGTGGTTAGTTATGGGTAAAATGCGCAAATATTTTAAATAAGCAGGTGGTTATAAAATATTCTTGCTGTCGGGGAATATTCGTACGACGGCGCAGTCTTTTGTGGGCCCCATAACGGAAAGCGATTAGATGAAGAAAATGACAAGTATAAGTTGTTTATAAAAAACGGCGTTGTTGTTACCGTTAATACTGTTGGAATACCCAGTGGTTAAAATACAGTAATACGCGTTGTTGCACGGTAGTACACGGTATTGCACCAATTATTGACTCTTACGTAAGAAGGCACTACTCAATAATGGTTACAGTAGTTACTGTTCAGTATTTTATGTTATTGATTCAATAATTGCTGCATTGATATTTTATATTACTGTTGTTTCAATAATTGTCATTACACAGTATTTTCTATTATCGAAGCAATAATTCATATTATCTGAATAATATTATTTGATAACATTATTGGCAATGTCTAGAAAGTTCTGTCTAAGGAGAGGTTTGGTCACCTAATTGTGCGCCAGTAAGGAGAAATTCTTATTGGAAAGCCCCCTCTTTCCTAGGAACGGCCTGGTTGCTAGTACTGTGATTCTGTAATATTATTTGTGAATAATTAATTATTGATTTATATGATGAGGAAAATATTGAATTTATGTGGATATAGATGGAGAAAATTTTTAATGTGACAATTGTTAAAAATTAATATTTTATCTTTTTCTGATAAAATAATTCATTTAAATATATTATTTTAATAGTATATTAGTGATGATATTTCTACGATGAATGTGGGATATATGAGTATATGAGGAGGAAGAGTATTTTTGTGGCATTAAATGTTTAACACATATTTTGTGTGTTGGTGGACACAATTATTGACTGAAATTTGATTATAGCCTGTAAAATCGCCTATTTATGGATTTCGGTCAATTTTTGTTTGGAATTTGGAAAAACTTTCTTCTGCAAAGTTGTAGAGAATTGAATTTCCTATAAAAAATCGCGAGATTCGAATTTTCTGGCAAAAAG
The DNA here is from genome assembly GCA_020205505.1 of Panax japonicus. Classification (NCBI taxonomy): domain Eukaryota; kingdom Viridiplantae; phylum Streptophyta; class Magnoliopsida; order Apiales; family Araliaceae; genus Panax; species Panax japonicus. The sequence continues at coordinate 15,515,922 of CM035098.1, forward strand.
GGCTATTTATTATGAATTATTGAAGTTCTGAAGCTCCGAAATAATTGATTTTTGGAAGTTTTAATTATTTATTTTATAAAAAACGTTTTTTTTACTTCTTCTAGAAGGGAGCATGTGATTTGAATGTGTTGAATGCAGATTTTCAGATTCAAGAAGTGTACGTAGAGAATTTATAATAATTATTATTATTTTATTAAATTTTCTGCTTTGGTGTTCTAAGCAATTTCCTATAAATAGGTGCTTAGGTTAGAATTGAAAATCACACCAGAAACTGAAGTTTTCTCTCTCTATATTATCGAGCGTATTCTTGTGAGTATTTTGAGTATACTTTGAGTATTGCTATACGGTGCAAGTTCAAGTCATAGCCTATATTCGGTGTTTCAACTAGAAGTACTGTCTTTCGAGGTAAAGGATGTTATTTTCTTGTCAAATGATATTATTTCTTCAATATCATTATGCTGAAATATTGGTTGGAAGTTTTTATCAAATTTGGAACTTTTTCATGTCGGGGTTACTATTCATGAGTTACTATTCACGAGTTACTATTCATGAGTTACTATTCACGAGTTACTATTCACGAGTACTATTCACGAAGCGTGAAGATGTTTTTTTGTGAAATTTCTATCTTTTGGTGTCGGAGTTACTATTCACGTATACGTCACTATTCACAAATACGGCACTATTCACCGAAAAATGAAATTTCTTCTTTTTGTCCAAAATATCTATTCTGGATATTAGTTTTGATTGGATCTATGTTTTGATCATTCTTGAATTTTACTTCAGTATGATTATTTATGAAGTATTTTTGAACTCGGATTGTTTAGAGTATGAATCCTTAATACTTGTTATTTTGTTTCACTGGATTCGTTTCCTTTAAAATATTTTTCATCATCCTCAGTCCTAAATGATGGTGTTACTGAATATCTTTGGCCTGTAGTACAAAGATGGTTGATTTTATTATGAATATCTTTGGCTCGTAGTACAAAGATGTACAGGTGATGAGATGAACATGAACAATTGATGAATATCTTTGGCCCGTAGTGCAAAGATGAACAGGTGTTTAAATGAACATGACCAACTGATGAATATCTTTGGCCTGTAGTGCAAAGATGAATATTTGATTTGATTTGAGATATATATTGATTGATGTTACAGGGATAAAATATTGATGATGAACTTTTAAATTCATAGATGTTAGTAGATTTTATTCTCTACTTAACTCTTCTAATGAATTGTTGTTTCCGCTGCAGTTGTTGATCTAAAACTTGTTGTCTATTGTATTCTATCAGATTTTTCCCTGTTGAAGACTAAGGATAATTTGTTGTACATTATCTTAGTCATAATATTTTTTACTGGGCTAGTTGAGCTCACCCTTTTTCTTGTTGTTCTATTTTTTCTTCTCAGGAGACGAGAATGTAGCGAGTACGAGTCGGGGGATGTAATGATGGTTCTAGAGAGAGTTGTTTAGTAGTCCTCACCATTTTTGTAAAATAATGTATCAATAATTATGATGGGGATTTATTTGCATGTGAATATTGCCTAGATGACAATGTTTGTATTCAAACTCACAGCTTATGGGTGGTAAAAGTTGTAGTTGTTTCTGTACCATGTATTTGGCGACTCAGAATGGGTTGGATGGAATGGACCTATTTTGGGGGTGTCACAGTTGGTATCAGAGCTTAGGGATATGATCTCTGGCGGAGATCGGGGAATAGAACTAGGAGGGGAGAGGCGAGTAAATCCTTCGCTAGTGTGTCCTACCTAAGCTTATTTGTTAGTTGGTCAGTATATAGGGATATTATGTGATACATTGATTTCCTTAATTAACCCTTGTTTTATGACAGTATTTGAGAATGTCGACTGAGAATGTTAACAGTGGAGTAAATGAGACCGTAGAGACGCATGTACTCACCAATGAGGAGAACGTGCAACAGGCTGGCAATGTACCTCCTGTGAACAACACCACTGAGCAGACGATGAACGACGGGATGTTTAGGAGCTTTTTGCAGTTCATGCAAAACTAAACGAGGGAGACTCGTGTTCAAAATACAGGAGGAAATGATAGCAATTCACGGGTGGTCACAGCCAAGCAGTTCAAAGAGTTGGGACCACCAGAATTTAAAGGAAAGCCCGATCCGATCATGGCGAAAACATGGGTCAAGCAAATTACCAAGATATTCGATGTCTTGGGATGCACGGAGGAACAGAAGGTTCCATTCGCCACCTTTATGTTCCGTGGCGAGGCAGACTACTAGTGGGAATCTGTGAAGCGTACCCATCCAACTGCACTCAGCATGTCATGGGAGACGTTTCAGAAACTTTTCAACGAAAAATACTTTCCTGAAAGTATTCGCCATATGAAGGAAGTGGAGTTTATTAGACTAGAGCAGAATAACATGACGGTGTCCCAGTACGAGGCAAAGTTCGCAGAGTTATCCAGGTTTGCACCTCATTTGGTGGAGAATGAGGAACGTATGACGCGGATGTTTCTGAGAGGTTTGAAACCCGGCATACGTCAGTATCTCATTTCTCATAAATTTTCTATCTATTCAGATGTTGTCAACAGGGCTCAGTTATTAGAGCGAGATAACGAGTACGTTCAACCGAGGGACCATAACCAGGATCATACCGAAGATAGCAGTCATCAGAATAACGATAACCAGCAGAGAAAGAAGAATACGGGCAAAGGTGGTAACCACTCTGGTGGTAATCACAGCCATGAAAATAGAAGAAACGAGTCAGGAGGAGATTTTAAAAAGAGGAGATTTAACAACGACCATGTGAAGACGACAGTGCCAGCAGCAACTGGTTCCAAGGGATGAGAAAGACCACCGGTCGTATGTTACAAATGCGGGAAAGAGGGACATATCAGCCCAAACTGCCCACAACAGTTCAAGGTATGCTATAATTGTGGAAAGGAACACTACTACAAAACAGTAAATAGACAACGCAGAAAAAACGTTGTGGTTTCTGTCAGAAAAACGTAGTGGTTAAGGGTGTTGTCTATTTGACACTCTTACACAACGTTTTTAAAACGTTGTAGTTAAGCACAATACACAACGTTTTTTAGAAAAAAAACGTTGTAGATTTGTCTTCCAAAAATTAGCAGATGCTTAAAAACGTTGTAGAATGTATGATTCCACAACGTTTTTTGGATAAAAACGTTGTTGTTTAGTATATCAGACAACGTTTTTAACCAATTTATACAACATTTTAAAAACGTTGTAGATAAAGAAAAAAAATAAAAAAAAATTATAATTCACCTATATTCCTGTAAAGTTAGAATATAGGGATTGTGTAGAAGAGGTGCTGCCAGCTTTTCAACTTCAACACTGCAAATATAATTCCCAACATTTGAATACAATAATCCATACAATACAAGCACACATAGCTCTAATAACAATGTCACTTGTTCATGTTTACGAATAATACTGACGAATCCCCCGCGACAGAACTGACAGATAGAGGTGTAATCCTTGCACAAAGGATATGAAGACTATATATTTTGTAATCCTAGATAGAAATTATTCAGTTCCGCATATATTTTGTAACTTCCATTGTAGTTTAGAAGCAGCAACAGCATTCTTCCAGCAAACAGCAGCAACAAAGCGCAGCCAAACTGCACATGCAAAGTCACACGAAAAGTTTAATCACAGTGCCTTCACCATATATTTCTAGCATATGTAGATTAAAAGCATACTAAGTAACTAATATGTAGAAACAAAATATATTCAGAAAGTTATTATGGTACTAATCCTGCTGCAGGTAGACCACCATGATTGAGAGAATAGTGTCATTGACTGACACTATTGCCCCATCACAATATGCCAGGAGAGTGGAAGACATCTCTCTTATATTTAAGAACTTGCATCACCTTCTTAATTCTTTGCGTCCTCATCAGGTGGAATCTTCTTTATCATTTTGAACGTCTGTTGTTCTTTTATTGTTTTGAAGCACTCTCTCATCATTGTGCATACTTCAGCTTTTTCCTAAACCTACAACCTAACTTGTCAGGCCAGAGCAACATTGATTCACATACTTGAACTTCAGATACAACGTCACAAACAAGCCGTGGAGGACATCACGAGGTATGCTTCTTCTTCTGATCTTCTGAGGGTATATCTCAGCTGCTTGAAGATGAAATCTAATATAGTTATGTTGTTTCTTTCAATCTGCTAGGAGGAGGGAAGAAGCACAGAGACTTCTCAAAGAGGCACTAGGCACAGAGACTTCTCAAATAGGCATATTCATGATTGAAGAGTGTTGTGCAAACCTCTATTAAAGATGGGGCAATAGCTCAAAAAATATAATCTTGTTTTCTAACTAACTTGTTTGCAGTATCAAGTAATCACAAGTTCAATTTTGAAAGAAGCACTCTCATTTTCCAAAAAGAATCTTAAGAAGTATTCTTCATTCAAGTTATCCAAAATCCAGCAGTACTTAGAAATAATAGAAGTATGGAGTATGTGAACCAACTATGCAACTCATAGTCACTAGACATGGATAATCTTAGCAGGTTTGAGCTTCAATGAACAGAAAAACTTGCATTAGATAAAATGATCCATTCAATTTAGGCACCAAGAGAGCAATAAAAGCAGCTACTTACAGAGATTTTGCAAATAACACTGAGCATGATCCAACAGCACCTGAAACAATAGCATCGGAAAAAGGAAGGAGCAAATGCCAATTGCGAGCACTACTACAGCTGAGGCTTAGATTAGTACTTAAACAAATGGAATAACAAAGCTAATTACAGTAAGTAAGGGGGACTATTCACCCGGCACATGAGAATCGACAACTGTGCTTTCACTTGTTACCTAATTTTACACCTCACTCAAGTCATAAAGAAGGAGAGTAGGAGCACAAAGAAGCAATAAAACACACAGAAAACAGAAAAGCGTAATTCAAGACCATGTCATAAATATCATACCAGGCCTGAAAAACACTGAAAGCCCAAAATCATAATACACAGCTAATACAGATTAATTTCCAGAAGTCCCAAATCATAATACACAGTATTACAAAGCTCTAATTTCTTATGCTTCCAATATTTCTTAACAGCTAAACTGGCATCCTGCAAGTGCATATGAGCATTTGCACATCAAGGATGGGTGGCGATATTGCCAAAGCTAACATACCTTTAAATTCAACAAAAAAAATTATAAATATTATAGGAAGATATAATAGATACAGAATAAAAATTACTTACCATTTTTCTTCTTAATACCTTCTCTCCGGCGCTTCTGATTCCTCGCCCAATCGGCAAGACTCTGACAACCTTCACCATCGAAATGGGTCTCCGGGGACTCGGCAACAATCTCGATCTGTAGAGTCCGGTCGGAGAAGTTGCTATCGTTGAAGGCGAATCCAAAATCACCGTCACGACCACCTTCCGACAAGTAGTCGGAGTCCATCACGGCCATTCGAGGATCAAATAGATCCAAACTCGAATTCTTCATTTCTAGCTCAAAATCTCACTCACTAAAAACAAAGCACACATAATTATAAAACCCTAGAAAATATATAAGCTCTGTGGCGTTGTGGTGAAGAGGATGTAGTGAGACGAAGGAGACTGAGAGAGTAGTCAAAGGCGTTTTCTGATCTTCTCTAACTCGAATTGAACTCCGACTGAAACATCGTATGCGCCTCCTCAGCTGATGGCCATAGTGGTAGCTGATGTTTGGATCGTAGGAGAGTAGGAGAGAAAATACAGAGACAGAAGAAACTAGATTTGCTTTAATTTTAAATTTTCAATTCCGTGTCTTTTTTTCATCAGCTCCGTGTTTTTGTTCATAGATAACGTTTTTAAAAAAAACGTTATCTAATTAAAACAAAAAAAATGCCCTTTTAAATAGATAACGTTTTTTCATATATATCTACAACGTTTTTTAAAAAAACGTTGTAGAAAAAAATACCACAACGTTTTTATAAAAAACGTTGTCTATTAAGTGTTGTCTATTAGGTACTTTGTACTGGTGGAAGGACATGTCGCTCGAGAGTGTACGGTAGCGAAACCAATTCCAGCGGGGATGGTGATTCAAAAGGCTGTCCCAGAAAAGTCAAAGTCAACGATTCCTGGAAGAGCGTTTGTCGTGACCGGTCAAAATGCGAGGAACCCGAACGAAGTTAGCACGGGTTAGTTAATTATAATTCTTGCGAAGTTTATACCTTACTAGGTACCGATTCTACCCATTCTTTTATCTCTCTTGCTTGCGCTTAACGTTTGAACTTGACTACGGAGAAATTAGACTTTGACCTATTTATGGAGACTCCGTTAGGAGAAACTTTCATTACATCTGTTGTTTAGAAATCTTGTTTGATTCAAGTTGGCACTATCACATTACCTGTTAACCTTATTTCTATAGAGATATTTGCTTTTGATGTGATTTTAAGGTTAACTACTCATGCCAAAATTAATTACTTTTGTAAGGTTGTTAGTTTTCATATTCCTAAGCAACCTGATATTCGAACTCAAGCAATCAAACCATTGAAGACAAACATTTTTATATCAAGCCATGAAGTCATTCGTTTATTGAAAAATGGATGTCATGTTTTCTTAGCCCATATCATGGACTTGAACAAAAGTACATCAGATTTGAATGATATTTCTGTTATTGATTTTTCCTGATGTATTTTCTGAAAAAATTCTTGGCTTACTCCCAAAGTGTGATATTGAATTTTGTATCGACTTTGAACCTGGTACAAAACTCATTTCTAAAAATCTCATGGCTCCTATTGAACTTCAGGAGTTAAAAATTCAACTATAGAATTTGGTACCCGAGCCTTTATCTGGTGACTTCCTTTGTGGAATGCACCGAAGCCAGACTCTTCGTAGGGGACACAATATTCGTGCGATAGTAAACTGATAGGTGTCATTGTAACGTGCTATCCAAGGTTGGGATATGAGTCACAGTTGAGAACAACCTAAGTCGGTAATCGAAATACGTAGCTTTCTAGGCTTAGTTGGTTATTATCGGAGATTCGTTGAAGGATATTCTCGAATCGCTACTTCATTAACGCAGCTGACTCGTAGAGATACAAAATTCGAATGGAGCAAGGAATGTGGGAAGAGCTTCGAAGAACTCAAGAGGAGACTCATTTCAGCACATGTTCTGACCATGCCATCCTGGAAAAGCGAACGTGGTAGCTGACGTGTTGAGTAGAAGATCGTATACAAGTACGAGTACGATATTGTCAAAGACTAATTTCGTATAATTTACAAATAATAGAGATGGAGATGAAAACTATAATTACCCACGTGATGATATACGAGTATAACCGACTTTAATCGATAAAGTTAAAAACGTTCAAGCTACACACCAGAGCTGGTGAATATGAAGAAGCAGGTACAAGAAGTTGTTATTCCAAAAGCGAGAATTGGCGATGTGAGCAAAGCTCAAACCTTCGATTTATTAATCCATTTGAAATTCTCGATCGAATAGGAACTGTGGCCTATAGACTCGTTTTATCGCCAAGTATGACGCGTGTTCATAACGTTTTTCACGTATCGATGTTACGTAAATATGTGGACGACCCGAACCACGTCATTGAGTTAGAAACGGACAAGATAGCCGAAGACTTAACGTACGAGGAGGTACCTGTCAAGATGTTGGATTGGAAAAAGGGCATGTCCTACGCACGAAGGTCATACCACAAGTAAAAGTTTTGTGGAGGAATCATGCTATAGAGGAAATGACCTTGGAGTTGGAATCGGAAATGAAAGTGAGGTATCTTTACCTTTTCGAAACACCAGTTATGTACGTCAATTTCGAGGACGAAATTTCATAAGGAGGGGAGGTTGTAAGACCCCGAAAATTTTTAAATAAAAAGGAATTTCCTTTATTTATTTTTTGAAATAGTAAGGGTGAATTTGATTAATGTGGTTAGTTATGGGTAAAATGCGCAAATATTTTAAATAAGCAGGTGGTTATAAAATATTCTTGCTGTCGGGGAATATTCGTACGACGGCGCAGTCTTTTGTGGGCCCCATAACGGAAAGCGATTGGATGAAGAAAACGACAAGTATAAGTTGTTTATAAAAAACGGCGTTGTTGTTACCGTTAATACTGTTGGAATACCCAGTGGTTAAAACACAGTAATACGCGTTGTTGCACGGTAGTACACGGTATTGCACCAATTATTGACTCTTACGTAAGAAGGCACTACTCAATAATGGTTACAGTAGTTACTGTTCAGTATTTTATGTTATTGATTCAATAATTGCTGCATTGATATTTTATATTACTGTTGTTTTAATAATTGTCATTACACAGTATTTTCCATTATCGAAGCAATAATTCATATTATATGAATAATATTATTTGATAACATTATTGGCAATGTCTAGAAAGTTCTGTCTAAGGAGAGGTTTGGTCACCTAATTGCGCGCCAGTAAGGAGAAATTCTTATTGGAAAGCCCCCTCTTTCCTAGGAACGGCCTGGTTGCTAGTACTGTGATTCTGTAATATTATTTGTGAATAATTAATTATTGATTTATATGATGAGGAAAATATTGAATTTATGTGGATATAGATGGAGAAAATTTTTAATGTGACAATTGTTGAAAATTAATATTTTATCTTTTTCTGATAAAATAATTCATTTAAATATATTATTTTAATAATATATTAGTGATGATATTTTTACGATGAATGTGGGATATATGAGTATATGAGGAGGAAGAGTATTTTTGTGGCATTAAATGTTTAACACATATTTTGTGTGTTGGTGGACACAATTATTGACTGAAATTTGATTATAGCCTGTAAAATCGCCTATTTATGGATTTCGGTCAATTTTTGTTTGGAATTTGGAAAAACTTTCTTCTGCAAAGTTGTAGAGAATTGAATTTCCTATAAAAACACGCAAGATTCGAATTTTCTGGCAAAAAGGGCTATTTATTATGAATTATTGAAGTTCTGAAACTCCGAAATAATTGATTTTTGGAAGTTTTAATTATTTATTTTATAAAAAACGTTTTTTTTACTTCTTCTAGAAGGGAGCATGTGATTTGAATGTGTTGAATGCAGATTTTCAGATTCAAGAAGTGTACGTAGAGAATTTATAATAATTATTATTATTTTATTAAATTTTCTGCTTTGGTGTTCTAAGCAATTTCCTATAAATAGGTGCTTAGGTTAGAATTGAAAATCACACCAGAAACTGAAGTTTTCTCTCTCTATATTATCGAGCGTATTCTTGTGAGTATTTTGAGTATACTTTGAGTATTGCTATACGGTGCAAGTTCAAGTCATAGCCTATATTAGGTGTTTCAATTAGAAGTACTGTCTTTCGAGGTAAAGGATGTTATTTTCTTGTCAAATGATATTATTTCTTCAATATCATTATGCTGAAATATTGGTTGGAAGTTTTTATCAAATTTGAAACTTTTTCATGTCGGGGTTACTATTCATGAGTTACTATTCACGAGTTACTATTTATGAGTTACTATTCACGAGTTACTATTCACGAGTACTATTCACGAAGCGTGAAGATGTTTTTTTGTGAAATTTCTATCTTTTGGTGTCGGAGTTACTATTCACGTATACGTCACTATTCACGTATACGACACTATTCACAAATACGACACTATTCACCGAAAAATAAAATTTCTTCTTTTTGTCCAAAATATCTATTCTGGATATTAGTTTTGATTGGATCTATGTTTTGATCATTCTTGAATTTTACTTCAGTATGATTATTTATGAAGTATTTTTGAATTCGGATTGTTTAGAGTACGAATCCTTAATACTTGTTATTTTGTTTCACTGGATTCGTTTCCTTTAAAATATTTTTCATCATCCTCAGTCCTAAATGATGGTGTTACTGAATATCTTTGGCCTGTAGTACAAAGATGGTTGATTTTATTATGAATATCTTTGGCCCGTAGTGCAAAGATGTACAGGTGATGAGATGAACATGAACAATTGATGAATATCTTTGGCCCGTAGTGCAAAGATGAACAGGTGTTTAGATGAACATGACCAACTGATGAATATCTTTGGCCTGTAGTGCAAAGATGAATATTTGATTTGATTTGAGATATATATTGATTGATGTTACAGGGATAAAATATTGATGATAAATTTTTAAATTCATAGATGTTAGTAGATTTTATTCTCTACTTAACTCTTCTAATGAATTGTTGTTTCTGCTGCAGTTGTTGATCTAAAACTTGTTGTCTATTGTATTCTATCAGATTTTTCCCTGTTGAAGACTAAGGATAATTTGTTGTACATTATCTTAGTCATAATATTCTTTACTGGGCTAGTTGAGCTCACCCTTTTTCTTGTTGTTCTATTTTTTCTTCTCAGGAGACGAGAATGTAGCGAGTACGAGTCGGGGGATGTAATGATGGTTCTAGAGAGAGTTGTTTAGTAGTCCTCACCATTTTTGTAAAATAATGTATCAATAATTATGATGGGGATTTATTTGCATGTGAATATTGCCTAGATAACAATGTTTGTATTCAAACTCACAGCTTATGGGTGGTAAAAGTTGTAGTTGTTTCTGTACCATGTATTTGGCGACTCAGAATGGGTTGGATGGAATGGACCTATTTTGGGGGTGTCACATAGTAGAGGAATCTTGAAGAGTATTAATTTTAGAAGCAAACCTCTTGGGCATAGCCTGAAGTAACTTACGGTTAATCTCACTTTGTGGAATGGATTTTTCAAGTAGCTTTAAGGAGTTCAAAAGAACAAGGAACCTTGCTTGTGCCATTTTTACGGTTTCATCTTTCTCAAACTTGAACATTTCATAATCATGCATGAGCATGCTTAGTTTGAATTCTCGAACCTTGGATGTTCCTTCATGACTTACCACTAGAGTGTCCCAAATTTCCTTAGCTATGTTGCATGAGTAAACTTTATCAATCTCGAATTTTACCATGCCGCTAAGTAATGTGTTCATAGCCCTTGAATCATTGGAAACCATGAAAGTCTCAGTTGAGTCCATCTCTAGCAAAGTCTTTAGAGTACCGTCATCTTTTCTTGGAATAACTGGTCCATTCTCCACAACCCACCATTCCCAAGGATCTCTTTTAATGTAAATCCTCAATCGGAATTTCCAGAAGTTGTAATTTTCTGTTCCATACAGCAAAGGAGATCTATTAGTTGATTGACCTTCTTGATTGTTGTTCCTAGACTGTGCTATGTCAGAATCTTTCCCTACAAGTCACCTTTAAGACCAAGTAAGTAGAGCCAAGCTCTAATACCAAATGAAATTCAGATAAGGCACATTTAGAAGGGGGGGGTTGAATAAGTGTGGGAACAAACTATGACCAATTTTTAAACTTTAATCCAAACTATTGAATTCAGCCTATTATATTAATGAATGCAGCTTGTTGAATTAATATGGCCTACTAAATTGACTATCTAAATTTAAGAAAGTATCCTGCTGAATTTATAACTTAGATGAAATACTTGGTGTTAAAGAATTATCTCAAGATAAAGCAAATATTCAAATTTTAATTATTAAGATAATTAACAAGCTTTTGTGAGTAATTAAAGTAAAGTAAGTAATAAAATTAACACCAAGATTTTTTACGTGGTTCAGCTATTACTCTCTATAATAATAGCTTAGTCCACGTCCAATACCAACTAGTATTGGAGACTCACTTTTATTTCTTTAAATTGACCCTTGTTAAAAAAACAGATTATATCAGATTTGAATTATAATAATTCATTTGAGCACTCTTGCTCCGTGTGCACCAATGCACCTCTTAAGCATCTATGCTTCCTTTAACTTGTTTGTAAACAAACCTTAATCCACCTGGATTAAATTCCTTTAGACAACACTTAGTCTAAAAAATAAGATTACAAATATAGAGGTCTAATGATCAAAGCAAATAAGCAATTTAACAATGCAAGGACCAACTAATGAATGCAATGATCAAGTAGTAAAAGAGATATCACCAATATGAAGCTCACAAAAATTAGATGAGAAATAATCTGAATATTAATTGCACAGCAGTTGAGAATTTGCACCAAGAATAACAGAGTAGCTTTTCAAGTATATGAGTGCAAAGATTAATTCAAGTGTTGTGTTTAATCACTGATTTCAATTCTTCTTTTATAGCCCAGAAAACAACTATTGCAAATAATTATTTCTGTTGCCAATTTTGTTCCGTTATCAAACTTTATTTACATTGCCAACAAAATTCTTAATAAGATAAATAACGTTCCAAATTTATTTCCGTTGGAAAGTATTCTTAACAGATATAGACTATTTCAAAGATAATCCACAAAGATAAGAGGTTCCGTGTAAATCTCATATAGTCCATATGAATAATAACTGCCGCCTCAAAAATGTTACTGACTTTTCAAACTTAACAGATAATGAAATGTTAGTTATGTAAATAAAATGAAGTGTAATGTAAACCATTTTTCCAAGATAATGATTATCTTATATTTCCAAGATTTATGCAATCCACTATGTGATAGTAATCATATCTTTGCCGCCACAAGCTAAAGAACTTTTAAGTTTCCAACAAAACTAATGAACATGTATATAGTATTATCAGGACTCTCATAAAATCTTTTAACACATGGCAGCTATAAAACAATTTAATTCAGACAATAAAATAATTATTATTTTATCATAATTTAAAGCATTCATGAATAAATAATCATGTTAAATGCACACATAAAATGTCCTAGAGCCTTGTATTGAAAAATTGAATATTTGCAATGACCTTACATAAAATTCTTACGACTCAAATCTTCAAAGTCTTTTGACAATAATCCTTTCATCAACTTATTGAAATTTCATAATAAACAAATTAGTACAAAATATCAAGTCATCATCAAAACAATAAGGTCAGAATATTAACAAGTCAACAATGATGAAGACTTATATCTCTTTGCAAAAGAGTTAAGAAGGTTCATGAGGAGAGATAGAGGTAGCAGTTTTAGAATGAGTGGCCAATAACAAAATAGAGATTCTTCAAAAGATCTATGTTATAACTATAAGAAGCCTGACCACTACATAGTTGATTGTACTAAGCCTCTCAAAGAGGTGTTGAGGAAAGATAAGTAGGAAAGAGTATACTAGGAAGGACAAGAAGATCTACAAGAAGTACTATAAGAAATACAAGGGCCTAGTTGTTGAGGACCCTTGGAGCCAAAGTAAAAGTGCATTAGATTCAGAATCAAGTAATGATATAAGGCCAGAGGTTTCCAACCTTTGTCTGATGTCCATGGAGACACCTACAAGGAGGTACACCACTAATTTCCAAGAGATTGGTATCAGTGATGTATTTGACTTTAACTCTCCTACTATGGATGAGTCTAATATTAGAGCTTCTTTATGTGATATTACTTCTAAATTGCATTAATATATGAATTGGTTCAGGATGTTATCAAAGGATCATTCTCAACTATAAGAGGAAAAGGAAATAGTAAAACTGGACTTGGAAATAATGAAAGAAACTAGTCTTTCCCTCTCTAAGCTTGAGGAAGAAAATGTTGGTTTACATAAATAAGACATATATATAATCAACATTTTAATAGCAGTGGAAAGATAACAAAAATCGTATTTAACATTTTTTCTGCAGTCCCAGGAATCACCTTATGCAATATTATTAATTGAGAACGAATAAAAGATATACTTTTGAAGATGATCAACCCTTTGATGTGATCCTTAAGCTCCAATATTTTTCTCATTTGAGATCTCTCCAATCCTTGGATCAAATGTTTGCAACAATATTGTTCAACGCCCAAGAAGTGATCTACCAAGAATATATTGATTGAATAAATGAATTTAAATTTTACTAGATCTTGGGTGGCTAACCCTAGTTTCTATCTCCTAAATCTTTAGTTTCCAGAAATAATACCCCTCTTCTTTATAGACTAACCCTCTCTCCTAAACCTTTTAGTAGTTGGGGTTTTAATTTAATTTCCAAGGAACTAAATAATAATAATAATAATAATAATAAGACTCCTCTTATTAATTTATAATTAGTATTCCTCCGTATACATAATTATAAATATTAAGTTATTTAATTTATTCCACTAATAAATTAAAAACATTTAATTTATAATTATTAAGTTAATCACTTCTAAAATTATATTTTTCTTTTTATGGTATGTCCCGCTAGGTTCAATATTTAGCTGATAAGTAGAATAAATAAATTAGAAACATTCTAATATTATTTATAATGAATTAAACTTCTTTAATTCAAATATAAATAAATAATATTTATTCTAGATCAAGAGTGACACCTTACGTTAGTGTATCATTATTATCCAGATAATATGAATTCAACGTTTAATCACAAAGAATACAAAGAACCTATTATGTGGATAGTTATCGTTTAATTCAATCCTTCTACCATACAATGTCCCAATCAAATATAAAACATGGAATTATTGTCAAATTTTGTTTATTTGATTATATGTATTTCGATTCTAAAATGTACAACTCTAATTAATGTAAATTCACTCCTTTCTAATTTCCATTCAACCCTGGCCAGGGATTTCCGAGTTGTCACTTATCGAATCACATAGGACAATCTCTCCCTTTACTTAAAGCGGTAGATCCTTTGTTGATCATTCACATATATCCATATATATACTTTGTTATATCCGAACATACCTTACAACATACCCTAGAGCATTAAGGAATATGATAAAACATAACTCAGTATATATAAGATACTATGATGATCTCAAGTTCAAGGATCACTTGTACAACTATCACTTTAGGAACACATATTGGCAGGCAAGTAAAACTCCATTAGGGTTCCTTTATACAAGTATTGTTCAGTGAACTTATTCTCCAATAAGCACCTATATACTTGCTTTAATGTTTCCACACAAATGATTATGAGATTTCATCCTCTTCAACATAGCAAGCATAATATGTACTAATCTATTCGGAATCAATAACCCAAAATTAGTGATCCAAACGATTAGGAACATTTTAATTTTTGAGCTATCTTGAATTTAGATCTCATTAGCATGATCAACATCATGATTCTAAAAGCATTGCTTGAAAACTATGAGTTTATCACATTTAATAATTCAACTAATTAACATGGATAAAGAATGTCTTTTGTTTTAGATAAATTCTCTTATTAAGGGCATACTACTTTCAGAAAATGTAAATCTAAGAAGAATCATTGAGTAGTCTGCACTCTGAGAATGAATTATTTCTTCAAAGGTTAAAGACTTTGAAAAGACCATCTTTGCTTGGAATAGATCTTATTCTTCTAAGAACTCCCTGATCATTAGTCAAATGTGTTCTATTGATGGGTCAAGTTTGGGATTTATTCTTCCTTAGATTGTAGTGTGAGGACAAGTTTGGAAAATAACAACAACAAATATTGTGTTTATGAAATTCACATAGGTTGTTGAGCCAATTACTCAAAGCTCTATAATTTCTGTTAATTAAGTTATGCTTCTAGTGCACAATAGATCACATACTGGACTAGGAGTTAAGAAACTGTAAAGTAAGGCTAACTATATGTTTTAGTCAAAGAATTGTAGAGTTAACTCATTTTCACTTTACGAGTCAACCTAGAAAATGTAACGACCCCAAAATTTATACAAATTGCCTTGTGACTTCGGTCGTTATCAATATATCTTTATTCTAAATTTACATCATTATTCGATGCTGTAATTATTAAAATGCGGAATAATTAAAACTTTTCTATCTTTTTTCTTCAATTCCCCGAATCATAACCTTTATCATTTATATATCTTTGAATCAAATTTATTTTACGATTCGCTTCAATAGAGAAATTTTATAAAATCTTACATTTCAACCCGATAATCTTTACGTATCAGATAACTCAAACTTTACAACCTAACAATACATAATCATCGTGATTTATCAAGTACATCATTCGAAACCTTAAACATGGTTCAAAATAATAATAACACAGCTAAAGTATTTAAATCTTCATGTATTACTTTTGATTTATGTCATTCAAGTAGCTCATAGTGTTACCTTGAATCCTTAGCCTGCAAAAATGGTTATTTGTAAGGTTGAGCTCGATAACCCAGTAAATCTAACAGTTTTCAAGCATCAAGTAGCACATAATAGCATTCTCAACATATATCTCATAATCATACATGTTGCAGTTCACATAACAGGTATGAAGATTGAGTTCCTTACACAATCATCATTCTTTACTTAATCAACGTAGTCATAAATTGACTTTAACATTTCATACTTACAACATATATAATACATCATCTCTTTGCAATACAGATTTAAAATAGTTCATCATCAAGTTCACATAGCAAATAGGAACTGAAAGACTTATCTGGTTTGTAGATTACAAGAACCGATTAACAGCTTATAACTATATGCACCTCACGTATTCTACACAATATATAATCATACACATTATTTATTAGTCACATAGCAACACTTAGTAATCGTTTAAGTAACTCTAATTTATGATCTACTATCATCTTCTTTATGTTTGATACACAATGTTCAATTTATGTGGTTAAGTCCTGTTAGGGCTCCTCATTGTCTATTCAATTTATTTACGTTAAACTTCCTTTTACTGCTCATTACATTCCACTTTAATACACTTAACATTTAGTTAAGTCTTAAACCTCATATTTATATCACATTAGATGTATAATGTTTGTTAACATTAATTAAGTTAACATTCGTTTCATATTTCTTTATACTTCTCTTTTAATCGACACTTAACGTTTGGTTAAGTCAATATAGTTATCATTACATCATTGCTTAATGTTAAGCATCATTATATTTCATAATATTCATGTTTTATAACTTAGAACAACATTTTTTATCGTCGAAAGTACTTCACTTGCGTACGTGCATGTCTGCCACCCTCTTATTGCCTCTGAATATACATCAGTCCCAAAGATGTCCATTTTCTACCCTGTTAACTATAACGCCCCAAAATCTGTTTTATCTTCATACCCGGATTCCATACGCCACGGTTCCACTTCTTTCCAAACATACATCAATATATACTGAAATATAACAACATACATTCTTAATTCTCAGGTTCTAAAATCTTATAACCTCTTTCATTACAAATAATGTTAATTATATTATTCTTTACATCTTACACGAGTGACTTTTATCCGCCACCAAGGATACATAACCGTTCATTAAGCTATTCTATAGTTTAATTACATCATTCTATATTACAAGTCTTCACTTGATCTTCACATTTATTCATCTAATGAATTGCACTTCTTCTGGATACTGATCATCTTGATCTTTACGGGATCCTTAAGTTCTTCTAACATCGTACGCTAAAAATGTTTTTCATTTAAAGCAAGTGTGAACAATCAATTGCCCAGCAAGTCATAATAGTTGAACAAACAACTTTAAGAATTCAAACATTCCTTTAACACTTTGATAACCAAACAAAGGTTATGAAGCAGCTTTAATAATAGGAATAATCTCGATTCCTGTCATTTTAAAACATTATTCATATTCACTTTGAAATACATTCATTTTCTACTCTCTTTCATACATATTCTGTCTGGCTAGAATCAATAGCACAGACTTATCAATAACGGTTCATGTATAAACAAAACATTCTCATCTCATAGAAACACCGAAGTGTTCACATTGTGGCACAAGGACTCATGCGTTCTACCACCTTGTACAAATATCACACATTTTCACATAGATAGAACTTCTCAAGTTCAATATCTGAGAAGTTTTAGAAACTAGCATTCATTTAAAATATGAATGAAGTTTGGAAACTTGCCTTACGCACAGCTTACGCTGAACTGCTCATTCCAATCCCTATAACACATAAGGAATACATACACCAATTAGTCATGTATATTGACTTATGCATTGGTTTACTTAACTTTACTTCTTAGGGTTCGCGTTCTTGCAACATAAGTTTATGCAACAAACTTTCATTACCGATTTACGGCTTCATGACATACGGAGATGTCTTACTCATACATTCATCATCTTTGACGATTTACATTTTTATCATCTTCTTATAACTTCTCAAGGACTCGGCACACATCGTGTCTCTTCTAGTAGTACATATGGTACTCTGAGTGATTTCCCACAAATAACCAACAAATAAGTTCCCGTCTCATCTACACTGCCATCATAGTGAGTTAGATTGGTTGCCAGTTTTGTATATACCTTCGCTCTCTGAAGGAATTATTTAGCCACCTTCCATATGTCAACCATCAAAGGTTACGATTTCACCATAACCTAACTTATCTTAACTTATCTGAACCATTAAACTATAATGTTCGTTAAGTCAATTTCTTATTCCTAATGGCTTTTTGGCAACTAAATGTCATACCTCAGGATTCATTCATTATCGTCCAAGTCATACAGTCTTTTGTATACTCAGAACGATCATTCAAGTTAATCATTAACTTAGCTTCATTATGTTATGCATACTTGTCTTTAATTTAGCTTCTTCACCGTTCACGGTTTAATCATTGGTCTTCATTACCCTACGGTCAAACCATACAAGGGGTATAGGTTCTGCCCGTTTAATATTCGCGTACACTTAACCTTCATGTCGGATAAAGTGTTCACCGCTTATATTTGATTCTAACATTCTCCATCCGACTCACATTCGGCCTTCATTAATCTTATTACCGTTCATTACAAATTTCTTGATAATTTATATCTTACTTACTATCTTTCGTTATCCATTACATGAACCCCATGTTCATTATTATTTCTTAATGTCGAAGCCATACAGTTTGTTGTATGCTAAGACTGATCGTTCTTCGCAACAGTGTTGCGTTCACAGCGTTTATACTCTTTAGACTTATCCCTCATTACCACAACATAACATCGAAATGTTATTCATTACCCTCGTCACTCAACATCTAAGGAATCACAATCATAGCAATCCCCCACATTTTTTTATCGCGACTACTGTCCCCAAATATCAGTTTCGTAACCCGCATTCACATTCTTTGTCTTTTAATCTCATTCAATCTTTTCGTTCAACCTTCATTAAAGGTTTAATCCATTTGATTAAGTGTTTCATTTGATGAACTATATGTTCATTAGCTTTCGATACACTTCCCCCAGGTTTTGAGGAGTTAAAAGCTCATTACTGGGCTTTGCCCTGCACCGGCGCTGCTACGTCGGTCCCCTTCTTGTTCCTCGCACTGCAGCGCCACTCTGCAGTGTTGGACATCCTGGGTTGGCGTTGCAGCGCCACCGTCCTTGCTCATTCTCACGCTGCAGCGCCATTGGCGCTGCGACGTCACTCTCCGTATTATAACTCGCGCTACGGTGCGAGTTTCCAGTATCTAGCTCTCCGGTTCTGCGCTGCAGCACCACCGTACAAGGCATGGCTGGCGCCAAGCCCTATTTCTAGAAAAAATTTCTAAGTCTTTAAATTGTTCTGAGACTCTTACTTCCCGATCTCATAACTTCTTCGTTATAACTCAGAACGAGGTCGTTCCAAAGCCATTCTCTTCCTTATCTTATGTACTTCAATCCCCCTTAAACAAAACTTCTTTTTGAATCCGTTAACATGCCATTCAATTAGCTTAATCTTCATCCTTTGTTCGTTTTACGTTTTTAACGATCTTCGTTCGTTCGTCCGTAATTCGGTCATCCAAACTTAGAATTCGTTCGTTCTTGAGTCCACAACTCACGTTTTCTATATTATCTTACTTTCTTATGAAACCTTACACGTTCGGGTTCATTTACACACTTTCTAATTCTCGTTCATCTTTTACAAAATTTTCGTCATAACTTCGTTATAGCTCAAATTTTAATTCGTTCTTCATGAACGTTTCTACCGTTCCTAACCAGGAAATAATCATCTAACTTATACATGGTTTTAAACTTGTCCATCAACAACAATTGTCCTACGATGGTTTTAAATTTGTCCATCAACAACGTTCTTCGCGTTCTTCGTTCATTCTTCATTTTTAATCGATATTTTGATTACGATTTCACTTTTTCTTGAAATTTGATGTTATCGAACACCATTCCTTACTTATTTCACCGAATCGTTCATATGATTCATTCGGATCGCTCTAATTCATTACAAATCGTACACTTCCTTAAGAAATTTTTAACAAAAACTTTAAATTCTTATTTCTTCTTTTATCAATGATTTCAACCATATGAAATTATTCTTAACATCATTTACTTCTTATTCTCATTAAGCTATGTTTTAAACATAGAAAACTTTTAAAAAAAAATTATACGAGACAAGGTTTCAGATTACCTTTCTACTTTAATCTCCTTCTGTTGGACAAAGTTTGCTCACGAGCAAGTTTTTCCTCTTCCTTTTCCTCTTCTATCTCATCCAAATTCTCTCTCTCTCTTTCAAGGTGTTGGTTGATTTTGAAAAAAATCAACTAACACCTTTCTTTTATAATTTCAAAGCTAGGGGCAAAATAGTCATTTTGCCCCTAGATTTACTATTCACACCTCCTTACTAACCTCCTTACTATTCACGAAGCTTCCCTTGGAAGCTTTGTGCTTCCATCTTGTGGAATTTGTCCGACAGTTCAAAAATTACAATTCTCAAAATCCAAATATTTTTGGATATTTCATCTTTCCTTTACCGATTAACTTTTACGTATTCTTCGGATCTCCGAAAAACTGAAAAACACTTTTCGACATTAAATATTTTCCTTCACATTTTCCCCTAACATAGTTAAACGAGTGAAAAGTACATAACAGTACTTTTTATCATTTTTATTTCGTTCAATTTTTGCACGTTTTTTGAGAACAACTTTTATCGGCTTACTTAACTTTTCACGATATATTATCGTCAAATCTTTTGACAGAATGTCATTTCGACGTACCAAACTCTCAGAAAGGCTTAGGTTATTCAAACCATAATTCTTAGGGTTTCATAGGGCGAATAGTGCCTATTTCGTCTTTTTCCCCTGGAAATATTTTTTTCTCGGAAAAATCTTATTTTCGTCTTGAAAATTCTTACTTGTTCAGTCTAGCTTGTAGCCAGAATCCTCCTGATTAATAATCATCATAAGTTATAGAACGATTAATAAACACATAGCACATAATATTATTAATAAAAATTCATTTTATTAATAACTAATTCTTTAAATCTTAAATTTTGGACAATCCGATTTTTTGGGTTGTCACACTAACGACCTTAATTTTAAAAACCTAAGTTGTATGTCTACTCTTCCTCGTTCCGGATCATCTTGAATCGCCTCAATCGGAGTTCGTATGAAAAAGTTATGCTCGTTTTACTATAGGAGATTTAAACAGTCCTGCCTGGCTACTATTCCAGCGCCGCAGCGCCCCAAATAGCCTTAGGGACAGCGCTGTAGTGCCCAAGAGCAGAATGGGTTGCCCAGATTCTGTAGTTCGCGATTTCCTTAACCCTTTCTCCTTCCGATGTTCATAACTTTATCTATACACTTTCAAATTAGTCCATTTTTGATTTTATGGATTCGTAATTCATAGAACTACAACATACCAGAGAATTAAAAATTTAGAGAAACATTAACTAACCTAAATCTTGACCTTAAACTCATGTTCATTTTCTATTTTTTTATATTTTAACATGTTTAGCGTAATCAACCACTACGAATTCGTTATTCAACCAAATTGATCCGTTTAACTTCTATTGTTTTCGTATTTCAACATACTAACAATATCTATCATCAATTTTAGATTATATACATGATCTAACCATCAATTTAAGTCTTAAAATAGATGAAAATACATATACTTAGCCATAAACCAAATTCCAAACATGTGGAATGGGTTAGATGCTTGTGGATTTATGAGTATAAGTAAATTTGGATGTATAGAATTTAAGATGCATTCCAAACATGGATGAGTATGATTTTCGTTATCCAAAATTCATACTTTTTTAAACCCAAAAAACGAAATTTTAGAATTGCTCCTCAGTATAAGTTGGCATAAACTTATGAATAAGTTATGGTAAAAATAATACTCCCTCTGTTTCATTCAAATAATTTTATTTGAGTTTATTCTAATTAATTTATAAAATTTTGAATTTTGAATTGTAATTTAAATTTACTTTAATTTTCAAAATTATAATTTTACACTTAATTATACACTTAACTAATTTAAAATATAAATAATTGTATTAATCAAAATCATATAAATTTATATCGGCTTTAAATTTTAGGAATTGTTTTTTTGTAAATTAATTAAAAAATAAAATAAGGCCTTTTTTGTGGATTGAATGGAGCCATTCTCATGGCCTTACAATACAATTGTTATATATTTAGCATTGTTTTAAAATTATAATATATATATATATATATATACAACACGGATTCTATCCGAACTCCCGGACAGGTCCAAAATCTGGACCCTGAATTTTTTTTTTTTTGTAGAACAACTAAAAAAATAATTATGGAACTGAAATTTTTCCATAATATAATTTTTTGGGCGTGTTTTGGATACATATACCAAAAAATATATGTACACTCTGCACGAAGCTCTACCCAATTTTAGGAAGAAAAAAAAAGATTCTCTCAACTCATTGTAAGTATTGTTTCATTACAATTAAATTTGATATACATATAAATATTTTGTTTAACAAAAGACGCGTGAGACAATAATGATAATGGACAACTCTGAAATTTTTGAGAATACAAATTACGTAAGTACACTACTTTTGTGATGTAGTAGTATTAGTATAAATAAATAATCATTCCACCTCCCAATTCTCCCACTTTGAAAGTGACTAGAAAAGGGTAAATATTTTTATTGTCTTCTTATAAATTTGTACTTAGTTATTTAATTTCTTACGTATTTATATATTTATATAGATGTCAAATCTTATAAATTTGAATTTGTTGCTCTTGATTTATATCGAGCAAGAATTGTTTGTCATAGACTCTTGATGCTGAGATTCTTATAAAGGCAAAGAATTTTGGAGATATAATTAAATTTGGCAATCATGTATCCCTGTAGGATTATGCAAAATTAATGATTTTTATTCGCTATCATCTCCATGAAAATTAAAATCAGAGTACTTTACAGTAAAAGACTCACTTGTCTTATGAAATGATGAAGACATGTTAGAGAAAATATTTATTATATTTCATGCCTCGAATATGCTCCTGTAACAACAATATCGAGAGCGTAAGTTCACAAAATATTCCCTGAAACGATAAAGGAAACTATGTTCCCATAAGTGATATTATGGCTTTTAGTGGCTGTACAAAATAATGAGTTTTTGCTGAAAATCCAACAATCTCGCCCGACTGATTCTACTACATTCCCTGAAGTGAATGGAACCTCATTTGATAATCATAGAGGAAACTATGGTTTTTATTATGGTAGTGAGCGTAAAAAAAAAGTAATCAATATAGAAAAGGGAATGTACCTGTCGTACTCTTAAACATTTGGTAGATTTGTACTAAGACTCCATAAAAGAAAAGGAAATGGAATTGAAATAAACTTTATTGATCATAATGATCTTGAAGATCCCATGAATTATTTTGACTTTTCAAATGGAGTGGATATAACTAATTTTGATATCTATGATTTCCTTGATGATGTTGATAGAAATGTCCATACCAATTAGTTATTTTTATTTCATTGTACCGTGGCATTATAATAAGTATTTTTATTATATGTTTTATTTATGTTTCAAGTAATAAAGTTAAATTTATGTTTTTGCATATATAAAGATGTATGGGTCAGAAGCTCATCAAACTTAATTAAGAGTTTTAGAAGAGCGATTATTCATCGAACTTAATTAAAGTATCTGGAAGAGCAATTATAATGTTGTCAAATGACACAAAATTTTGTATTGATGATTCTTTATATATTCTTTTGAGACAATCAGAAATGTGCTCATCTTTAAGGATATACGTTATAATGGTTATTATAGTAAAACCAATAATGAAGGCAGTGAAGAATTTCTTTATATTACTTCAATAGTATCATGCCAGAAGCTCATATTAGAAAAATTGTCTATTTTCTCTTCTGGGTTATATTATACTAAAATGAGAATAGTTGAAACAAATATTGTAATACACCAGAAGTGTATAATACACTAGAAATGTTCAGATCCAAGTATTTTTATGATTTGGCATGATCATCTAGGATCAATAATGGTGCGTCGAATTATTGAAAACTCCCATGAACATCTCTTAAAGAACCAGAAGATTCTTACTAAACTATCACATTTAAATATTATTATTGAGTGTTCATATTTCTTAGAATTCAAGGTGGTCTATTCGAACCAATACACCCACCATGTGTAGTTCATTCAAGTATTTTATGGTTTTAATTAATGCATTAACTAGATGATCACATGTATGTTTACTTTTAACTAGAAATATTGCATTTCCTATACTTCTTGCTCAAATAATTAGGTTGCGAATACAATTTCCTGATTATATAACTAGGAAAATTTATTTAGATAATGCTGGTAAAATTCACATATCAAGTTTTTGATGAATATTGCATATTAATTGGAATTTATTTTAAACATCATGTTGCACATACACATACTCAAAATGGTATAGCTGAATCAATTTTTAAGTGATTTTAAATTATTACCCGAACTTTGATTATGAAATTAAAATTACCAATATATTCTTGGGGTCATTTTACATGTTGCATCATATCCTCAATAAGTGATATTTTTAAGGTATATTTTGATGATTGAAACAGTCTTCCCACCATTAAGGGGGGAATTCTTTGCTTGAAGCACGACGTGAGATTGTTGCTTGAAGCGACGGGAGATTAATTGGAATTTTTTGACATTATTTAATCTTGATCCTTATACAAATCAATATGAATTAGAATTTCAAAGGATTATTCATTTGCAATGAATTGCAAATCAATTACCAGAATTATTCACCAACAATAAGAAAATAGTGATATCTTACATTCTAGCTGCTAATACTCTATCAGAGATTGAAGTCCCTGTAGGACAATCAGTTAATACAACAGCAAATTGAATCAAATTCACACCTGAAATGTGGAAGAATGATCGGTGTTAAAGATAAAATTCCCCAGAAGAAGAAAGTACAAGAAAAACAAGTTGTAGCCTATAAAGAGACTATACCCATGAAACATGCTACAAAAATTATCGATCTATCCAAAACTTATGAACAAAAATCTCTTGTAAATAAAACTCTTAAAGAGTTATCCCCTGAAGAGGATGAGTTATCTCCTGAAGAGGATCAGATACCTGGAAATAATGAAATCTCGATACATTATGTATATACAGGAAACGGATATATTTGATAGAAATAAAATTGTTGTCGACAACATATTTTCTTATAAAGTTGCTATTGATATTACCAGCAGTAATGATTTTGTATATAAACCACAAATCGTTGATGAATGTAGAAATATTTGGCCAATGTAAAAATAGGCGATTCAAGTAAAATTAAATTCACAAAGTAAACGTGAAATTTTTGGACCTGTAGTTCGAACACCTAAAGGTGTGATGCCTGTTGAATACAAATGGGTATTTGTATGAAATAAGAAAAATGAAATTATATGGTACAAAACGCGACTTATAGCACAAGGTTTCTCGTAGAGACATGATATTAATTATGAAGAAACATATGCTTATGTAATGGATGCAATTACATTCAGATTTTTAATTAGCTTGGTAGCAAGAGAAATTAATGGATGTCGTTACATCATATCTGTATGGATCATTAGATAATGATATCTACATGAAAATCCCTGAAGGATATAAAATGTCTAAAGCATATAATTCTACATCTCGAAGTATGCATTCTATCAAGCTACAAAGATTCTTATATGAGTTAAAGCAATCTAGATGTATATTGTGGTATAATCGCCTGAGTGAATATCTTTTGAAAGAAGGATTTGAGAATAATCCAATTTGTGCATGCATTTTTATAAAAAGATCATAATCTTGATTTACTATTATTACTGTATTTATTGATGAAAGATCTTTCTCTAGAAGAGTCGACAAAAACAACAAATTTGAGATGAAAGATATTGGTAAGACAAATTTTTGTCTTGGCCTATAAATTAAACTATGAATTCTTGTTCATCAATCAACATACACAGAAAAAGTCCTGAAGCAACTTACATGGATAATATAAATCCTTTGAGTACTCCAATGATAGATTGGTCATTTGATATCAAGAAAGATCCGTTTTGACCACAAAAAAATGATGAAGAAACTTTTGGTCCTGAAGTACCATATCATCTTGAAATTGGTATTTTGGTCCTGAAGTACTATATCTTAATGTAATTGATGTTTTAATGTATAAAGCTCATCCATTGAGTACCCCAATGGTTTTTAGATCACTTAATGTGAAAAGGGACCTTTTTAGACCTCGTAAGGATAATAAAGAATTACTTGTTCCTGAAGTACCATACCTAAGTGCAATTGGTGCGTTAATGTATCTTGCTAATAATACACGACCTGATATAGCATTCTCTGTGAATGTGTTAACAAGATATAACTCTTCTCCTACCCGGAGACATTAGAACGGGGTTAAACAAATTTTTCGTTACCTACGAGGACCTATGGATATGAGCTTATTTTATTCAAATAATGATAATCATAAATTAGTTGAATATGCTAATGCAGGATATTTATCTGATCCACATAAAGGTCGATCTCAAATAGGTTATCTCTTTATATGTGGTGATACTGCTATGTCATGGAGATCTACAAAGTAAACATTAGTTGCCACTTCATCTAATCATGCTGAAATACTTGCAATCCATGAAGCAAGTCGAGAATGTGTGTAGTTGAGATCAATGACTCAACATATTCGTGAAACATGCGGTTTATCCTCCAGCAAAGGAACTCCAACCATTTTGTATGAAGATAATGCTGCATGTATAGCTCAATTAAAAAGAGGATACATCAAAGGAGATAGAACAAAGCACATCGCACCAAAATTCTTTTTCACATATGACTTTGATAAGTATGATGATATTGATGTTCAACAAATTTGATCAAAAGATAATCTAACAGATTTGTTCACCAAAGCATTACCAACTTCAACGTTTGAAGGATTGCGTTGTAATATTGGAATGCGACAGCTGAAGGACTTAAGGATACATTCATGAGGGGGAGCTAATACGCGCTGCACTCTTTTTTTCTTAACCAAGGTTTTTTTCCCATTGGGTTTTTCCTGGTAAGGTTTTTAATGAGGCAGCTTTCAATGCGTATGACTATACAATAGACATCCAAGGGGGAGTGTTATAAAATTATAATATATATATATATATATATGTATATATATGTCTAGATTCATTCCTCCCATTGTAATGATCTTTGATCTTTTTGAAACTCCCATGTCACTGAAGTTTTGAAACTTGACCTTTGAGTTTTGAAACCTCCAAGTATTAATGTTCATGTACCTATATATAGTAGCACCGTAAAGAGAATGATAGAGGTACACATATACTATAACTTACATGAAAATATAAGGAGGATGTTCTCTCTTTCACTAATCATTGTTCTTAATATTAGTATTCTTTTATAACAAGCATTTGAAAAATAAGAAGATGAAAAATATCAAACAGATTAGCAAAGGCATTAGTTATTGGGTCAACAGTGTTTTAAGGAGATGAAACTTTGATCTATTCAGTTAATTGTAGTACTTAAAATTATTTTAGTAATAATTTAAAAAGATATGTTAATGGGAAAAGTATAAACCCATAAAAAGGAATTGTAGTCCAATATATATATATATATATATATAAATAAAATAAAAAGACCAAGTTTATATTATTAAAATATTACTAACTTGGATAAAAAAGAGTAGGTTGTACGTGTGAGTACAAATAAATTAACTTGGATGGTTTCAGGTCGGGTCATCTTTTATATCGATCCGGCCCGGTCCATGGACTTTTCATAATTTCAACACTTGGAGTTGGTGCATACTAGGAAGGAAGCATGTTATTTGCTTTATTTCCAATAGCTTGGCCGAAAAAAAAGAGAGGAAGGCGTTTATTTTCAATTGAATCCATAAAAGCTTTTTAAGGTTGCGAAGGGCTGTGAGGTAAGTTTTAAGACGATTCTTTTGGAGAATTCGAAAAAGTTTCATTCATGTTATAGAGCGTATTCGACAGCAGCTTATATCTTGGTCAAACCAACTTATAAGTTGTTTTGTATTGTTGACCTCTTTAGTAACAACTTAATTTGTGACTTATGTTTTGATTTATTATAAGTCAAAATTAGTCAGTAACAATTTATAACTTATTTTAAAAAGAACTTATAAGTCATTAAAAGAATTTATAAGTCATTTCTAATAAGCTGTTTTGACTTATGTTTATTTTGACCAATTCTATTTTTCTAAAGAGAGTGTATTCAATTAAGACTTTTAAAGACTTTAAATATTTGGTTGTATTCAATCAAGACATTTAAAGAGTTTATAAAAGTTTACTGGTATTCAATTACAACTTTTGTAATATCTTTAAAAGTTGGGTGGTATTGAATTGAGACTTGTATAAAGTTTATAAAAGTATTTTGGTATTCAAAAAGTCATTGATTTTTCATATTTCTATTAAATGGTAGAGTTTGACAGACTTTAAGAGAAAAATTATAACTATCAACCCATATATAAAGTCTGACCTTATCTTTAAAGGCTTCTAAACACTTCCAAATATTAAACACAAATGTAAAAATTCAAATAGCTAGTAAAAAAATTACAAAGAGATTTTATGAAAATTCAAAAGTCGCAAAACTCTCCGAAATTTTTTTAACTTAAAATGAATATAAATTAATCTAATTTTAGAAAATATAATTATTAAAATTATAAACCGTTTATATTTTTTTTAACTAAAATTATTAAAAAATAGATAAATTAAACAACTTTTATTATAGGAATATCTTGTTATGACTTTGAAAAATCAAACAGCAAATTTTGATTTTTAATATTATATTATATATATATATATGTATAATATTATATAGATATAGTATATGATATATACGAATTTTGATAAATTCTAAAACTCATCAAAATTAAAAAAAATAGTTAAAAGATGACAACAGTCGACTGTTAAAAATAAGGGTGTTAGCCGAGCAGAGTAGCTCGATACTCGACTCGAGATCGGTTCGAAAATATGATCCAAATCTCGAATTCGAAGTTGATTCGAGTCGAATATGATCCATACTCGTTTTTTGTTTAATGATACACGAGTCGAATTCGTGTATACCAGTATTCGCTCAAATTAGGGTTCGAGTATTTCATTTTTTCTCGAACCATACTCGATACATGCTCGATGGATCATATTCGAATACTAATCTGATCCATACTAATAAGCTAAATATGTGATTTTTGTATCAATTCGTATTACATTATTTGTAATTTTTTTACATAAATAAAAGTAAGACTTTTATATATAAATCATTAGTTCAATAATCAATTTAGTATGTAGTGGTTCAGTATTAAGCGAAATAGTTCATATTCGAAACTCGATTTGAAGGCTCGTGAGTAATTCGTTTTGTAAACGAGCCGAGTACTTACGAGCCGAGTAGGTCCGAATAATGATCCGAGTCGAATCTGGCGCAAAACTAGAAATTTCTTATAGAATCCAAGTCGAATCCGAGCTCAATTTTTTGAATCGAGCTGAATCTGAGCATTAGAGTGTTCGCTGAGATTCAACTCGTTTTCACCTCTAGTTAAAAAATTAGTTACGTAACATTTTAATTAATTAATTTCTAACATCATAAATAAATTAAAAAGTCACATAATTATTTTTTTAACGGTCAATTTTGGTTCACTAACAACTATTAAAAATTTAAGAAAAATAAAATCTCTCTGGCAATTTTGTCTCTGGCTTATCGACGACTGAAAATCTCTCTGATAAATTTTTTATAATTTGGTGGCAATTTACTCACATGTATGAAGTTTTGCGATCTTATAGATTTTCATTGTCATATTATTTTGTGAAAAACATAGTTTGGTACCCCTACTAAAAAAACGTACTCATATATAGTATATATAGTTCAATGAAAAGTGAGCTTAATTTTTATACAAAAATCTATATAAGATACAAGATATATTATATGTATACAAAAGTCTATCAAAATTTTGGTAAAAAGTCTTTTAAAGTTCGTCACTTATTTTATAAAATCTATAAAAGTCATTTAAAAAAATCTTTAAAAATCATTAAAATTAAATTTTTTACAAAAATATGTCACTTAAAAAAGTCTTTAAAAATCTCAATCGAATACGCCCTTAACGCTCTGTTTCTGAGTTTTAAAATGGACAGAAAAAAAGAAATGGACAGAAAATTTAAGTTTTTTTTTCCAATTCTTATGTTTCTGAGTTTTTTAATAAACAAAAAAGAAAAGAAATGGATAGAAAACTTACTATTTTTTCTGCCAAAGTTTTCCGTCCATCCGTCCAAAATTGGCCTGATTTGGACGGAAAAGAAATTAGAATAAGTAATATTTTTATAATTTTTATATTATCTTCAATTCTTAATATAATAAATTTTAAATTACAACTCATGTCCTCAATTTTAAATTTTTTATTATTTTCTATTAAAAACTCAGAAAATAAAAAATTTTCAAGTTTTTTATTCTTTTCTTTTTTGTTTAAGTTTTCTATTTTTTTTTGTGTGTTCAAGACTTAAACAAAGTGTAAATGACTTTATCCTTCCAACCTAATATCTGATTTCTTCACTACGTAAACAAACGGCTGCTCTGCTCATCTCGCTCGATTGAATCACTCTCTCTCGCTTGATTAGGTCAGTCTTTCTTTCGGCTTACAATTCCTCCCGGATCGCATTACCATCGGTACGATTTGTGATATGTAAATACACAGATATATTATACAATTCATTCTGCTTTAATTCTTTTTATGGTTTTCGAATTTTCGATTTGATCCATCAATATTACAATTTAAGATCGAGTTGTCTCTAATTCTAATCACCTGAATCAGGTAAACGATAATGTTTTTCTCACATTACAGTTTATTGAGATCTTGTGTTTTCCTATTAATCAGATTTTGATGGCTTCTGATGGCCCTTTTGGTGTTTTCATTTTAATTATTACGTTTTATTTGATTATATAAATTCATTTTAATTATTAGGTTTAAATTAGTTGAATCTTTGATATATGTTCAAGGCTGTCAAAGACTACTTTCTTGAAGAGAATAAAAATTATCCCCTTTTTAAGTTTAAAGATTTGTTTTAGTTGGGGAGTGTGGGAGCTAACTCTAGATGGGTATACTATGAAATTTTTATGTTCATCCTTTACACGGCCTAATTTGGGTTCTGATTAATTTAGATGCCATTTTTGGGCATTTTTAAACACCACATTGCATCCTATTAACCATGGTCTGAAAGTCTTTTTTCTTTTTAATTTTATCCACAATTGTTCTTCAGAGTTTTGTTGATAAATAATGTTCCTTTATTGGTAGCAGACATTGATTAATGTAATCATTCATGCTTGTTCTGATCTGGGTTGGTTAGTATTAACATATCTGAGGTTTTTTTCCGCTTAATGTTGTTTTACATAATTATATCCACATGTAGCATTCTTGGCACATGAACTGGTTCATGAGGACTGACTCATGTATTTTTTTTCCTTCTCTTAATAATGTAGCTGGTAGCATTAAAATTTAATGTTGGCTTTCCATGCCAACAAAAGAGAAATGTAAAAAATTGAATGATTTATGAATTCTATTATTGCAACTTGCTCATTAAATTATTGTTTGATATCTGATTTACTTGATCCAGGGTTAACATCTGATCTTTTTGGTTGCAATTGGTACCGGTGGGTATTTGTGGTCTTATTCTTGTTACTGAATGTTAATGGTATGCCAGTTCCGTTTTAATTTTTAGAAACACATTATTTACTGATAATAGTCACTGGGTAGTTTTTTTTTCTTTCCTTGTAAATAAAGACTAATTAAAGTATAATTTTATAGATAGAAAGCACCTAAGGGAGCGTAAGTTATGCACACATGAGGTAACAAAGCAAAGAAACACTATCTAGCATCTAAGCACATCCTGCTCAGAAATTCCTAACGCCAATACTTCAAAAAGATATAACTCCAGTCCCCAAGTGCAAAGTCTTTAAGAAGTCCACAGAAGCCACTAAGAACCCGGAAATTCCTTCTTTATTTATAAAGGAGGTTTACATCTATATAGAATCTTAAGCATGTGGAGCTCTTTTCTTCGAAACACCTGCTTCTTTTCCTCCAAATGGTTCACATAGAGTGAAAGGTGACCTCATGCTTCACAACTCTCCAGAAACTCAACATAGTTGTTAATGTTTAGGCATGACCAACCGAAACCCCTTGTTTAGTGGTTTAATTTTTTCTCATGATTAATCTACTTAAATTTCGTGTCAGTTTTAGTTATTGTGGCTCACTCAAATGCCTTGGATTCCTTTTGTATACATTAAGTTTACTCATGTTTTTAGATTAGTTTTATATCGGAAGGGGACACATTCGTAGCTCTTCATGTTAAACAATGAAGTACTCCTTCTATCCTGCAATGAATGCCTTATTTGGTGTTTCATATGTTAGTTTTTTTTCTTCTTATTATGAAACATAATGCAAGTTTTTGACACCTAGATATATATGTGGTTGTACTTACAGTGGATCCTATAAAACATAGTGTAATTGATTTCTGAAAGAATGATTACCATTTTTGACAAAAGAAAAATCTAATTATGACATTCATTGCAGGACTAAAGGAGTTGCAAGTAAGGCTATTTTGGATGAACAATATCCTTAACCTGTGGTGTGTTTGAATTTCCATAATTTAGATTTTCTATTGTGAAGCCACCTCCTTACTTTTGCCCACCCATGGCCTTTATTTATTTCAGTGTGATTCATATTGCTCTTTATCAGTACATTCATCTTTAGTTTTTCCTGTTGCTCTCTGCTAGCCCCCAATAGATACTTTTTCCAATGGTCCGTGAGTGCTTTCATCTATAAAATTATGCCTAGTTCAAACTCTTGATACTTATCTTTTTCTTCCTTATTAGTATCCTTGTGTTGCTGTTAGTTCTTTTAAAAATAATCATTTTTTAACATAACCATCACAAAGAATAGGTTTTCAATTTATTTATTTTAAGGCAAACTGTTGAACCATCTAACCTCTTCATCTATTCATCCAACACATTTTGCTCATGTTAATTTAATAATACAGAGACCAGATAACTATGAAAGATTTGGATAATTTCCTGTGATTGTGGCTAGAGGGTTTCTTTTCAAGATTTGTACTCTTATGTGCTGCGACATTGGGGGTTTGTTTTTTGGTTTTGACCTTCATGTGAAGATTACTACTTAAAAGATGTTGTTTTATGCTGTTGACAGGTTGGCATACATAATTTTGGATAGCCTTCATTCCTTTTGTTGCAAGTGGCACCAACACAAACCTTATGTGCACTGTAATAATTGCTGCATTACTCTATGTTTAGTAGAATATATGCTTGTCTTTCTGAACTTGGTCCCACTACTTGTTCTCTGACTTTTAAAGTAATCAAATTATACATACTGTAAAATGACGACTTCCAAGTCTTATGTTATGTTTTTAAAAGGCATAGATCGTAGATACTTTAATTATATGTAGAAGCTTAGGGTGGATTTATTTTGAATCATTTAGATAACTGTTTGCATGTAGAATCAATATATCTTTTTATTAATGTCCTTTTTAGTAATCTTTACATTTGATTTTAACTTATAAGTCATTATCAACCGAACACCTTCATAACTTGTTTTAGCTTAATTTCTAACTTATAAGTCAAATTGGTGCCGAACGTTTTTACTTATAAGTCACAACTTAAAATAACTTATAAGTCAACTTAAATTTTAACTTTAAGTCATTTTAAAATAAGTCATTGCTGAACATGCTCTTAATCATTAAAACAATGAACTCAAAGGACCAGATCCTTATTCAGTTGTATTGATTCTTTGAACAGTGAGCAATTAAGAGATGGATCCGGATTCAGTTAAATCGACTCTTTCTAATTTAGCATTTGGCAATGTTATGGCTGCAGCAGCCCGTGATTATCAAAAGGTCTGTTCTTTAATCATCCTTCTCTCTCTATTTGTGTGTGTGTGTGTGTGTGTGTGTATATATATATATGTATACATATAATGTATACATATATATCTAATGTACAAGTAATTTTACTTTTTTTGTTTAATTTGGAAAATTAGTTTTTAATTTTCATTGCAGTAGATTTGATTTTCTGGTGAGATACATGTGATATATTAATATATTGCTGTCAGTGGAGTAATGAAATAGTGAATATAATTCACTGGTTCATATAAAATGATAATTGCATATTGCTACTTCCATCTTAAGGAAGGCAGATTTGTGATTCTGTCCATCTGCTGTCTAAGATTAGTACTATACAATTTTTAAATCAAGAAATTGTGCCGAGGTAACTGAGCTACAAAAAATGTTAGCTTTTTTAAAATGCAAAATTTGACATCTATAAGAGGAGGAGACATGGTAAGTTTATGTTCTTCCGCTATAATTTTGTGCTCTGTTTATACACGATAATTTAGGGTGAAAGTTATTTTATTTTTTCGTATTCTTTAAGGTTAAATCATGAGTTTGTTTGATTTGATAAATTATTTAAAGATTCCACGCCATTCAAGGCCGGTGAAGGATGGTGATGTTTAAATTGTGTTGGACTTATGTTAACTATTCTTTTGTGCAACGGTGATGTTTAAATTGTGTTGGACTTGTGTTAACTATTCTTTTGTGCAACAGGAAGTTTTAGCAGCTCAAGAGAAGGCGCAGGCCTCGTCCACTTCTAATCAGGAGGTTGATCTTGACGAGTTGATGGATGTGAGTCGGTCAATTAATCTAAATTGCATCCTTCAAGTCAATGTATCTATTTTTAAAGATAATAATTTACCTGTTGTTGATATCAGGATCCTGAGCTGGAAAAGTTGCATGCAGATAGAATAGCAGCTCTCAAGGTTAGAAAATCAGTCTTCTCAATGCACATTATGTAATATTTGGACTCTGGCTGAGCTTCTTGATATAAGGAGTTTTGGCTCTTTTATAGGGAGAAGCTGAGAAGCGTCAAGCATTAAAGAAGCAAGGGCATGGTGAGTACAGGGAGATAACTGAAGGGGACTTTTTGGGTGAAGTTACTAGTAGTGAAAAAGTGATTTGTCACTTCTACCATCGGGAGTTCTATCGTTGCAAGTAAGAACTTATCTCTCTCTCTCTCTCTCTCTCTCTCTCTCATGTATGGGAACCCCTGTGGATTATGTTAAGGCCCTTATCATAGAACGGTTACATATGCAGTATACATCACAATCTCTTCTGATGTTGAGAACTTGTTTTTTCCATAACATTGTATGCATTCTCTACATCAGTGTACCTGGGTGTGTTCCCTTTGGTGCCTCAACTAAAATTTGTATTAGTTATAACAAAGGTGTTATATGAATATCTACAAATTTTGGACTCTCAAGTCACACGTGTGTTCAGTATGCTGTTGTAAGCATTTTAATGTTTTTTTTAGGATACTGGATAAACACTTGAAGTCTCTCGCGCCAAGGCATGTAGACACCAAGTTTGTCAGACTTGATGCAGAGGTTAGCTTTTATATTCATATATATGGTAGGGGTTGTTTCTTGGCTAACCCGAGTAGTTATTAGCTCTTGCAAATCGAAATTTTTTAAAATAAATAAAATTATTGATTTACTTCATTTGTAGATGTGCAGTCTAAATTTGAGACATTTAATGATTTTATATCTTATATTTATATTTTGTGATATGACATGCAGAATGCCCCTTTCTTTGTTGGGAAACTGGGAATCAAAACTTTGCCGTGTGTCATACTGTTTAGGTCAGATACATTTCTGTTTCTCTTTAACTATTTAGTATTAAGCACCTCCTTTACAACTTCTTAAATGGATTTGAATAATCTATAGTTTCAGGATGGAATTGTTTGATGCCCAAGTAACATTAATTTTTTTATATTTTCTCGTACACCTGCCTTCTTTTAAATAAAGCCACATTGATGTTTAAGATTTGCAGTTGCAGGGGTGTCTAGATCAACTATGCAATTATTCATTAAATGTTTTGAGTTTTTATTCAGAGTGCCTGACCTGTGGTTTTGTTAAAACTTGATGCCCAACACAAATTCTCCTTTTGGTGGCCTTCAGCTAGCTTATTTAATTGTATGGGTTTTGGGCCAATCTATTGTGCAATTTGAACCCAAACTTGACTTCTCTCATAATCAGCATTGGATGTTTACTACTATCTCATATTTGATTGGTGGGTCTTTTTTAAAAAAGAAATAAAATTTTGGTTGGTGGGCTCTTTTGGGATATATACAGCAGATTATAATCTACGTATGATAGTAAGGGGTTGAAGCTGACAGTAAGCTCTTTTGGCTCCGGTCTTATGGGTTAACTGTTGTTTCGGCAGACGGCGGTAGTTACACTTGGTTTTGGTCTCTAAAATTTAGATTAGACTTGGTTTGGCTTGTGATAATTGCATTTAAAAGTTTTTCAGATGTGTTGCAATTTACATTTGTTTAACGGAAATCACATTATGTGCTGATTTTTATCAAATAATCTAATGAGGGGATGGACCTTTTTGGTTTGAGAATATAGGACTCAAAGAGTGTATTCTGGAAGTATTGTAAAACAACATCATGACTTAAAAAAACTAAAAGACAAAAAAAATGACTTAAATCATTGAAGGCAGAAATAAACAAGGGGAGTAGGACAACAGTTTGGAAATCTCTAATGAGAACTTTGGGATGTAAACAACTTTCTTTGGAGAGGCAGCAGGGGTCAAGGGAGAAGATATGCAAAGGGGCTGCTAAAGATTTTCTGAATGATCAGGTAGATTAATTTTTGTAATTAATATAAGTTGAGCAAAAAGATAATAAAGACAAGACAGACAGAAGGTTTGATGGCGTGTCTAAACTCAGAAAGGCCACCATTAAGCAAAAACGATAGGACCAAGCTTGGTGAAATCTATAGAATGAAATGTAGGAGTGAAATGTAAAATGAAAAGCTTTTACTAATTTTTTTGAAAAAGGAGTGAGTACAGGACAACAACCACCACAACGGAAATAAATGAGATCAGTCTAGCACTATAATATTCTGAACAATTAATTTAAAATCTTTTTCATTCTAGAAATGAGGTTTTTAGTATATTTTGCCAGTGGGTGGAAAAAACAGTTGTTGCATGATTTAGGCCCAGTGTTAGGGTTGGACCTAGAGGGGACCCTATCTTGATTCTCATTTTATCTTTTGCAGATAATAATCCTTTTATCTTTACCTATGTGGATGTACCTTAAGTTCACCACCTTTAGTTTTGTGGATGAACTTAACCTTTAGTTAGATGGATGTTTATACTTGGAAAATTGGAGGAACTTCTAAGATGTCACTTTTTCAGTAGGATTCTTAAATAATTTTGATATCAGTAGATTTATTTAAAAGAATCTCTAATTAAAGGATTTACAATTAAATCTGAAAGACAATAATCAAGCTCTGCGGTTGAGTACTTGTCATATATGAGAAAAAATGGCTGGAGATGTAAAGGAGTAAATGAAAGTAATTGATACAAGATTTAAAGGCAGTGGTGGAATGGGTACCTCAAGAGGTTAGGAAAATGGGATATGATGCGGAAAGGAAGAGAAAAATTAGAAAATTGATTATTAATTTTGTGTTATTATTTAGAGATAAATATTGAGGTAGTGAACTAAATTTGGTGCTCCTGTTAATTTGGTTAATAACAACCAAGCTTTACACGAGTCTCTTAGAAATGTTCTTCTAAGGGAAAAGGATTCACATGCAAATCTTGTGCTCAATGTGTTTTAAACGAACCTTTTTATGTAGCAAACTTAGTTGTTTAGTAAATGGGGTGTGGTTATGCAATTTAAACCCATCCGAAGCTTCAACAATGTGGTGATGCTCTTGTTATTGCAGGCAGTGCAATTTTTCTTGGGTTCTAAATCTGGATCAAGTTTTTGTAGAAAATTGGTTTGGATTGGATTGGATTGGATTGTGTTAGGGGCAGCTTGTTCTATGTTTAGGTTGATCTGGGCTGCCAAGGTGTTCTTGAAAACTGCCTTTTACTGCCTAAATTACAGTTCTTCTTGTGTGTTTGTTTCTATTCTTTGTCTTCAGTTTCCTCGAGATTTTTACCTAACATTACAAAACTCTCAAACTCCCCTTTCCCAGAAAAGGAATTGCAGGTGATAGGCTGGTCGGGTTTCAAGACTTGGGAGGAAAAGATGATTTCCCCACAAAGACTCTAGAGGCTCAACTGTTAAAGAAAGGTATTCTTTTGTTCAAAGTGCTTTGATTTTATGATGCTTACTGCAGTTTCTAAACCATTGTTTTACAGGTATAATTAGTGAGAAGAAAGTAGATGAAGAAGATAATGAGTACGACGAAAGCAGACGCAGGACAGTGAGATCCTCTCAGTATCCTGATTCTGATTCCGACTGAAAAGGGAAGAGAAAGTACAGCAAATTGAGCTGGACTACCAATTGCTCATTAGTTGTATAATTCTATATTATTTTTCGTCCGTGAAACCCATTTTGCATGACTTAAAAATTATGTCATTATAAATTTGTTATCAATGTTATCACTACTTCTAAGGATAAGTATAGAACAAAAATGCATACATATTTTTTGGTAAAATAAATAGAGTATATGATTAGTCTAACATGAATGAATAATGCAAGAATTAATGTGAAATAAATGAAGAGAGAAGAACCAGGAGAGATCAAACACCATTTAATGCATTTTGCTTTTGTTTTATGGAAAGAATAACCCTTTTTCCTTTTTTCTTTATTTTTAAATTTAATTTGTAAAATTATAAATTAAGAATAAATGTAAATTAATTTAATTTTAATTAATATACTTGTAACTATTATAAATTATTTAAAAAGTGATGTTAATAATAATCAACCACGTCATTTTTTATGAAATATATATTTTGTAATTATTTTTCAGTCACCAAAACATTACAGTTATGACATTGTCCACCGACTTTAGTGCCTCTGAAAACTAAGGGTATAAACGAGTCGAAACGAACAGAGAATTGTTCGAATTCTGATTCGGATCGAATTATATTTAAACTAGAGAATTTCAAATTCAAACTCGAATTCGAGTCTTCACATAATAACTAGCTTTATAATAAATATAATTATAAATTGAATTTGTTATTTTACTTAGAAATGAAAAAAAATATATTTACTATTAAACTTTACAAATATAAAATCACAATTATAATTAAAAGCAATAATAATTGTGACACCCCCAAATCCGGGTCTCTTCCAACCCGACAGATGGTGCTACACGGTACTACCATTCATACATACATCCAAATGAAATGCCTCAAAAGAACGAATATGTCTTATATATATTAAAATAATATATACATTCCCCATGTTCTTGATAACCCTTTCACTTGTTCTTGTCATAATATCAAATATATTACAAATGTTCACCCTATACTATTACAAAAGTATTCTATGGGTTTGTCTTCGCCATGCCCTTATCCTTGCCTGAGCCTTCGGTCCGTTCGATCTTAGTTTTGTTCGTATGGTTCAAGCAAGAGTGAGCATGATTAGCTCAGCAAGTACAACATTTCTAATAAACAACATGCTTTGAAACATAGGAATCGTATATCTTCAATAACTGAACAATAATTACAAAGTACTATTGATAATTCAAAATAGCACTTCTTTTCATTCAAAATGTTTTACAACAACAATATTCAGTAAAACATCAATTCCGGTCCAAGACCTTGAGCATATCATAAGTTCTTTGAAAAGGATATCCCGTCACTAAGTCCGTAAGTCCGACATTTCTTACGAGCACATCTAGGTGATCAGCCTATAGTACTCTATGTTGATCAACACTACATTCATTAAACGTGTGTACGTTTAAGTTGTGGCAACCTCACGTGCCTGTCGTATGACGACAAAATATTTTTAGCATACTCAGTCTTCGATTGAAAACCACACCAATATAACTTGGTAAACATTGTACATGCTTTGATAGAAACATAATTTAAGTCTAGCCGAAAGAATTGGCGTTGACTTCATCACACATCAATTCATGCGTAAGAATACATGAATCACAATGCTTGTCCAGATTGAACTGGAACAAGGGTTAGAGTACTTGCCTTTGGCTTCTGCTACAATTAATAACACGTTCTTTGGTTTAAGTCTTTGAGTCTCTATAGTAATGATAATATCACATAACACATTAGGCATGAATGAGCATACACAGTCCCTAACGTATCTTACCCTTCTTCTCAATCTAATTATAACTTATATTTGTTATTATTGGTTCCAGCTTTTCATTACTGTCGTTCTTATTACGTTCATCTTCAATTGATTATCAACCTTTAATCATCATACATTAAGTGTCTAACAATGCCTTAACAATGTTATAATTAAGTCTTAGTTCATTACTAATGAGTTATCATTCATTCTATACTTCGTAAACATTCTTGTCTAGTCGAAACTCTAGGACTGGCACTGCGGCGCCGGTTATTGCTCTTCATCTCGCGCTGCGGCGCGAGTTAGCAGTATGCATGTCCCGGACTCGACGCTTGCGGCGCGAGTCTCCTTTACTATGGTCGCGCTGCGGCACCAATTAGCACTGTACTATGTCTCAGTCCTCGCGCTGCGGTGCGGGACCTCAAGGACTGGGAGTCGCGCTGCGGCGCCGACTCTGTGCCTTAGAATTTTTTTCTGCAGATTTTCAATTTTGTGAACTTCCCGGACACATAACTTCTTCGTTATAAGTTGAATTGGCTCGTTCAAAAGCCTACGGTTCACAAATTTCATACTCTATGTGTTCATGCAAGAATTTTATCTATTTGACTTCGTTTGCTAAAATTTCATCTATTAGTTCATTTTTAACGAAAACGATAAACGTTCGTGAACGTTCAACGCTCGTTTCTTCGTTCTAAGTCGGAATCCGGTCATTTTCGAGTCCACAACTCTATAATTCCAAATATGACTTGAATCCATCGAAAACCAACGTTTTCGAGTTCAAACACAAAATACGACATCCATTCCGAGAATTTCACGAATTCGACGCTTAACGTCCAATCATGTGAATTTCGGCATAACTTCATTA
The DNA here is from genome assembly GCA_020205505.1 of Panax japonicus. Classification (NCBI taxonomy): domain Eukaryota; kingdom Viridiplantae; phylum Streptophyta; class Magnoliopsida; order Apiales; family Araliaceae; genus Panax; species Panax japonicus. The sequence goes on from CM035098.1 coordinate 15,556,913, forward strand.
CTAATGATTTGATCATTGTTCTAAATGGATTCTAACCATCATATAAACATTTTAAATTACTTCTTACATCAACTTATTTTCAAACTAAGTTTTGACTTATTCTTCATGAGTTCATGGCATAACAACTTATAAACTACAATTTTCATTCCTTATAACTTATTATGGATTTAAGTCCTTTACTCAATGTTTTCACATCATATCCAACATACTAACTTCATATGACAACATAATACAAGTTCATCATAAGTTCAGAACTTATTTAGGTTCAAGTTACTTATTTATGATTTATTCGGCTTAAGTTCATTCATTCATCAATTCTTACATGTTCTTAGCATATATGTTTATTTCATTACACTTCTCTTATCACCCTACAATGATAGAGATAAAAGATTTATTAGACAAGAGTCTTACCCTAGAAGAACTTGTACTTCTCTTCCTTGAAGATTTATCAAAGGATGTTTGACTTATGTGAGCTTATTCTCTCTAACACTTAAGCACTTAACTTGATAGAAGTTGGATGAAATTTAATCAAGCAACAATTGAATTGTGAGCTCTCTATTTATAGAGCTCTCAAAGTTAGGGTATTATGGTCATTATAACCTCCCACCTCCTCAATTAGCCTCCTTACTATTCATTGCTTTAGCCCTAAGTAAACTTGCTTATCACTTCTATTACTTGGCCACCACAAGACTTATCTTATACTTGGTCACCACTTAAAGTTCTTGCTTACCAAGTCTTACCCATATTCATCTTGGTTTGCTCCATGGATCATGGCTAATCCATTGGATCATTACATTGGGCTTGCTTAATTAATCTAGCTCATTCCTTGTTGGGCTTGCATTACAATAGTTTGGGCTTGCATCTAAATTGTCATTGGACTCTACCAAATTAACAATAATCCTACAAGTCCAATCCCTTTAATTAAAAGCTCATCACATATGTTATATGTATAATTCTTGTATTCTAATTCGTATACTAATTCGTAATATACGTTATCTCATTCTTTATACATACTAGTATAATACCTCATATCATACAATCATTACACTTTCTTCTTAACGTTTAATATTTATAACGTTCTCAAATTAAGCCCGCATGTGAAATATTACGTTTTCCATACTTAGATTATTATTACATAATCTAAATCACATTGATATTGTAACGTTACGTATTTCTCGGAAGTTCAAAAATAATTCCCGAGCGTAAATCGATGAATAGTGTTTTTCAGAAAATTTCTCGAAAAACTTTTATTTTCGTTTTAGAAATTCAAACACTTTAATTATCCCACATAGTTAAAATACTACGACGTTTCGATGTTTCTAGGTTATAGAACGACATTCATCTTATTAACACATAATAATAATAAATAATATTATTTTATTCATTATTAAAAGTATTTACAAAATATTCGATTTTCTGGGGCGTTACAATAATAATAATTAATTACCCTAATTTTGTCTTAATTTTGTATATATTATAAGAGAATGTATCAAATATATAATCAAATATGTATCAATCGAGTATGTATCAAATCACAATCAATAATTCGAGTAGTTTGAATATTAAACGAGTCGAGTATAACCTTGCTCAGATTTTACTCATATTTTTATTTGAATTATTTTTTATGTTCAGATTTGGATCATATTATTAACGAATCCTAAGTTTCGCTCGTATTTTTTCAAATTGAGCCTGAACTATTTGGCTAGTTTAAAGACTTAGAGCATCTCCAACAGCTATTCAACCACTTTGTGATACTCAAATAGGTGAAGCATATTAGAAAAATTATCTCTAATAACCTCTCCACCCTTAGTAATCAAATCTACAACCTCATTCTCTCTCTTCAGAACTGGTAAGTTGACCTTGCCTCTTCAAAACATTTATTTTATTTTGGGAGAGTCAAAATCATATGAAAAATGCTAAAAATATTTATTTTGCTTGATGAGTTTGATGTACATCTCATTTTAAAAATGAATGTTATTAATTATTTCAAATGTTATCAATTATTATTGTTTTAAATCAAATACTGCATTAATTGAATTGAAGAGACTGATGAGGCACAAAATATTAAAGTAATAAATAATGCTCTTCAAATTACCACGTATGTCAACAAGCTTCAATTTGAAAAGGTTTTTTTGCTACTACTGAAAACCATAGAAAATGTCAAAAATATTTCATATAATGTTTTTCAGTCACCAAAACATTATAGGAAGAAATTTTCATTCAACATAATGTCCACTGACCTTAGCGCCTTTGAAAACCCTAGACAATGGCGGTTCACATGGGAATCCCAATCTCACATACCAACTCTCAAATTGTACCTCTTCAATCCAAACACAAAACCCTCGACTCAATGCATAGATTTGAAAGTCAACCTAGTCCTTGAACAATCCCTGCTCAAAGTGAGCTGGTTCGAAGCAGAACTCGAGGTATCATTGGGGGTTCCGATACCTAGAGCTTTGATCGATTTTGAATCACTTGACGATAACAATATTGAAGTTAAAGTTGGTCTTCTTCTTCCTATTGATCACCCAATCGTCTCAACTTTAGATTTCGTGTTAACTTTATCCCTGAAGAAGGACGAGTCTTGCTCTCGAAATGCATTGTCGGATGAATTAAAACCTCTTTTGATGGATTCTGGTGAGTTGGTAGTTGTTGCTTTCTCTGTTTGTGACTCATTTGATTTCATGCTTGTCTGAATTTTTTCAATAATATAAACATTACTTTCTTCTTTTTTTTTTGCTTTTTAGTACATATATTGGTCTATTTTGCATTTATTTGTGGTTCACCAAACTATTTAATGTTATTTGAGGGTGGTGGGGGTGAAAGTAGTATACACACAAGACAATCATGTTTGATGATAAAGAATATATTTTATAACAATCTTATTCATTTATTAATAAAAAAATTATTTAATTAAATGCTTTTTATTTATCTACATGGTGCTGTTTTATAATATGTTATAAACCTATAGTTTTGAGCAATACTTTTAGAATGATGATGATGATCATGCTAATGAGATCTAAATTCTTAGATAACTCACAAACTAAAATTGTTCCCAATCATTGGATTACTAAAAAGGGGATTAGTGAATCTGGATAGATTGGTATATACGTTGCTTGCTCATTGGATGAGGATGATTGATCTCATGATCATTTGTGTGAAGACACTAAATCAAGTATGTAGGTGCTTATTGAAGAATAAGTTCACTGAACGTGACTCGCTAAGAAATACCTAATTGAATTTTACTTGTCTGTCAATAGGAATTTCTGTTGTGATAGTAGTACAAGCGATCTTTAGACTCGAGATCGTCATAATATCTTGTGTATAATGAGTTATACTTTGACATGCCTCTTAAGACCCGTAGGGTATATCAAAAGGTATGCTTTGGTGTAATAAGTTGTACATGGAGATAATGTATGATCAACAAATAATCTACCACTTCTAGTAAAAGAAAGAGAATATCCTATGTGATTCGATAAATGACAACCCAGTAGTCCTTGACCAAGACAGAATGAAATTAGAAAGGAATTTCTAATTTGCATTATTTAGAGTTTTGCATTTAAGAATCGAAATACATATAATTAAATAAAATAAGACTTGAAAGTAATTCCATGTCTTATATTTAATTGAGACATTATATGGTAGAATAATTGAATTATGCGGTAACTATTTACTCAAATGTTCTTTTATGATTAATGTTGATATCGATATTATCTGGAAAGTCGTTGATCGCTAAGAAGACTTATCCTCATTTGTAGAATAAATGTTATTTATTCAAAAAAATTAATAGATTAATTTATTTATTTAAATAAGATTAGAATTGTTCTAATTGATTTATTCACAACCGGTTTAATATGGAGAACCTAAAGGGTCACACCATAAAAGGAAGAATATTTAATTAATAAGCAAATGACATAATCATAATAACAAGTTAAGTGTATTTAATTTAATCTATGGTGATAAAATAAATTAAATAGCTTAATATTTATTGCTACAATAATGCTCCAATTGCCTCCTTTTTTCACTCATTTACCATACCAACCATCCTACATATAAATTAACAAGAAGCAAGTAAAAATGAACTTAAAAACAAGGAATTAACAATAAATAAGCTTGAACTAGAAACCGATCCGTGGATATAAAATCCACTTATCAAGATGTACCAAAGACAACGTTCAGAACTCGGTATGGTCATTACGAGTTTCTGGTTATGTCTTTTGGTATAACCAACGCACCTGCAGTGTTCATGGATTTGATGAACAGGGTGTTTAAACCATTCTTAGACAAATTTGTGGTGGTATTTGTTGATGATATATTGGTATATTCTAAAACCAAGGAGGAACATGTTGAACACTTAAAAGTGACGTTGGAGACATTAAGAAAAGAGAAGTTGTACGCTAAGTTCTCAAAATGTGAATTTTGGTTGGAACGTATATAGTTTCTCGGACACGTTATTGATAAGGACAAAATTTTGGTAGATCTATCAAAAGTGGAAGCTGTAATAAACTTGGATTAGCCGAAGACACCGTTAGAGATAAGGAGTTTCTTATGATAGGCAGGTTACTATAGGCATTTTATTCAGGACTTTTCCAAGATCGCAACTCCATTGACGAATTTAACTCGGAAGACGATTAACTTTGTTTGGATAGAGAAGTGCGAGGAAAGTTTTCGAGAATTGAAGAAGAAGTTGAGTTCAGCACCTGTGTTGTCATTGCCTGATGATACAGAAAATTTTGTGGTGTATAGTGATGCATCGCATAAAGGACTAGGCTGTGTGCTTATGCAGAACGATAGAGTTATTGTGTATGCATCACGTCAGTTGAAAGATTAAGAGAAAGGGTATCCGACTCATGACTTCGAGTTGGCGACGGTGGTGTTTGCCCTAAAAATTTGGAAACATTATCTTTATGGAGAGAGGTATGAGATATATACTGATCATAAAAGTCTAAAGTATATCTTTACACAAAAAGATTTGAATATGAGATAAAGAAGATGATTAGAGCTGATCAAGAACTATGACTGCAATATTTTCTATCATCCTAGAAAGGCGAATGTCGTTGCTGATGCTTTAAGTAGGAAGGGACGGGAGAAGTTAATGTTGTTGACTGCTCAGGAGAAGCTAATGTCGAAAATGGCTAAGATGGAGTTGGAAATTAAATATCCGGTGGAATCAAATGAAAAGTTGTTCCAGATGGGAAACGGTTCAACGTTGATAGATAAGGTGAAGAATGCACAACTTCAGGATGAAGACTGTGAAAAGATAAGAAGAAAAGTATCTGAAGGTGAGGAAAACAAATTCAAAATCGATTCAGAAGGGTTACTTCGATTCAAAGGGAGAATTTGGGTCCCGCCAGTACCAGAGATTAAGGAGGAAATTCTAAGTGAAGCTCACAACTCAAGATATTTGATTCACCTTAGAAGTACAAAAATGTACCAGGATCTTAGACATCATTTTTTGGTGGTCGAATATGAAAAAGGATGTGGCTGAGTGTGTGGTGAAATCCTTAACGTGTCAGAAAGTTAAAGTTGAACATCAAAGGCTAAGCAGATTGTTAAACCATTAGAGATACTAGAATGGAAATGAGAGCATATCACAATGGATTTTGTGGTAGGTCTTCCAATGACTCAACAAGGTTATGACGCCATCTGGGTGATTGTCGATTGATTGACGAAGTCGGCACACTTTTTGTCAATCAAGATTAGATTTAACCTAGATCGGTTGACAAAATTATACGTGAAGGAAATTATGTCAAGACACGGTGTACTTGTGTCCATTGTATCAGAAGAGATCCATGTTTTACATTTAATTTCTGGAAACGATTACAAGAATGTTTGGGAACACAGCTGAGAATGAGCACAACGTACCATCCCCAGACCGACAGACAAAGAAAAAGAACTATCCAAACACTAGAAGATATGCTTAGAGCATGTATCATGGATTTCAAGGGAAATTGGGACGATCATTTACCATTGGTTGAATTTGCCTATAATAATAGTTATCATGCGAGTATTGGCATGCCGCCTTACGAAGCGTTGTAACGCCCGAGAAAATCAGATTTTTATGCCAATCAAATTTTTATTTGATTATGTGAATTAAATGAATTTAATTGATTTATTATGTGAGTAAGCTATATAAAGGTCGTTCTATGACCAAGAATGTGCTAACATGGTTAGTAATTTGGCTACGTGCTAGAATTAATTGTTTAGAATTTCCAAGACAAAAATAAATCTTTTTTGAGAAATTTCCGTAAAAACACTATTCATCCGTTTCTGTTCGGGAAATTATTTTGAAATTTCGAGAAACGAATAATGATAGAATATCGAGATAAGATGAAATATCTCATAATATTTCATTTATAGCAAACGCAGTTTTCTCCTGCGGACTTAAAACCTAAGGGTTAAGTATATTGATTTCCGAGAAGGAAATGAAACGCGTAGAGGGAATTACGTTAGGGTTAATGCAAGTGTTATACATTTATGATATTATTTAGTATCTATGTATAATACGATGAGTAAATGCGACGTATAATACGATTATTGTACGAGTAGTATATGAGAATACGTGAATTATACGTATAGAATACGATTAGTATTATTGAATTAAGTTAAGACTTAATTTGAATTAAATTGTTTTGGATTAGGCCAAGTTCAATCAATTATAGAGGCAAGCCCAAGGAATTAATATGTTAAGCCCAAGTCAAGGCCCAATATTAGATTGGTCAAGCCCAATGAAAGAAAATCGAACCGGTGGGTCACCAAATGGGTAAAACCCACGGGGCAACCCATGGGATGACCCATGGCAAGGGTGGGTCGGCCACCTTGGTGTGCAAGCCAAGAATAAGGCTTGGTCACCAAGCATTTTACTTGGTGACCAAGTGTGAATAGTAAGGAGGTGGAGTGGTGTAATGTCTAGATTACCCTCCATTTCATTTGCTTATAAATAGAAAGCTAGAGTTGGCCATTTGATGTTTTTCCAAGGCTCAACCTATATATTTGAGAGAGAAAGAGAGCTAGACTTAAACATTTCTTCTACCTTGAAGCTTTTTCATTAGAAGTTCATCAAGAACACTAAGAGTTCTTAAAGGTAATATTCCTTATTTCTACTTTCATCTCTTTTGGTTTTCTTTTATCATAGAGAATCATAGATGGGTGGGGTATGGTTTGTATGGTGGAATAAGAGTGACTTACCATAGATTCAATCTCTGTAAGTCATGAGATCATAAGAATCATGAGATTCGATAGAATTTTAAACCATGAAAATATTGATTGTTGAGATTGATTGTTGATAAACAATTGAACTCCATCAATACGTTAATATGTGCATCTTGTTTAGTTAGGATGTAGATATGAAATCCATGGAGTATTCCATGTGATTTAGCTTAAAGAACATTAGTAATGAAGTTATGGCTAATTTCACGGAAATAGATGTTAAACGTCGAAAACGTTGAAATTCCGGATTGGTAGTCGAAAGTTGCCGTGAGACTTGAAAATGTTATTTTTCAATGACAACATGTGAGATAGGGTAATTAAGAGTTGTGGGTTCTAGAATCGTCGGATTCTGACTTAATAACGATTAAAAAGAGCATTGAACGCTCATTAACGTTTACGAACGTTTTAAAATTTAACTCAATAGTGAATTTTGCGTTATTGGATTCGAAAGTATCGAATTCTTATATGAACGCGTAGAGTGTGTCATTTATGACATGTAGGCTTTTGAACAGACCAAATCGGGCTTATAACGAAGAAGTTACGGTCCTGGGAATTTCATAATATTTTCTAACTGTTGAAAAAATCTGATACTGAGGTCTGGCGCCGCGACACCAGACGTAGTGTTAAATGCCGCGCCGCAGCGCCGACACAGTGTAGTTGCATATTGTTAAATGGCGCCACAGCGCCACTGTGAGTATAAAGTCTCGCGCCGCAGCGCCAGTCTAGTGTTATAGAGGCCGCACCGCAGCGCGAGTGTAAGGATTTGGATAGTGACTTAGGTTTCAAACTTCAAATGTTCAGGAACCTATAAGGGTAATGTTTGTACACTTCATAAGTGTATTAAAGCTATTCCTATACTACCTATACTAAGGTATATGGTATTGAATTTTGGAGTTGAATGCATGTTAATAGGTTATGAATGATGAACAACGTTGGTGCTTCGCTAACAATTTTAGAGTCCGGTTAATAACGTCAATTGGTTAATAAGTCAGGACGAAGGGTAATAAGTTGAGTTGACTTTATTAATGATATTAAGTTAACTAAGACATAGAAGAGAAAGAAGTTTGTAGGAATAATGTGAACAACTGTTTGATAGCTAATTACAGTGTGCTATGTGAATATATCATGTAGATTTTGTAAAGGTTGTGGTCAGTCGATTAAGTTATTTGAAGACGCTGAAAGGAAAGTTTTCCTAACGCTTGTCTAACTTCCAAGTTAGCCAAGTTTTATGTGATTCATTGAACTGAGTTGCACGACTGGTTTTAAAGAAAGGTTCAATGCCAGATTTTAACTCAGCTAGACTATTCGTAAGACATAGATTGATTATGATTCATATCGTTCTATATAGAAATGTTAACGCTATCCTATGCCAAGTAATATGTATGGACGTGAAGGTAAGGTTTGTTTATGAACAAACAAAAGTATTTTTCATCATTATTCGATGGGAACGCGAGTTTGCCAAAAATATTAAACGTAAATACGTTTAATGAACGAATGTTGATCAACATATAGTACAATAGGCTGATCACCTAGAAATGCTAATAAGTAATGCGGACGTAACAGCCTTAGTGCTGTGAAATCCTTTTCAAGTATGAAAACTGAAAGTTACTGTTCATGGTCTATTGATCGGTTCAGAATTCCTAATCTATTCTATACTTTGGGAATTGATGTTATGAACTGTTAAAGTATTATTGCTTCATAATACTTCATAACTATTTGTTCTGTTATGTAAGAATTGTTATATAATTCACGAATGTGGTATTACTGTTATCCTTTGTTAAACTTGTTGGGCTGTCATGCTCACTTCTTGCGTGAATTATATAACTGCAGTTAAGGATGAACGTACTGAGAATGCCATGAGAGAAAAGGAAAAAGCTAAGATGGATGCTTAGCCATTGTGTAATAGATTAGTAAGTTTGTATGTATTATACATTATGAACAATGAACGATGTAATCGGTTTATGAACCTAGGAAGGATTATACTTTGATTATAATAAGAAGATTGTAATTACATTCATTTTGTTGTATTTCAATGGAATTATTGTATGGATATTAATACAGTGGAGCACCATTTGCCGGGTTGGAAGATACCCAAATTTGGGGGCTTCACAGGTAAGCGTTAGGTTATAAAACTTAAGGGGGGAAGAACCTTAGGCTAATAACCTCGTAAGGAAGGTAAAGTCGAAGAAAGAAATTCGCGTTAAATGAATTAATAAGGTATTGAGGAAACTCGGTACTGAAAGATTTAAAAGATGAAAAGTAACCTTAAAGAAATGAAATGTGATTTGTGCTTATACTATTGTGTATTATGAACTAATCAACTTGTTATGTGCTATTGTAGATGTCGATCGATAGCATGATGTATATGGACATTCACGTCGTGAGTGAAGAGTCAGTGAACCATGTTGAGATTATACCAATGCCAGTGCCGGAGGTATCGTTAGTTGTACTAGAAGACTCAGATATTGAGGAGTACATCTCTGGGGAGGAATACTTCAAGTAGACGATGGGGATAACGTCATATCTTAATGTGGTGCTTGAAGTAGAGGAGGACATGGAGGTAACATCGATTAATACGGTGGTACCTACTCAGGAGCCAACACTTCCAGATGTAATGAGATCATTGTATCTGGCAGTGTTGGATAGGAATGTGCATCTGCGCACTGTGGTAGAGACGCAGAATGAGGAGATAACCGCCTCATATGAGGCTAAGGAATCTGCAGAGGTAGACTTTGAGTCAGAGCACGATGAGAAAGTGCTTAGGACAGATAAGGCACGAGACTATAAGGATGAGGTCCTAGAGCTTCAACAGAAACTGGTTGAAAAAGACCAGAAAATAGCTAGGATGTCATACATCCACGAATGTGCTCATGAGGATTTCAAACTAAAAATTGCTTGTTATTCCATTGAGTACGGACAGACTCGACATACCATAAGTCAAGATATAGTGTCGATTATGGAAAATCAGAAATATGATAATGTTGTTCGACAGTGTTAGTAGATCATTAGATCTTTTTGTATATGAGTAGTGACGTAAAACCCTCTTTTGTATAATAAAAGGGTAGTATTTTTGTAAATCCCAATTTTTGTAGAAGGCAATCGCTGGATAGTATGTAATAGCTTTTGACTAAGGGAACATGATGTAAATAGTTTTGACTATGAAAGCATATTTATATAATGAAGTATTTTATTTAAATGTTCTTGTTGTGGTATGAGTTGTTATTGTTAATTGAAAAGGATAACCAAGTAGTTAAATAGATAATAACAAAACTTTATTTATTTAATCAGAATTATGTCGCCAAGAAGGAGACAACGTAACCAAGAGGCCGAGTCTTATAATGAGAATCACCCCTATGCAAGAGTTCGTTAATTTATTAACGGCTGCATTTAACTAAGTGGGGGTGGGATTCCTATAGCTCCTGGGGTAGTAAGAACAACTACCTTTAAGGAATTTAAAAGTGTGGGTCCTCCTGAGTTCAGAGGAACGACGGATCCATTAGAAGCCCAGACATGGGTAAAAGAGATAGAAAAGGCGTTTGTGATAACAAACGTAGGTGAGGCGCAAAAGACTTCTTTTGCTACTTACATGATGAAGGGAGAAGCCAACTACTGGTGGGAAGCTCACCAGGGTGGGGCTAGGATAGAAGCTGTTACGTGGGAACAGTTTAAGAAGGTCTTCTTCGAGAACTACTTCCCTACTAGCATGCAGGGTAGGATGGAGATTAAGTTCCTAGAACTTAAGCAAGGGGATATGACAGTTCCCCAGTATGCTGCCAAGTTTAATGAATTGGCGAGATTTGCTCCACACCAGGTGGATACAGAGGAGAGGAAGGCGCGCAGGTTTGAGCAGGGCTTAAAACCCTGCCTCTATAGTAGGATATCGATTTTTCAGAGTGCTTCCTACAGGACCATTCTGGAAAAGGCAATTATAACAGAAGGTGGTGGTGAGGTATTGTCTCTGTACCACAAAGAGCGAAAGAACAAGAGTAAGTTAGAGGGAGTGAGTAAGGCTGAAGTTGCAAGCGAAAGCGACAACTTGCCTAAGAGGAAGAGTTTTAACCCTGGAAATACTGGGGTAAAGCAGGGAAAACCCAAGAGAAGGACGGAAGCATATAAGACATGCGGAAAGACTCATATGGGAGTCTGTTTAAAGGGGAAAGCAGTCTACTACAACTGTGGCCAGGAGGGGTATTTGTCACCCAACTATCCTAACCCTAAGAAGAACCATGGGTGTTTTGTCTATGGATCTTTAGATCACATGGCAATGAATTGCCCGAAGAAAGGGTTAGAGGGAAATAAGGGTTCTGGTAGTGGTAAATTAGCCATTACTGGACCAACACCATCAGTGGGTAGACCCTCAACCCGTACGTTTAATATGACTGTCCAAGATGCGGTTGCATCAACAGATGTGGTAGCAGGTATCATTCTGGTCAATGAGATAAATGCTTATGTGCTATTTGACTCGGGTGCTACTTGTTCTTTTATAGCATGTGAATTTGCTAAGCGATTAGGTTTAATCCCTGAAAATTTACCAATACCTTTAGACGTTAAGGTAGCAAATGAAGAAATAATCCCCATTGAACATATTCATAAGGATTGTTGTGTAGATATTAGAGGGAATAAGTTATCGGTAGATTTGGTACCGATAAGGTTAAAAGAATTTGATGTAATTCTTGGTATGGATTGGTTGGTTAACAATAAGGAGATAATAGATTGCCATAGGAAAAGTGTGAACCTTCAGCTTTCTAAGAAAACCAAGGTAGTGTTCTTCGGTAGTAAATCAACGAGACGCTCTTGTTGTCTGTCGATGACACAAGCAAGTAAATCACCGAGACGCTCCTAAGAAAAGGGTGTGTAGGTTATCTGTGCCATGTTATGTGTAACGGGATGACTTGTTTAAGTTATGATTCTGGGGATAGAATCCTTTTAAGAGGAGAAAGATGCGACAACCGTAATTTTGTAATTTAATTTTAATATTTATTTGATTGAATAAATATTTTTTGATGAATTAATTATTAGATTAAATAATTAATTGATGAAGTTGTGATATATTAATTTAATTATATGTGTTACATTTATTAATTTAATGTGGAGAATTTTTATTATTCGAAGTATGTGATTATGTGAGCTTATTGAATTAAAAGAAATATTTAATAAGCCTATGTTATTTTAATTAATTTAATTATTAATTATAGATTTAATAATTTGACATTATTAATCAAAGAGAATTTGAATTATGTGACTATGTGTATTAATGAGAAATTATTATATTTTATTTAAAGTAAATTAAATAAGATATTAGATTTATTTTATATGGATGTGACATTTTTTAAACTATATGATAAGTTTTTATTAAAATAATGGGTTTTGAAACCTAGTATGCTAGCCAAACATGGCCTTAATGGGAGTTGAGGGAAGTTACCCATGACTGGGTAACTGACCACAACGCGTCAGTTGATTTTCTTTATTACGCCTTCTTCTTCATTTTTCCTAAGTCTAGAAAATTAGAAACAGAGAGAGTTTCAGAGAGAGTTTGAGAAAGTTTGAGAAAGATTGGGAGAAACTCTGTGATTGAAGTAGAGAGATTTGTCATTTTATTTAATCTACGCTTTGGGTAATTCTGTTCAAACCCAAATTCTTATTTTACGTCTTTTAAGTTTTCATAAAAATGGCTTTCATACTTCTGTGAGTATCTGTATTTGGGAAATTCTGTTGTTATGAGAATATATGTAATAATTCGAGTTGTATGGCATATTTTATATATATATATATATATATATATATATATATATATATATATATATATATATATATATATAGTGTGTTTCCATATCATCAATTTCATAATATTACAATGTATGATTATGGCTTGTTATTTCAAAAATTTACAGAGTACGTGATATGGCCATATGGCCTTATACGTGATTTTTATATGTCAAATATAATTTATTTTACAAAATTCACACATTGATATGATTATGCATGTTAAAATGAACAAAATGAAACTTGAATGGTTGGAATTGGCTTTATAACGAATCCGTAACATTAAAATCCATGTTTTTGTTCAAGAACTTCAAGAACATCAAGAACAGTCCAATTTGCATGCTTTAATTCTGTGATTATGTGCTTTAATGGGTGAAAATCACTCCATAGATGTTAAGTATTGATTATTTATGAATTCTAGCACGTGGGTATGTCTAAATTCGTGTAAAAATAAGTTGATTGGAAATTTTTAGTCGTGTTCTGCAATTTTCGAGAATTGCAGAAACTGAAACTGGAACTGGAGTCTCGCGCCGCGGCGTCAACTCCTAGTTCTTTTCCCGCGTCGCAGTGCCACCGCGCTGCAGCGCCAAGTATCAGGCCGCAGCGCCAATACCCAGTACAAAAGTGGCGCCACAGCGCCACTTAGCAGATTGTCCAGAAAATGCAAATTTTTAATGTTCAAGTATAGAAATGAGTTAGTGACCTAGTCTAATGAACATAAAAACTTGTTAGACATATAATGAGATATTAAAATGAGTTTTACCAAGTCAAGAAGACAATTACATGTTATTTGAATCGTTGATTATGTAATTAACTTGTTGTTCGTGTAGTATTATATTATGTGAAAACAAGTATGGTAATTTGACTAAGTATGGTCATGAAGTCGAGTTTAGACAAATAATAACTTATGATGTTTAGTACATTATTATTGACTGGTATTGTGAACGTAATTGATAGGTAGGATTTAATTCAAAGAACGAGTTTGTTTAAGTGTAATCTACGCACGAGGCAAGTTTCTAAACCATATCTTGTTACGTTGAGCAAGTTTTCTAACTCTACATTTACGTTGAGCAAGTTTCTTTACCCTAAACTTTCGTTGAGCAAGTTTCCTAACCCTACTTGTTATCGTTATATAAGTTGAATGATTCATCTTTCTACATTGAGCAAGTTATCATTATTATTGATCAAGCATGTCTTGGATATTAAAGTTTATTAATCTTCAAGCATGATGTTGTTATACAATAATTATTCTATTGTATACCTTTTGAAATGTTATTCAAGTTAAATATTCATTTACTGTTAAACATTAACCCTTATTGATTCAACTAGTCCATAGTTGATGAGCGTTCTAAATTTTAGAATCCTTGATGAATAATCCAAACCAAACTTCCTTTGGTGCGGACTTGAATGTCAAACTGAGATGAACAACCCTGTATAGGGGATTATTTACGCTTTAGCATTAAGATATTGTGCACAGTATGGTACTAAGGGCTGATCCCCCCAAGTACGAGAAGAAGAGTCCATAGTCTTATGACTGTTAAAGGTTTCAAGTAAAAACACTTGACAACCTAGGACATAGTTCAAGGTCTTATGACCCTCAGAATTTCTTTTTATTCTTGTTATCCATTCTTGATTTAAAAGTTGATCTTTATATCAGAAGTTATTATTTCTCTCGCATGTTATTATTCATTGTTATATTGTTATACTTGTGGGCAATCGTGCTCACTCTTGCGTAAGAATAACATTGCAGTTAAGAACGAAAGAGCAGACGAACCTTCCACTAGTAAGGGCAAGGGCAAGCTTAGCAAGTAATGAAGACTGTTTTATTAATGTGGTTATGTGATGTAATTAGAATTGATGTTACTAAGACTTATTTGTTTATGTTTTCCGCACAGATGTTTTAAGGTTAGAGTAACCTGGGATTTATTATTATTCAGTTGATGTAACCCCATAAGGGGAGAGATTTTATTATTATTTCTATCTATTGTATGGTTTGCATTTTATTTACGGGTAGATAGATAGATGATGTTTGTACAGTGAACACCAAATCTTGTGGAAATGGAAGTACCGGATTCGGGGGTGTCACATTGTGGATACCCAAAAAGTGGGAACATCCTTGGACCAGATACCTATAGTGCAAGAGTTCGCGGATGTATTTCCGGAGGAGTTACCAGGTATTCCACCGGATAGGGAAGTTGAGTTTGTAATTAATCTGTTACTGGGAACGGCAACAGTTTCAAGGGCACCATATCGGATGGCACCGGTTGAGATGAAGGAGTTAATGGTTCAGTTACAAGAACTATTAGATAGGAAGTACATTCAACCGAGTGTGTCTCCTTGGGGAGCACCGGTGTTATTTGTAAAGAAGAAGGATGGGTCGTTAAGACTTTGTATCGACTATCGAGAGTTGAACAAGTTAACGATTAAGAATAAATACTCATTGCCCAGGATCGACGGTCTGTTTGATCAGTTGAAAGGGGCAAAGTATTTTTCTAAGATAGATTTGCGCACAGGGTATCATCAGTTAAAGGTGAGGAAGGAGGATGTACCTAAGACGGCGTTCAGAACTCGTTATGGTCATTACGAGTTTCTGGTGATGTCGTTTGGGTTGACTAATGCGCTAGCCGAATTTATGGATATGATGAACAGAGTGTTCAAACAATATTTGGACAAGTTTGTCATAGTGTTCATTGATGATATTCTAGTCTATTCGGAGACGTCAGAAGATCATGCAGAACATTTAAGAATAGTGTTGGAAACACTAAAGAAGGAGAAGTTGTATGCAAAATTCACAAAGTGTGAATTTTTTCTTGAGAGAGTGCAGTTTCTAGGGCATGTTATTGATAAGGATGACATTTCTGTAGATCCGACAAAAGTAGAAGCAGTTAAAGAGTGGGAGCAACCAAAAACGCCAACCGAGGTTCGGAGTTTTCTGGGGTTAGCGGGATACTATAAAAGGTTCATTCCGGACTTTTCTAAAATAGCTATTCCGTTAACAAATCTGACAAGAAAGTCGGTTAAGTATATGTGGACTGAAAAATGTGAGAACAGTTTTCAGGAGTTGAAAAAGAGATTAAGTGAGGCATCTGTATTATCCTTACTCGACGATACAGGAAATTTTGTAGTATATAGCGATGCTTCACATAAAGGACTGGGTTGCGTGCTCATGCAGCATGGCAAGGTCATTGTGTATGCGTCACGTCAATTAAAGGATTATGAGAAGGTCTATCCTACTTATGATCTGGAATTAGCAGCTGTAGTGTTTGCCTTGAAGATTTGGAGGCATCATCTATATGGTGAGAAGTGTGAGATATACACGAACCACAAAAGTCTGAAATATATCTTCACGCAGAAGGAGTTGAACATGAGACAGAGAAGGTGGTTAGAGTTAATAAAAGATTATGATTGTGATATTTTATATCATCCGGAAAAAGCAAATGTAGTAGCCGATGCGCTAAGTAGGAAGGGTAAAGAGAAACTGTCAATGCTAAAAATTCAGAATGAGTTGATAACAGCGATGACAAACATGGAGTTAGAAGTTAAGTTACCAGAGGAAGCGGTGGAAATGTTATTTTCCATGGAAACCCAACCGACCATAGCGGAACGGGTTAGGGGAGTACAATTGAATAACGAGGAATGCGAGCAGATAAAGAAGAGGATAGAAGATGAAGAGAAGACTAAGTATAACCTCGATAAGGAGGGATTACTTAGTTTTGAAAGAAAAATTTGGGTTTCGAATGATCTCGAATTAAAGGAGAAAATAAGTTCGAGGTACTCGATACATCTCGGTAGTATGAAGATGTATCAAGACCTTCGTCAGAACTTTTGGTGGCCGAACATGTAAAGGGAGATAGCAGAATACATTAGTAGGTGCTTAACTTGTCAAAAAGTTAAGGCTGAACACCAACGACCTAGTGGGTTGTTGCAACCGTTAAAAATTCCAAAGTGGAAATAGGAGAACATCACAATGGACTTTGTGGTGGGACTTCCGACAACCAGAAAAGGTTACGATGCTATTTGGGTGATAGTGGATCGATTGACAAAATCGGCTCATTTTCTACTAATAAGAGTTAGGTATAACCTAGATCAATTAGCTAAGCTGTATGTCAAGGAAATTATTTCCAGACATGGAGTACCTGTTTCGATTGTGTCAGATCATGATCCACGATTCACATCGAACTTTTTGAGGAGTTTGCAAGAACAAATGGGAACGCGGTTAAGATTGAGTACGGCTTATCATCCTCAGACAGATGGTCAGAGTGAAAGGACAATTCAAACGCTTGAAGATATGTTAAGATCTTGCGTTATGGATTTCAAATGGAGTTGGGACGAATATCTACCGTTGGTGGAATTTTCGTACAACAATAGTTTTCACGCTAGTATAGGCATGCCGCCTTACGAAACATTGTATGGAAGGAAGTGCCGAACTCCTTTGTGTTGGGATGAGGTGGGTGAACGGCGGACATGGTGAAGTTAATACGTGCTCGATTAGTTGCTGCTCAAGATAGGCAGAAGAAGTATGTGGATCCTCACAGAGAAAAGAGAGAATTCGATGTAGCCTTACCTCCATAGATGGAACGCATTCATAATGTGTTTTATGTGCAAGTGTTATGTCCTTATAAACCGGAATATAAGCACGTAATAGAGTATGAATCTATCCAGATAGAGAAAGATTTATCCTATGAGGAACTTCCAATTCAAATTATTGATAGGAAGGAACAAGTATTAAGAAATAAGGTCATACCTTCAGTGAAGGTGTTATGGAGAAACCACAATGCTGAAGAAGCAACGTGGGAACTCGAAAGTAAAATGAAGGAAGATTTTTCTCATTTGTTCATATAATTATAAGCTAAGATTCTAGGGACAGAATTCTTATAAGAGGGAGAGAATGTAACGACTGAGAAAATCGAATTTTTATGACAATTACATTTTTATTTGATTATGTGAATTAAATGAATTTAATTGATTTATTATGTGAGTAAGCCATGTCAAGGTCGTTCTATGACCTAGAATGTGCTAACGTGATTAGTAATTTGGCTACGTGCTAGAATTAATTGTTTAGAATTTCCAAGACGAAAATAAATCTTTTTTGAGAAATTTCTGTAAAAACACTATTCATCCGTTTCTGCTCGGGGAATTATTTTGAAATTCTGAGAAACGCATAATGATATAATATCGAGATAAAATGAAATATCTAATAATATTTCATTTATGGAAAACACAGTTTTCGCCTGTGAACTTAAAACCTAAGGGTTGAGTATATTGATTTCCGAGAAGGAAATGAAACGCGTAGAGGGAATTGCGTTAGGGTTAATGCAAGTGTTATACATTTATGATATTATTTAGTATCTATGTATAATACGATGAGTAAATGCGACGTATAATACGATTATTGTACGAGTAGTATACGGTGAGAATACGTGAATTATACGTATAGAATACGATTAGTATTATTGAATTAAGTTAAGACTTAATTTGAATTAATTTGTTTTGGATTAGGCCAAGTTCAATCAATTATAGAGGCAAGCCCAAGGAATTAATATGTTAAGCCCAAGTCAAGGCCCAATATTAGATTGGTTAAGCCCAATGCAAGAAAATCAAACTGGTGGGTCATCGAATGTGTAAAACCCTTGGGGCAACCCATGCGATGACCCATGGCAAGGTTTGGCCACCTTGGTGTGCAAGCCAAGAATAAGGCTTGGTCACCAAGCATTTTACTTGGTGACCAAGTGTGAATAGTAAGGAGGTGGAGTGGTGTAATGTCTAGATTACCCTCCATTTCATTTGCTTATAAATAGAAAGCTAGAGTTGGCCATTTGATGTTTTTCCAAGGCTCAACCTATATATTTGAGAGAGAAAGAGAGCTAGACTTAAACATTTCTTCTACCTTGAAGCTTTTTCAATAGAAGTTCATCAAGAACACTAAGAGTTCTTAAAAGTAATATTCCTTATTTCTACTTTCATCTCTTTTGGTTTTCTTTTATCATAGAGAATCATAGATGGGTGGGGTATGGTTTGTATGGTGGAATAAGAGTGACTTACCATAGATTCAATCTCTATAAGTTATGAGATCATAAGAATCATGAGATTCGATATTTTTTTAAACCATAAAAATATTGATTGTTGATGAACAATTGAACTCCATCAATACGTTAATATGTGCATCTTGTTTGGTTAGGATGTAGATATGAAATCCATGGAGTATTCCATGTGATTTAGCTTAAAGAACATTAGTAACGAAGTTATGGCGAATTTCACTGAAATAGATGTTAAACATCGAAAACGTTGAAATTCTGGATTGGTAGTCGAAAGTTGCAGTGAGACTTGAAAACGTTGTTTTTCAATGACAACACGTGAGATAGGGTAATTAAGAGTTGTGGGTTCGAGAATCTTCGGATTCTGACTTAAAACGAAGAAAACGAGCATTGAACGCTCATTAACGTTTACAAACGTTTAGAAATTGAACTCAATAGTGAATTTTGAGCTATTGGATTTGAAAGTGTCGAATTTTTATATGAACGCGTAGAGTATGTCATTTATGACATGTAGGCTTTTGAACGGACCAAATCGGGCTTATAACGAAGAGGTTACGGCCCTGGGAATTTCATAAAATTTTCTAACTGTTGAGAAAATTTGGTACTGAGGTCTGGCGCCGTGACGCCAGACGTAGTGTTAAATGTCGCGCCGCAGCGCCGGCACAGTGTAGTTGCATACATCTAAATGGCACCGCAGCGCCACTGTGAGTATAAAGTCTCGCGCAGCAGCGCCGAGACCGGAAGCTAGACACTACTAACTGGCGCCGCGACGCCAGTCTAGTGCTATAGAGGCCGCACCGCAGCGCAAGTGTAAGGCTTTGGATAGTGACTTAGGTTTCGAACTTCAAATGTTTAGGGACCTATAGGGGTAATGTTTGTACACTTCATAAGTGTATTAAACCTATTCCTATACTACCTATACTAAGGTATATGGTATTGAATTTAGGAGTTGAATGCATGTTAATAGGTTATGAATGATGAACAACGTTGGTACATCACCAACAATGTTAGAGTCCGGTTAATAACGTCAGTTGGTTAATAAGTCGGGAAGAAGGGTAATAAGTCGAGTTGACTTTATTAATGATATTAAGTTAACTAAGACATAGAAGAGAAAGAAGTTTGTAGGAATATTATGAACAATTGTTTGATAGCTAATTACAGTGTGCTATGTGAATATATCATGTAGATTCTGTAAAGGCTGTGGTCAGTCGATTAAGTTATTTGACGCTGAAAGGCAAGTTTTCTTAACGCTTGTCTAACTTCCAAGTTAGCCAAGTTTTATATGATTCATTGAACTGAGTTGCACGACTGGTTTTAAAGAAAGGGTCGATGCCAAATTTTAACTCAGCTAGACTATTCGTAAGATATAGATTGATTATTATTCATATCTTTCTATATAGAAATGTTAACGCTATCATATGCCAAGTAATTTGTACGGACGTGAAGGTAAGGTTTGTTTATGAACAAACAAAGATATTTTTAATCGATTATTCGATGGGCATGCGAGTTTGCCAAAAATATTAAACGTAAATACGTTTAATGAACGAGTGTTGATCAACATAGAGTACAATAGGCTGATCACCTAGAAGTGCTCGTAAGTAATGCGGACGTAACAGCCTTAGTGCTGTGAAATCCTTTTCAAGTATGAAAACTGAAAGTTACTGTTCATGGTCTATCGATCGGTTCAGAATTCCTAATCTATTTTATACTTTGGGAATTGATGTTATGAACTGTTAAAATATTATTGCTTCATAATACTTCATAACTATTTATTCAGTTATGTAAGAATTGTTATATAATTCACGAATGTGGTATTACTGTTATCCTTTGTTAAACTTGTTGGGCTATCATGCTCACTTATTGCGTGAATTATATAACTGCAGTTAAGGATGAACGTACTGAGAATGCCAAGAGAGATAAGGGCAAAGCTAAGATGGATTCTTAGCTATTGTGTAATAGATTAGTAAGTTTGTATGTATTATACATTATGAACAATGAACGATGTAATCGATTTATGAACCTGGGAAGGATTATACTTTGATTATAATAAAAAGATAGTAATTACATTCATTTTATTGTATTTCAATGGAATGATTGTATGGATATTAGTACAGTGGAGCACCATCTGTCGGGTTGGAAGATACCCGAATTTGGGGGCGTCACAAGCGTTATACGGCAGGAAATGTAGAACTCTGTTATGCTGGGATGAGGTAGGTGAACGTCAGCTATTGGGTCCAGAATTGGTACAACAGACTATCGAGATCATCAAGGTTATTCGAGTAAGATTGATAGCTGCACAGGATAGACAGAAGAAATATGTCGATCAGCATCAAGAAAATAGGGAATTCGATGTCAGTAGTTTCGTTTTCTCGAAAGTGTCTCCTTGGAGGAGGAAAATTCGGTTTGGCAAGAAGGGAAAATTAAGCCCTAGGTTTATAGGACCTTTTGAGGTATTTCGACGAGTTGGTGAAGTGGCATACGAGGCAGCTTTACCTCCAGAGTTGGAGCATATTCATAACACTTTCCATGTATCAGTATTGAGGCCATATAAGCCTGATTATAAACATGTTATAGAATATGAGCCCTTACAGTTTGAGAAAAATTTATCATATGAAGAAGTCCCTGTTCAAATTATAGACAGGAAAGAGCAAGTATTGAGGAATAAAGTGATACCTTCTGTTAAGGTAGTCTGGAGAAACCACAATGCTGAAGAAGCTATGTGGGAACTTGAAGATGTTATGGTGAAGAATTATCCTCAGTTATTTTCTTGATCTTTTATAGCGATTCTGGGGACAAAATCCTGTTAAGGAGGGAAGAATGTAATGAATAATTTTTTTTTGAGTCGTGATTCTGGGGACAGAATCCTTTTAAGGAGGAAAGGATGTAACGATCGAGAAATTTTTGTTATTAATTTAAATATTTATTGAATTAAATAAATATTTTTAAATAATTTATTTATTAAGAAAAATAAATAATTGATGAATTGTGGTGCATTAATTTAGTAATGAAATTGAATAATGGTAATTTTTATTTGAAAGATTTAATTTAATGAAATAATTAAATTAAATTAATTGTTTAATATTTAAGAGAATAAGTAAATTAAATAAAGTAATGTTTGATGTTTTATGTGATAATGTGCCTATTTATTGTGATAATTCTAGCACTATCGATATTTCAAAAAATCCTGTTTTGCATTCGCATACAAAGCACATAGAGGTTATGTAAAAACCTGAAACCCTAATTAGATTTGGTTATGTAAAATTTAGTTATATCAATAAAATTTCTCCGTTCTGAATGTGTTATGTGTTAATATATACTTTGTTTAACAAATTTGATCAAATAAAATTTTGTCCGAAAAACGTCGTGCTTGACATCTCGTACTTAAAATTTTCTTTCGAAAACGGACTTTTCGAAAAATTTGTTTTGGCAAGTTGCTTTGTCGTGCTTACACTGACAAAACGCTTTGTCATGCTTGTTAGGATTAGTGAGAAATTTAGGTTAACCCTAGATTAACAAACCCTAACCCTAATTAGCAAAACCCTAACCCTAATTTGTAAACCTAACCCTAATTAGTTTATGTTAACATCTAATCATGGTTAGTAAACTTCAATTAGGTACTAATAAACATCATTTAACAATCCTAATCATTAAAAACAAAACCCTAATCAAGATTAGTGAGGATTAGGGCATAATCAAAGTACTAAACTAATCAAACTAGCTTACAAGTAGGTTAGGAGTCACCCAACCAAGTTCTAAGGCTGCACATGAGCTGATAACAAACCCTAAGCAGGACAAGTAACTTAGCATCAGATATTTGTGGAGGCAAGTTGCTCAAAAATAACAAAAAAAACCAAGTTGAAGAATTCTATAAATAGGAACCTTAGGACTAAGCAAACTCATGAAATTTCTAAGCCTAGATACACTTATAAACTTACCAAATCAAGCCTGGGTGTTAGCAGCAACAACATCAGAAGCTAGAATCGAAAATCATTTAAGAAAAGGTGCAAACTCTAATTCATAATTAGCTCTTTGATCCTGTGTTAGTTTTGTTGTTTAGATGTTTAGAATTATGTATTAGTATGTTAGATTGGTAGAACACGTTTTCATAAAAACTAGATGTCTTAATTAAGTGTTTTAAGAAATCTGGAAATTTTGAAAACTAAGTCTGACAGTCGAATGTCAGGTCTTGTAGATTCATATGTGTTTATGTTTTGGTCTGTTAATTGTTTGGTATTTGTAGCCTGTTAGTAGGTCTTTAATCTGGAAAAGAAAACAGGTTCATTAAAACCATAGATTGCAAGTTATAAGTGGTCAAAGTGGGTTAACCGTTCACGGATTGCAGTTTTCTGGGTTACCCAGAAAACTCAAGAACAGTCGAACCGGCTACTTTGACCAATCTTTTTAATCGCTTTCTGTTTGTTGTTTTTGTAAGGTTTTATTATAGATCAATACCTTGTTATATGTACTACATATCTATGATCTCAAATTGATAAAACAACTAATAGGATTACTGGAATTAATGGTCAAAAGTCGTTGACCGAGCCTGACCAAGTTTTCTGGGTTGCCCAGAAAACTGAAGAACACGAATAACAGCGTTTGGCTGTACTTTGACCAGCATAATTAGAGAACTTAGATTTATGCTTTGTTCAAGTTAATGTTATATATATGTACCCTGACATATATACTACATGTTACAACAAACACCACACACATCTAATACACAAAATCAAAGATATTCAAGCCACAAAACCGTTGACGGGCCATTACTACAGTTCTGGGTTACCCAGAAACTCAAGAACAACTCTGACAATGACTTTGAGCCTCTATAACTTCTTGTTATATGTAGGTTAAAGTCTAAATTTTGTTTCATGTTGTACTACTGTATGAGTACTACAACATCAACTCTTGAACAAACCAAGAATCATTATCAGTAGCATTTTAACTAGTGGTCAAACTAGTCACTCGACCATGACCGAACTATTGCCCAGAACTCAAGAACACCTACAACGACAGTTTCTGTCACTGAAGGGCTTTAGTGACAGACAAAAATTGATTTTTCTAAAAATAAATTATAAAAATTAGAAATAATTAATAAATAAATATAAATAAATATAAAAACAATTTTAAAAATTATATTAAATAAATATAATTAAATTTTGATATTTTTTACATAAATTTAATAATTATTATATTTTATTTAGATTTTATTAATAATTAATTTATTAATAAAGAAATTAGAATAATTATTTATAAATATTAAATAATTATGGAAAAATATTATTAATGATATAAAAATTATAATAAATGAATATAAATTATTTTTAAAAAAACAATATTTTTGTAAAATTTTAAGTAAATATTAAATAGAAGTAAATGATTTAAAAATCATTTAAAGGATAAATAAATGTTTTAAAAATACTTTAAAACTTCTAAAAAGTATTATAAAGGATAATTAAATTATCTAACAATATCATAAAATTTTATAAATAAAATTTAGTCCATTTATCAACTTATTCAATATTCGGTAAAGATATTAAACACCGAAACCTTATTTAATCCAACCCGATCATATGTAAATGATATAATTGAGTATTATTATGAATACTAACACGTTAGAATTATATATACGAACATCGTAGGTATTTTTAACGATTTGAATAGCATTACTTGACTGATCTACGCTCAGGCAAGTTTCCAAAATCCTACACTTATTTCTTTATTGCAAATTTCTCAACCTATTTACTCGTTGAACAAGATTTTTTTATCTTGATATGTTGTTGATATAATATACTACACCTACATTTGAATTACCTCTTATTGTAAGGTTATTGCTATAGCTTTAGCATAACTAGGAAATGAATTATTTATTCATATTGATTGTTAAGCTTAAATTGTTGTGTCAAACCAAATTATTTGGTAAGGCATCCTATCTGAAGTTGGGTATCCCGTATGGGATCTTTTGGTCGATAATATATTGACACTAAGTTGGGTGCATTTGAGTACTGGTAGGATGAGATGCATACTCCTAAGATGTTGAATAGGCTGATCCCCTATCTCATATCTGAACAAAATTTCTAAGTATGTGTGACTGACAGAAATAAAATCTATAGTGAAATTGTAACAATTATCAGTCGAAATTTGAATAGTTGTATTTCTTTAAATCATATATTGTTATAAATACAAAACTTGCTGAGCATGTCATAACTCTCCCTTGCGAATTATTCCCTTTACAGTTTTAGATGGTAACCCTGGAACATCTAGAGTAAATAAAGGGAAGCGTCCCTGCTTAGATTAGATTATATTCTTGTCTATTTGAATACCTTGTAATAAGAAACTCGTTATGAGAATCATGTAATTGAATCTTAATATTATGATATATATATAACATCTTTTATTTCCACAACCGTGTTTTCTTACATATATAGATGTAAAATTAGACTTCTTCCAATCTAGTTGAGATCCTTGGGAAGTATTTATCTGAGTGAGGATATTAATAGCATGGACTGTTCATGTTGTTATTGATACTCAGGATTTCAGATAGATAGTTACTATCGATACGATAGTATAAATTCGCATTGCTTAGACTATACATCTGGGTGAGGGTATTAGTAATATGGACTATTCATGTTATTACTGGTACTCTGAATTTTGGATAGATAGACTCTAGTCACATATAGTTCATATATTCAAGTGAGGGTATCCAAACACAGTAATAGTTCTCTTGAGAATTACCATCTGTTATAGGATACTGTGAATCTTGAATCTATGGGAATTATATCTGATAGTCCCTCTATTTAATGTAATATTTTAATCAAATACCATGGGTGTATAGATTTAAATGCATTATGTTGATTCACTATAAACACCATATCGGATACCACGGGAGTATAGATATGGGGGTGTTACAATTTTGGTATCAAAGCTATAAGCGCAATGCGTGAAGAACCCCGAGCCTTTTGCTGGTGACGTCCCTATAAGGGAATGCACTGAAGCCAGACTTTCCGTAGTGGACGCCGAGCAAGTCGATGGCAAATTGATAGGTACCCTTGTGAGGTGTTATGGTTGAAAGTACCATTGGAGTTACAATTTTGGTATCAAAGCTTCAAGGCTATAGATATAAGGAATAAAAATCTTAGTATATAGTCTTCGAGTCCGTAAAAATTTTAAAGTACACATAAAATATAACATTAAAAATATATATGTTGTGTGAATTCCTATACCAGTATTAAAGGAGCTTTCTTTTATAGATGGCCTACT
This sequence comes from Panax japonicus, assembly GCA_020205505.1. Classification (NCBI taxonomy): domain Eukaryota; kingdom Viridiplantae; phylum Streptophyta; class Magnoliopsida; order Apiales; family Araliaceae; genus Panax; species Panax japonicus. The sequence goes on from CM035098.1 coordinate 15,583,177, forward strand.
CCGATGTTGAAGAAATGGTGATAGTAAATAATCCATCGCAAATCGAGTCATTTATAGCTAGTGATGCAGAAGAGGAAGAATTGCTTCATGATCACGAACTGCTAGATGCTGAGGAAGAAGAAGATCCAGTAGTAGGACAATTAATGCGAATTGATGAGCATGCTGAAGCAATGGCATCACTAATGCAGACAACAGAATATTAAAACAATAAAATGAAGTTTAGGGCTGATCTAGCTGAGGGAATGCTACAGCATGAGAGGGGGCATAATCATCGACTAAAAGTACAATTGCAACATGCACAAAGGGGCAGGAAGGAAATTCAGTCAAGACTTCTTAAAACATCTCTGGGAGTTCAAGATACTTTTAATGATTTGCAGCGCCGTGTAGCTCGATATCCGGTAGAGGAGAAGAAAACTGCTTATCTCATCGATCGATCTATGGTTTGTCACATGATTCAGGATTCCTTTGATGATATCAATGAATTCTATAAGAGTAGTATATTTGGTTGAATGCTTTATATTAGTATGAATAAAGAAGCATTCAAAGTTTGTATTGTAACCAGTATCTTGTAAGATAGTAATATGTTTAACTATTAAGTTGTTGTGAACGATCGTTGGGATTTATAAAATAAGCAATATGTTTGTTATTAAAAATTCTTATGTGAATTTTGTTGTTGTTTTGTTTAGAATCATGCCACCAACCATAAGACCCCAAAGAAAAATGAATGATGATAATTCTACCCAACAGTTAGTAGAACTTATACTAGGAGTTGTAAATAGACCTGTGAACCAAAACACATCTTTCAAATATTTTAAATTAGTTGGACCACCTAAGTTTAAAGTTACATCAGAACCTGTAAATGTACAAATTTGGATTTCTGAGATAGAGAAATTTTTCTTAGTAACCAATGTCAATAATAACCAAAAGACAACTTTTGCAACCTTTTTCTTGAAGGGTGAGGCTAATTATTAGTGGGAATCAACCAAAGGTCGGGTAGAAATTGAAATTGTTCCTTGGGATAGGTTCAAAGAGTTGTTCTTTGAAAACTATTTTTACCAATCCCTGAAAGATCGTATAGAAATAAAATTTCTAGATTTAAAATAAGGAGACCTGACTATAACATAGTATACAACCAAGTTTAATGAACTGTCCAGATTTAATCCTCATTAGGTAACTACTAAACTTAGAAAGACTCGTAGGTTTCAGGAGGGTTTAAACCTCAGATTCAGAGTAAGTTGTCAGTACTCCAAATAAAGACTTTCTCTGAAATACTTGAGAAAACTACTATAGCTGAAAGTGAGAATGAAAGTCTTGCTAAGTTTCACCAGTACAAGAAAAGTCAAAATGAGAAAGGGAAAATTAGGACAGAACCAAGTTTCGGTGGGTTTAATAACAAACGGAAATGGGATAATACTTTTTCTAACAACCCGGGGAAAAAGATAGGAAATACTAATAACAACTTTAGTAATAATATCATTAAACCTTGTCCTACTTGTGGTAAGAAACATAAAGGAGAATGTTGTCGTAACAAATGCTATAATTATGGAAAATCATGACATTTTTCTCCACAGTGTCCTCTTGCAAATAAAAATAAATATTTTAATTGTGGTTCGTTGGACCATTTTTCTAATAATTGTCCTAAACCCAAGAACCAAGGAGGAAAGGGGAATAGAGTACCAGAGAATAATCAATCAACCGTAGCTACAGTTGGGGTTCAGAATCGACCTACTGTGAGAATATTTAATATGTCGGTGAGGGATGCTGTTGCTTCATAGGACGTGGTGACAGGTATCATCCCTATCAACACTTTAAATGCATACGTGTTATTCGATTCTGGTGCTACACGTTCTTTTGTGTCTAAACGTTTTTCTACAAACTTGAATATACCTTGTGAAAATTTAGACAAACCATTTTGTGTAGAAATTGCTAATAATGAAAGAATTTCGGTTAAAACCATATACAAAAATTGTAGTGTGGTAATAAAAGGACATAACTTTGCGGTAGATCTTTTACCAATCCAGTTGGGAAATTTGATGTAATTTTAGGAATGGATTGGTTAGTTAACCATAATGCGATGATTGATTGTCATCAAAAGCGTATAAATCTTTTGACTGCTTCGAAGTCAAAGGTAGTGTTCAACGGTAGTTATTCACCTAAGCAATCTCGATGTTTGACTATAGTTCAAGAAGAAAGATTACTTAGAAATAGTTGTTTAGGTTATTTGGCCTATATAGTTGATACTCGACAGAAAGGAGTAAAACTAGATCAAATACCTATAGTTAAGGATTTTCCCGATGTATTTCCAGATGACTTACCAGGATTACCTCCAGATAGGGAAATTGAGTTTGTCATTGATCTTGCATCGGGAACGACACTAATTTCTAAGGCACCATACAGAATGGCACCTATAGAACTGAAAGAGTTACTTATACAATTACAAGAACTCTTAGATAAAAAGTACATACAACCTAGTGTTTCACCTTGGGGAGCACCAGTATTGTTTGTAAAGAAGAAGGATGGAACTATGAGACTATGTATAGAATATAGAGAGCTAAATAAATTAACTATTAAAAATAAATATCCTTTACCAAGGATTGATGATTTGTTTGACCAATTAAAGGGGGCCGAACATTTTTCAAAAATTAACCTTAGAACAGGTTATCATCAATTAAAGGTAAGAAAGGAGGATGTGCCGAAAACAGTGTTTAGGACACGCTATTGACATTATGAGTTTCTGGTAATGTCTTTTGGATTGAGAAATGCACCGGGAACATTTATGGATTTAATGAATCGAGTGTTTAAACCATGCTTGAAAAAATTTGTTGTAGTGTTTATCGATGATATTCTGGTATACTCGAAAACACGGGATGAGCATACTAAACACTTGAGAGTCGTTTTGGAGATATTGCGAAAGGAACAACTTTATGCAAAGTTTTCCAAGTGTGAATTCTGGTTGAACAGAGTTCAATTTTTAGGTCATGTGATTGACAAGGATGGTATATCTGTAGATCCAACTAAGATCAAAACGGTTATGAATTGGGAACAACCAACAACTCCAACAGAAGTACGAAGTTTTCTCAATTTAGCGGGTTATTATCGACGGTTTATAAAAGATTTTTCAAAAATAGCAACCCCATTAACCAAATTAACTCGAAAGACGGTGAAATACGTCTGGACAGATAAATGTGAGGAAAGCTTCCAAGAATTGAAGAAGTAACTAAGCATGGCTCCAGTGTTATCCTTACCAGATGATACAGGAGGTCTTGTAGTATATACTGACGCATCACACAAAAGTTTAGGGTGTGTGTTGTTGCAATATGGGAAAGTGATAGCTTATGCATCACGAAAACTAAAAGATTATGAGAAGAGGTATCCTACTCATGATTTAGAGTTAGCCGCGGTAGTTTTTGCTCTAAAAATTTGGAGACATTACTTGTACAGGGAGAAGTGTGAAATATATACAAATCATAAAAGTTTGAAATATATTTTTACACAAAAGGAACTAAATTTAAGGCAGAGAAGATGGTTAGAACTGATAAAAGATTTTGACTGTGAAATCTTATATCATCCCGGTAAAGCCAATGTCATAGCTGATGCGTTAAGTTGAAAAAATCAGAAAAAAATTGAATGTATTAACCCCCAATGATAGGTTAATAAAAGATTTTAAAATTTTAAAAATTGAGGTGGAATGTCCAGCTACCTCTACCCAAAAATTATATATTTTAGAGGGAGTGTCTTTTCTGCTTAACAAAGTCAAAGAGATACAGGAAAAGGATAAAGAGTGTCAGAAATACAAGTCTAATATAACTCATGACAAGTATAACAAATTCAGAATAGATAAGGATGAAATAATAAGATTTGAAGATAGAATCTGGGTTCCGTTAAACCAAGCTTTAAAAGATGAAATTTTGAACGAAGCTCATAATTTTAAATTTGCCATACATCCTAGTAGTACTAAAATGTATAAGGATTTAAGTCGACACTTTTGGTGGTCGAATATGAAAAGAGAAATATCTGAATGGGTAAGTAAATGTCTTACGTGTCAAAGGGTTAAGGCTGGACATCAAAAGCCGAGTGGTTTACTTCAACCCTTACTAATTCCTGAGTGGAAGTGGGAACATATAACCATGGACTTTGTTGTTGGCCTTCCAACTACACAAAAGGGCCATAATGCCATTTAGGTAATAGTTGACCATTTAACTAAATCAGCTCACTTTTTACCTATTAAAATTACTCATAACTTGGATCGCCATGCCAAATTGTACATCAATAAAATTATCTCTAAGCATGGAGTACCTGTTTCCATAGAATCAGATCGAGATCCACGTTTTACCTCTAATTTTTGGAAAAGCCTTCAGAAACACTTAGGAACACAATTAAGATTGAGTACATCTTATCATCCTCAGACTGATGGTCAGAGTGAGAAAACCATACAAACATTAGTGGATATGTTAAGAACTTGTATCATAGACTTCAAAGAAAGTTGGGAAGATCATTTACCTTTAGTTGAATTTGCCTATAACAATAGTTATCATGCTAGCATAGGTATGTCACCCTATGAAGCTTTATATGGGCGGAAGTGTAGAACACCTTTGTGTTGGGATGAAGTCGGGGAACGACAAATGCTAGGACCTGAGATAATTCAACAAACAATTGCAACTATCAGAATTATTCGTCAATGATTACAAGCATCTCAAGATCGACAAAGAAAATACGCTGATCCACATCGTCAACAACAAAACTTTAATATAGGAAGCCACGTATTCTTGAAGGTATCTCCTTGGAAGGAAAAGATACGTTTTGGCAAGAAAGGAAAACTAAGTCCTAGATTCATTGGACCTTTTAAAATTTTGAGGAGGGTGGGTGAAGTTGCTTATGAAATAGCACTACCTCCTGAGTTGAATCATATCCATAATTTATTTCACGTGTCCGTATTATGACCATATAAACCTGATTATAAACACGTTATAAAATATGAGCCAATCCAAATAGAAGAAGATCTTTCTTATGTAGAAGAACCTGTGCAGATAGTCGACCGTAAAGAGCAAGTCCTGAGAAATAAAGTGATAGCATCGGTTAAAGTGATCTGGAGAAATCAGAATGTTGAAGAAGCAACATGGGAGCTTGAAGATAAAATGCGCAAGAATTATCCTCAATTATTTACTTGACATGTACTGTAATTTCGAGGACGAAATTCTTATTAGTGGGGGTGAATGTAAAAACCCAAAACCCTAATAAGATTCAGTTATGTAAAATTTAGTTATATCAATAAAATTTCTCTGTTCTGAATGTGTTATGTGTTAATATATAATTTGTTTAACAAATTTGATCAAATAAAATTTTGTCCAAAAAACATCATGCTTGACACCTCGTGCTTAAAATTTTCTTTCAAAAATGGACTTTTCGGTAAATTTGTTTTGGCAAGTTACTTTGTCGTGCTTACACTGACAAAACGCTTTGTCGAGCTTGTTAGGATTAGTGAGAAATTTAGGTTAACAACCCTAGATTAACAAACCCCAACCCTAATTAGCAAAACCCTAACCCTAATTTATAAACCTAACCCTAACACTATAAGAAATCACACAAAAATAACTCTAAAATTTGTCACATAAAATTCATTTTTCGTCACTAAAACATTTGGTGACGATTATGAGCGTGGTATTAGGTTTATTTGACAATATTTGATGTCATCACTAAATGTTTTAACTTATGGTGACGATCTACATCATTGTCACTATAATTAATTACTTTTAGTTACGTTAATAGTGTCACTATTTGAATGAAAATTTCGTCACTCTATATTATGTTTCGTCATCAATACTTGGTGCATTAAATGACAAAAATTGTTTTTCGTCATTAAATGATATTATTTTAGTGACGAAAATACTATTTAAATTATCTAATTTTAATGACGACAATATGTTATATTTATGATTATTCTTTCGTCATGTTATTGTGTTTATCGTCACCAAAAATAAAAAAATAAAAGACGACATAACAATTCGTCACCTAATAATATATTTAACATGACAATTATGTCGTTGTCATTTCATATTTTAAATAATATTACAAAATAATTTGTCACCAAAGAGTTATTTTTTGGAACACATTTTTCAATTTCACTAATTGAATACTTATGGTGATGATACATCGCGTCACAAAGAGTTACTAATAGTGACGAAATTAGTTGTTGTGACTAAATGAATATATAATTGTGACGTTATAATTTGTCACCAAAGAGTTAATTTCTATGACATTTTTCTCTGTCACTAATTGAATACTTATGGTGATGATAGAACTCATCACATAAAGAACTATTAATAATCTAGCTAGGCAACAAACAGTTAAATAATCTAAGTTAAATAGTAGATTCACTGATTCAACAAAATACACAACTAGCTAGGCAATAAACAGTTAAATAATCTAAGTACCACAAAACCAAATTATATAATCCAAAAAGTTGAAATTCTAAAATCCATATCCTAAGAAAATGCTTAATTAAAACATTCAACCTTGTGGTTATTGACTCTATCTGCAAATCAAAAAAACATATAGACATAAATCAGTCAAATAGTTATGAAATTAAAAAAAATGTATATAAAGAAAGAAATGTTTAAATAATAAATTGTGAATTTTCCAGAACTATACCTATAACATTACTAAAAAACTTATGCTATCTTTTTAGGCCCATAAATATGAAACAATAATATTAGTAGTCAAATGTAATCAAGCAACTAATGATCTTAAGCTCAAATTCACCAAACAGTTAACTTCGAACAATAAAATAAAATAAAATAAAATAAAATAAAATAAAATCAATAAAACCAAATTAATCAGTCATGTCCATCTAAAAAGTTCAAAAAAAAACACTGCTTGAGTTCATGTTACAGAGAAAACATGAAAGCATGTTATCTAGCATGGGTAACTTCTGCTTAATTCACGTAGCATAACCCACATCTTTTACAGCAAAAATATACTAAGTTTTATATTTCTTCATAAGTTAAGCAATGAAACAATAGCATAGTGAGAAAACCATAACTATCTAATAAAATGAAGCGCCTTACCGTGTTAATAACACACAATATAAATGAAGCACCTTCCAAGGTAACAGCCTGGAAAAATGGGATCAGCTCTTCCTGCCAGTAGATAGTTGTTTTCTTTGCTGTGCTAGATGTGGGGAGGTCAGTCTTGACTCCCAAACCCAAGTGATCGTATAGCACCTACAAATTCCATTTAAAAAAACAAACATGAGAGCATGCGTGAAATAATCTATGGGAGTTAATACAGATCTAAGTGGCTTTTTTAGAAGTAATCTAGAGGCGATTCGGTCCAGGCATTACTGCTCGTTTCATGCAGCTGGAGATTATCACAATCAAATTATAAAAATCACATTATCTAAGAATATCATGAGGTTTAATAATTTGGATTCACAGCAACATTGGTAGTTTAAGAAATTCATTAAAAGTCTGCCAATAGATGTCAACTTTTAAGCCTTTGAGCAACTTTTGGATTACACATGTTTTAAGCTATAATATGATTTTAGTGTAGTCGGCAAATTTGTGCAACCAAACATTTCATACCAACTTATTTTAATTTATAAGCCATAATCCTAGAACATATCAACTCTAGTGAACGGGGTCTTAATTTCTGTTATATGTTTCATAAAAAAATAAGTTATACCAAAACACACTAGTATTACACCTTATATTAATGTAATTTGAAAATTGTAGAAACAAGAGAAATTTCCATAAATATAGGCAGCATAATAACTAACCAGACAATATTGGTAAAAGCACTCTCATGTGAGAAAAAATTTAGTCAGGTAATCAATTAAACTACTAAGTATAGAGCAAAAGAATAACCACATAATACCTTGGTGTACCAGCTAGGCCACATGTCATCGTAGCGCCTAATTGGCTGACCATTGCCCATGAGTCCAAAGTACATTGCTGGTCTAATCAATTCACACTTCCATCATCAAACGGGTTATGTGATTCAGTTATATTCAATTCATAAAGCAGAGTATTTACAGAAGAATCACAAACTATTCTTCGATACCAATTTGGTTTTGGATTTTAAAAGAAAACTTAATTAAGGATCATGCACCTAATTCCTAAAACAGAGGAAAATTATCTTTTCCGCAATTGCATTTTTCTATTCTCATATAGTATACCTATTACAAAAGGAACTATATATTTTTCTCCGTCATTACTTGGATGTGCCATTTTGCAAAATATTCCTTGTGAACCAAAATCTTTTAAATTATATTTTATATACTTAACAAAAAATCCCAAAATTATTTAGCAAAAAAAATCCCAAAATTACTATTATTTTAATATTGGTGAGACGGTGCTAAGCAATACCAGAGCAAGTCGACAGAGAAGACTAGCAACGGTACAGAATATACACGAAAGTATATCCAGGGAGTTGCAGAAGGAGATGCATTTAGACGAACAAGTCGATCTCTAGCCAGAGCTTGAAACATCTGCACAAGACACAAAATCAGTAGATATATAACATTGTTCAATCCTTGACAACCCAAATCTTAACTATAAACTTCAGTGTGTACATTTAAGGAGCATAGAACGACCAACCAAGTTGTCCATAGGCCTCCCTGGTATATTGTTGGTGCAACTACCAATGGAAGAAATGTTCCCTATCAAAAGTCATTGATGAACAAAAAGATTATAAAACGAATTTTGATAAGGAGACTACAAAATGATAAATGCAATTTACATAGTGAGCTTCGCAACTCTAAAGAATATTTCAACCTCACACAAATAGTACTTTAGCCAAGTAATCACATTTGTATAATGCTAAAAGACAATGGCAAAAGTCAGAACCAACCCAAGCACCAATCAAAACATAGAATCACTTGCAACCATCTGTCAGAGTAATTCTCACAAGCTTTTGCATAAGATAAGCACGGATTCTGTTGCCTAAAAGTTGACAACAAATTTAGCTTTTCTTTCCATCCTTAGTACCCAATCAATTATGAATATCACTCTAGCTTCTTCTTCTTACTCACATGCCTGTTTCATTAGGTCGGTGCTTCTCTATACAAGGTACATAAGATAAATTAAGAAATTGGTGGCAGACAAACTCTAAAAAATGAATTTGAACTAGGATATATATATCATCTCAGCTTCTATCTTAACCTTCATTACTTTCACTCTCTCTCTTCCCATCCTTGCATCAATCATTTGGCTACTCTACGTTGGAGAGTACGACTGTGAATATCTACTGCAGCTCTGAAAGCTTCAATACGGGATCGTTATCGGACTCATCATTACCTTCATTCTAAGCAGTCTTGCATTGTTCTTCATTATGAAATTGCGGTTTCCCATGCCCGAAATATTCTTGCTTATGATACCATTCATACTGATGTTCATCGTCAGACTTGCGCAAGCTGGTGGCATGGGAGCTTATAAGATGGAGAGCCAGTCCATATCGGCTTCACCCTAGTGGCTCAAAACCAAAATACTCGTCGACAACAACTCTTGGAACACCATTAAATCCACTGTTCTAAAAATCTACGCCTAGGTTCGCCTAGCCCCCGCCTAGGCGCTAGGCCCCCCCTTGGCGCTAGGCCCCCCGGCGCCTCACCTAGGCCCAAGGCGACAAAAAAATCTCTTCAGGAAATTAGGCGGAGTCTGGACGGAGTTTTTTTTTATTTTAATAACTACCCAAACCAGATTTCGAGATATTTATTTTTCTAATGATTTACCATATTCATAATACAGGTTGTAGTATATTAAATCACAACAAGAAGTGAACAATATCAAGTCAAAATGGATAATTTTATTATAGTTATAATTTTTTAAATTTGTACCAACTTCAAATTATATAAATGATGATACATTTGTAATATTTAAGTTAATTTAATATAATTCTTAAATTTATGTTTAGTTTCTTAAGTTTTAATATTAAATTAAATTCTTGAAATTTTAAATTTTATTATTTAGTAGCAGTCCTGTTTATGAATAAAACTAATACGTTAAAAATTTATTTGAACTTTGAACAATTGCATGTTTGTATTTGACCTTTGTCATTAGCATTATAGATATGTGTTTGAACTTTGAGCAAAGGCCTTTATTATCTTTATAATAGATTGTTTTACTTTATATTATTATTTTGTTTGGATAAATGTGAGATAAAATATTAAAATTGACTTAAAATAAAAAATCTCGCCTAGGCTCCGCCCAGGCCCCGCCCCCTAGGCGCTAGGCCCCCTCGGCCGCCCGCCTCCCACCTAGCGCCTTTTAGAACATTTATTAAATGTTGCATATATGATAAAAAATCATGCCAAATTTTGGCCTCCTGATCTTATATGATGAAATCCTACGACTGTTAATACTATGCCAAACTTTGGCCTTCTGATCTTATATGAGGAAAATCATTTTTTCCCCTTCAGCTATTAATTGAACTCAAACTTTTCAAGACTAAGAAAATGCTCCCTTTTCTTTAATTTTTTCTTGAAATGTTTTCATTTAATGAGACTTGTTGCAGGTTCCTACCCAAATAGGTCATCAACAAATCGGGTAATTGCTTCAACATTAAAAGTAAACAACAAATGACATTCCCATTCTGTCTAAAGTTGGAGAATTGGAGTTCACCTGCTTCTTTTGGAAACCAAAGAAGCTCTTTGGTGTTGCTATAGTAGCTTCTTGCTGCTATTCGCAGCAAATTGCCGCTGCCAATTTTTTATCTTTTACTTTACCCATCTAGATGAATTATAGTTTTGTTATAAATTCCACACACTTGATTATTTAGGAGTTAGAATTTGAGCTTGATGGTTAAGCTTTTAAACTACACCAAAAAGCCAAAAATGGCTCATCCAAGCACTTCCAACTGCAGCTATCTGCTGCTGGTACCAACTGCTGCCACTTCTTTTCTTTGATCTATGATTTGCTACACTTTTATTTCCACATTCTTTGTTTGGTTGAGTTGAATTTTGAAGCTACCATAGATGAGACATTATATTGAAATATATTAGATGGGTAAGTTTGGTTAGTTCAAATGGGCTGACCGAGTGCCAAGGAAGCCCCAGTCATTGACTATCATGGTGACTGCTGCTGCCGTGGGCAGCAGTCTTGCTCCAAACTAGACACTTAATAATCTAATAACTTTTGATTCATTCATGGACAATAGAAAATTTTAAATTATATTATACATTGCATACAAGGCTGCTATTATAGAGTATAAACTCCCCATTTTGGAATAATTAAGTAGCTCAAAACAGTGGTCAAGAATAGCTTGACACACTAGTTTTCAACTTTTCATTTTGGCTTGATATTGGATTTTGTTTTCATTTAGTACACCAAAAATGTTTATCTATCATCATATATGGTATTCATGCCTAGCTCAAGCTTTACTTTCTTCTCATATTCAGTTTTTAGCCAAAACAGTCCACTTGGGACTTTTGTCAAATATGTGGTGTGCTTAGTTTTACTAATTTCACAGCCTTTCGTTTACACCAAAACCCATAAATACATCCTTATTACTCCACAACTCAACCTATCTCCTCGTGCCTAAATTTAATACATAGCAGTTAAATAGCTTAACAAGAATCATGCATATCAGTTAGTCTTAAAAATCTTTATTTACATACCTACATATCATTACAAATCCCCAGTCAAGTAAATCATTAAATATTCATGTATGTTAACTCAAAAATTCAGTATGTACAACCCCAAATTTTATAGCAATCAATTCTCACAAATTAAATAGTCATGTAGTCACATAACTTTCAATCACAGGTATCAATTAACACATAGCCCTAATTTCTTCACATAGCCCTAATTTCTTTTAGAGCATAAAAAGATAATAATAAGTTTTGATTGCTGATTTCAGATGATAATCTCGTTGGTATAATACTTGAAACTTAGCTATCTCCTTCTTCAATCTACCAATCATCGAATTCGCGACCCTTGCTAGAGAGTAGGAGGAAATTTGTTATAATTCAGAGTTGATTTTCTAAGCAAAGGAGTTTAAAGGTCTGAGATTGGAATAATAGAGGAGTTTTTCTTGGTTCATACCCATGATAGCTTTGATTTCTTCCAATTGAGAGCAACCTCCTGATTCATGCCTAATACTCGGTCTCTCGTGTAATCTTAAGATTACAGCTCCTGCTTCTCTAATTAACTGAGAAGTCTTATAATCCTTATGATCCGTTTGGCTTATTCAATTGTTATAACCCATTATTTTCCCCTCTGCATTTATCGCATTATATATATTGCGGTCCGGATCAAGTGCATACCTCTTATCTTACTCACTCGTGCTTACCCCCCTTTAGGCGGCAGTTTCGGTCATACAACCGTCGTCTATACTTTTAGCGACGGACAATATATAGCGTCGCTAAAAGTATAAACGACGGTTGTATGATCGAAACCGTCGCCTAAAGAAGGGTAAGCACGGGTGAGTAAGATAAGGGGGTATGCACTTGATCCTTGCTCATATATACTGTATTTATAAAATACCAAATGCACTCAAAAAATTTGAACATAATATTCATAAACCATTTCTGCTAATACAGAAACTATTTGTCAAATAAAAATATTTTATTTAATAAATTAATTTTATTATATTAAAATAATTTATTTACCATAAACTACTCTAATATTTACAAAAATACATCAAATGTATTTTTCATTAACTTTTTCACATATTCACGTAACAAATATAATTAGATGTATTTATCACGTCTTGTTCTCATATTTTATTTATTGCAATTAATGTTATATAAGCGATACAATAGATCAAATATTTTAATAACTTGATTTCTTTTTCATCATAAATTGCTTCTGACAAAGTATGATAAATATTAATTATTATATTTATCATATCACCATATCACATATTATACTGCTCATGATAATATATGCAATATAATAACACATACTTAAATAAAAATAAAAATTTATTCCAGTAAATTCTTATTTTATTTACTCAAGAAAATGCGATTCGCTACAGATAGTCTCTTTTGCGAAAGATTTAGTTCGTAACAAATCATACAATAAAAATATATTCATATATTTATCACACATACGCATTATACTGCACATAGTCACTAGATCTGTCAGACATAGTCCAGGCCCATGGGTCGGGTCGGCCCGCCTGCCACGGGCTGGGCTTTGGGCTGCATTTTTTAGCCCATTAAAATCTGGGCCGTTTTGGCCCGGCCCGTTGGCCCGCAACTTATTTTATTTTTTTAAAACAAAATGTTACTATTTGTGGGTTATGAGGTTTGAACACAAGACTTATAAGTAAATAAATAAGAGTTCAAATCAATTAAGCTACAACAATTGTTTATTTTTAATGCAATCTTCAATATAAAAATATATTTTTATACAAAAATATCATATGCTAATACCATACAAAAGTTAACAAGCGTCAATATAAAAATATATTTTTATTCATTTTTAGCCTTCTTTATTTTAAGGCTAGAGCAGTAATTAATGACAGAACGCATTTTAAATATTATTAAAATAAATATAAAAATATCGTTAGATGTATATTTATTTTAATAACATAATTATTATTTTGAAATAATTAATTTTTAAACGTTTGTATACAAATAATTATTGTAGCACTTGTGTTGTTATGTTGTATAATCAATTAATCATGACCACAAATAGAACTTTTGACAAAATACTCCTAAATAAATAAATAATCGTGAACGAAATAAAACAACATACTGATTACTGAACATAGGAACAAGCCGAACAACTTTCACATTAAAAATAAACAAAAAATAATACTCTCCTATTTAAAAATAAAAGGATTAATATTGATCTTTTAAAATTAATTTGAGATATTTTAAAATTTAAAAATATTCATTTAAAAATAAAAGGATTACTATTAGTATTAATCATAGTATTTATTATTTTTAAAAGTTAAATAAATTATATTAATTTTAAAGTATAATTTAAAAAAATCAAATTTGATTATATACTTTGAAAGTAATTTATAATACTATTAAAATTTTAATTGATTGAGATATGTAGTTAATGCAGGTAATTAAAATTATTGTTTATTATAAATTATTTTATTATTTTTAATATTTATTATTATTACTATTTTTGGTGTAGCAAGATTTTGCAAAAAAAAAAATAATAGAGGAAGAAGCCCGCGGGCCGACCCGACCCAACCCGGACCACGGGCCTCACATTAGCAACCCGCCAAAATCCAGGTCATTTTGGCCCGGTCCGTCGTTGGCCCGGTCCGGCCCGCCCGTTTGCCACCTCTAATAGTCACTTATTCTGTATCACATATTCAATACAGTATATATTAAAATAAAAAATATTTTAGTAAATCCTTATTTTAATATAGGGAGAAGGTTCAAAAATGCCCCTGACTTTTACCGCGATGTCTACCGAACACCCTATACTTTTTTTTATCCAAAAATACCCTTAACGTTACATTTTTAGGATCACCCGTGCCCCTATCGTTAATGAATCTGCCATCTTGACAAACAGATGTTAAACCCTCTATGATGTGGCTAACACGTGGCAATATTTGCTGATGTGTACAAAAATTCATTAATAGAAATAATTAAAAATTCCAATTTTTATTAATTATTTATTTTATTTTTCTTTAAAACAAAATAAATAATTAATAAATAAAATAATTAAAAATAGATATTTATATTTGTATTTAATTCATTAACACAAATAACAAAAAATCTTCAACCCACCACAACACCACCAACCCCACCACAACACCACCAACCCCCATTCCGTCACCGTCAAAATGAAAGATGAGAATGAGGCGGGTGTAATCATTCCGCCACCGTCGACCCACCACAACACCATCAACCCCCACTCCGCCACAGTCGACCCATCCGTACCACCGATCCATTCCCACGACTTAGCCTCAAACCCACAAACGGTCCGACCGGCTGCAACAGAGCATCCCGAACCATCGAAGTCTCGAAGCACAACCAGTAATCTCAAATCCAAAAATCTTAAGTACACCACATATCCAGATCTAGATTGAGGAAATTTTTATTTTTGAAAAACAAATTTACACCTTCAAAATCAGATCTGGATGTTTTTAACATTTATTTTCGAACTAACATCCAAATAATGAAGGGATCAAAATCAGATCTAGATGTTTTTAAGATTTATTTTCGAGCTAATATCCAAATAATGAGGGATGATAGAAGAACGAAGTACAAAGGAAAGGAATAAGAAGACCCAAAATCACCATTCTTTACTTTTCTCGATTTGTCGGTGGGGAAATTTTCTAGATTTTGGCCACCGCCTGTTCATCACTCTGTTCACCGCCTTAACTGATCACTACTGGGGAAAGAAACAAAAATAGTTATTCTTTAGATAATGTGTTTAAATAAAATAAGATTTACTAAAAGCATAATTGAATATAATACTAAAATATAATATTAACGTTAATACTAAAATATTAACACTAAAATATTAACGTTAATTCTGAAATATAATATTTTTAAAAATATAATATTAACGTTAAAAATATAGTACTAAAAATATTAGCGTTAATATTTTTACTAAAATATAATACTCTCTTTGCAAAATATTTTTACTAAAATATATAAATATTAAAATAGTAAAATATTTTAAATTTTTTAAAAAACGTTAATTTTTTGATATTAAAAAACGATAATATTTTTTGATATTAAAAAATGTTAATATTTTATTAATATTTTTTGATATTAAAAAATGTTAATATTTTAAAAATATTAAATTTTTTTTGATATGAGGTTAATATTAAAGTGTTAATATTTTTTTGATATAAAAATATAAAAGGATTTTAATTTTTTTTTAAAAAAACATTATTTTTTTATATTAAAAATATTAAAAAACATTATTTTAAAATTCATGTAGTAAAAAACGTTATTTTATACAACTTGTTTTATTTAATTAGTTGTTTTGATTAATTAACAAAATAATTTGAATTTTAGTATTTTGATTAAATGATGTAAATGTGTTATGCATTTTTTATTTTGAATTTTTGTATTTTTTGTTTTGATTAAATGACATATTTACATGTGTCAGGGCATTTTTGAACCTTCTCTGTTTAAGCCTCCATGTGTGTGCCACGTCAGCCAATATATAATATCGTTTGTCTTCTGTTAACGGCAGGGGCATGGGCGACCCGAAAAATGTAACGTTAAGGTTATTTTTGGATAAAAAAAAGTTTAGGGTGCTCGGTAGATATCGCAGTAAAAGTCAAGGGCATTTTTGAACCTTCTCCCTTTTAATATATACTAAAAATTTGGACTATTACATTATCTTTTGTGAACTCTATAAATCCATACATAACTAATAGAGCAGCCTTATGAATTTATGTCTCTTGATACGAGAAATCACTACTCTCATTTTTTTTTCAAGAAAGCAGAACAATTCTATGATGTCGATTCACGACACTTACTAATCAAATCTATGAAGTTACTTCGTCAAAAATTCAAACCAAATAGTAATTTAAATTATCAAAATTGTACAAGATTATCAACAACAATAGCAACCATCAACAACAATGACATGAAATCATTTCAAAATCGTAGTTGTTCAATTAGAACAACTACTAATCAATCCAAATCAAAATCTAGAAACATACCTAAAATGTCAAATAATTTATGCCTTCAAATTGGGATTATTGAAAATTGATAATGGAGGTTCTTGACTAAATGGAGGCTGCCAAAGATAAAAGAAAGACCGGTGACGTCTCTTAGATATAAGTTTGTTTAGGAAAATTTTTGCCTCCATATAAAAATGTGACGTTATTGCATACTTTGTTACTAAATATAAGAATTTATGACGAACCAGTGTTGTCACTTATCCACTCATCTAATTAGTAGCGCACTATTATCTCGTCATATAAAATTGGTATTTGTAACAATAAAAATTATCATAATTTATTAATTTTTCGTCTTTACAAAATTTGCCTCCAAAATTTCTTAAATTTTTTCCCCTGCAAATAAAATTGTGACGATATTACGTACTTTGTCACTAAATATAAGAATTTATGATGAACCATTTTTGTCACTTATCCACTCATCTAATTAGTGACAAAATATTATCTCGTCATATAAAATTGGTATTTATGATAATACAAATTGTCATAAATTATTATTTTTTCGTCTTAAAAAAATTTCCCTCCAAAATTTTTCAGAAAAATTTTGCCTCCAAATAAAATTGTGACGATATTACGTACTTTGTCACTAAATGTAAGAATTTATGTCAAATTATTTTTGTCATTTATCCACTCATCTAATTAGTGACGAACTATTATCTCGTTATATAAAATTGATATTTATGACAATACAAATTGTTATAAATTATTATGTTTCCGTCTTTAAAAAATTTCCCTCTAAAATTTTTTAGAACAATTTTGCCTCCAAATAAAATTGTGATGAATTTGTATTTGGCGTCACTAAATGTGAACATTAGTGACGAAATCACATTATCACTAAATTTTACAAATAATTAATGACAAAATATTATGTTTTCATTGAAAGAAATATTGTGTGACAATAAATATTGTCATCAATTATTACAAAATGTCACTAAAAGGTTTCCCTCCAAAATTTTGGTATGAAATTCTACCTCCAAAATAACTTGTGATGAAATTTTGTTCATCGTCATCAAATGTGTAAATTAGTGACGATATAAATGTTTAATAGTAACAAAATTAAAGGTCGTCACAAAAGCAAAAGTTTTAGTGACGATTATGAATTTCGTAATTATTAATTAACAAATTGTGACACAATTTTGTGCATGGCAAAAAATTTATCATAAAATGTGTGATTTCTTATAGTGTAATTAGCTAACCTAACCCTAATTAGTTTATGTTAACATCTAATCATGGTTAATAAATTTCAATTAGGTACTAATAAACATCATCTAACAATCCTAATAATTAAAAACAAAATCCTAATCAAGATTAGTGAGGATTAAGGCATAATCAAGCTACTAAACTAATCAAACTAGCTTACAAGTAGGTTAGGAGTCACCCAACCAAGTTACAAGGCTGCGCATGAGCTGATAACAAACCCTAAGCAGTACAAGTAACTTAGCATCATATATTTGTGGAGGCAAGTTGCTCAAAAATGACCAAAAAGACAAGTTGAAGAATTTTGTAAATAGGAACCTTATAGGTAAGCAAACTCACAAAATTTCTAAGCCTAGATACACTTATAAACTCACCAAATCAAGCCTGGGTGTTAGCAGCAACAACAACAGAAGCTAGAATCGAAAATCATTCAAGAAAAGGTGTAAACCCTAATTCATAATTAGCTCTTTGATCCTGTGTTAGTTTTGTTGGTTAGATGTTTAGAATTATGTATTAGTATGTTAGATTGGTAGAACACGTTTTCATAACAACTAGATGCCTTAATTAAGTGTTTTAAGAAATTTGGAAATTTTGAAAACTAAGTCTGACAGCCGAATGTCAGGGCTTATAGATTTATATGTGTTTATGTTTTGGTCTATTAATTGTTTGGTATTTGTAGCCTGTTAGTAGGTCTTTAATCTAGAAAAGAAAACAGGTTCATTAGAACCATAGATTGCAAGTTATAAGTGGTTAAAGTGGGTTGGCCGTTCATGGATTGCAGTTTTCTGGGTTACCCAGAAAACTCAAGAACAGTCGAACCGGCTACTTTGACCAATCTTTTTAATCGCTTTATGTTTGTTGTTTTTGTAAGGTTTTGTTATAGATCAATACCCTGTTATATGTACTACATATATATGATCTCAAATTGACAAAACAACGAATAGGATTACTGGAATTAATGGTCAAAAGTCGTTGACCGAGCTTGACCAAGTTTTCTGGGTTGCCTAGAAAATTGAAGAACACGAAGAACAACGTTTGGCTGTACTTTGACCAGCATAATTAGAGAGCTTAGATTTATGCTTTGTTAAAGTTAATGTTATATATATGTACCCTGACATATATACTACATGTTACAACAAGCACCACACACATCTAATACATAGAATCAAAGATATTCAAGCCACAAAAACCGTTGACCGACCATGACTACTGTTATGGGTTATCCAGAAACTCATGAACAGCTCCGACAGTGACTTTGAGCCTCTATAACTTCTTGTTATATGTAGGTTAAAGCCTAAATTTTAATTCTCGTTGTACTACTATATGAGTACTACAACATCAACTCTTAAACAAACCAAGAATCATTATCAGTAGCATTTTAACTAATGGTTAAACTGGTCACTCGACCAGGACCGAACTGTTGCCCAGAACTCAAGAACACCTACAGCGACACTTTCTGTCATTAAAGGGCTTTAGTGACAGACAGAAATTGATTTTTCTAAAACTAAATTATAAAAATTAGAAATAATTAATAAATAAATATAAAAATAGTTTTAAAAATTATATTAAATAAATATAATTAAATTCTGATATTTTTACATAAATTTAATAATTATTTTATTTTATTTAGATATTATTAATAATTAAATTATTAATAAAGAAAATAGAATAATTATTTATAAATATTAAATAATTATGAAAAATATTATTAATGATATAAAAATTATAATAAATGAATATAAATTATTTAAAAATAATAAACAATGTTTTTATAAAATTTTAAGTAAATATTAAATAGAAGTAAATGATTTAAAATCATTTAAAAGATAAATAAATTTTTTAAAAATACTTTAAAACTTCTAAAAAAGTATTATAAAGAATAATTAAATTATCTAAAAATATAATAAAATTTTATAAATAAAATTTAATCATTTATCAACTTATTCAATATTTGGTAAAGGTATTAAACACCGAAACCTTATTTAATCCAACCCGATCATATGTAAATGATATAATTGAGTATTATTATGAATACTAACGTGTTAGAATTATATATATGAACATCGTAGGTATTTTTAACGATTCGAATAGCATTACTAGACTGATCTACGCTCAGGTAAGTTTTCTAAACCCTACACTTATTTCTTTATTGCAAATTTCTCAACCTATTTACTTGTTGAATAAGATTTTTTTATCTTGATATGCCGTTGATATAATATACTACACCTACATTTGAATTACCTCTTATTGTAAGGTTATTGCTATAGCTTCAGCATAACTAAGAAATGAATTGTTTATTCATATTGATTGTTAAGCTTAAATTGTTGCGTCAAACCAAATTGTTTGGTAAGACATCCTATTTGAAGTTGGGTATCCCGTATGGGATCTTTCGGTCGATAATATATTGACACTAAGTTGGGTGCATTTGAGCACTGGTAGGATGAGATGCATACTCCTAAGATGTTGAATAGGCTGATCCCTATCTCATATCTGAACAAAATTTCTAAGTCTGTGTGACTAATAGAAATAAAATCCATAGTGAAATGGTAACAACTATCAGTCGAAATTTGAATTGTTATATTTCTTCAAATCATATATTATTATAAATACAAAACTTACTGAGCATGTCATAGCTCACCCTTGCGAATTATTCCCTTTGTAGTTTTAGATGGTAACCCTGGAACATCTGGAGTAGATAAAGGGAAGCGTCCCTGCTTTAGATTAGATTATATTCTTGTCTATTTGAATACCTTGTAATAAGAAACTCGTTATGAGAATCATGTAATCGAATCTTAATATTACGATATATATATATATATATATATATATATATATATATATATATATATATATATACAGAATGGATCCTGTCCGGGAGTCCGGACAGGATCTAAAATGCAGACCAAATTTTTTTTTTTTGCTTTTTTTTTGAAACAACTAAAAAAAAAATAAAAAATTATGGAACTGAAATTTTTCCATAATGCAGTGTTTTGGGTGTGTTTTTAATACCTATACCAACCAATGTATGTACAGTCTGCCCAGACTGTACAGAAATGTTTTGGTATAGGCATCCAAATCACGCCCAAAACACTGTATTATGGAAAAATTTTAGTTCCATAAATTTTTTTTTTAGTTGTTTCAAAAAAAAAAAAAAGGTCCGGATTTTGTTAAAATCCGGACGTCCGGACCTGATCCGGTCCCTATATATATATATATATATAACATCTTTTATTTCCGCAACCGTGTTTTCTTACATATATAGATGTAAAATTAGACTTCTTCGAATCTAGTTGAGATCCTTGGGAACTATTTATCTGAGTGAGGGTATTAATAGCATGGACTGTTCATGTTGTTATTGATACTCAAGATTTTGGATAGATAGTTACTATCGATACGATAGTATAAATTCGCATGACTTAGACTATACATCTGGGTGAGGGTATTAATAATATGGACTGTTCATGTTATTACTGGTACTGTGAATTTCGGAAAGATAGACTCCAGTCACAGATATAATTCATATATTCAAGTGAGGGTATCCAAACACAGTAATAGTTCTCTTGAGAATTACCATCTGTTATGGGATACTGTGAATCTTGAATCTATGAGAATTATATCTGATAGTCCCTCTATTTAATGTAATATTTTAATAAGATACCATGGGTGTATAGATTTAAATGCATTATGTTGATTCATTATAAACACCATATCGGATACCATGGGAGTATAGACATGGGGGTGTTACAATTTTGGTATCAAAGCTATAAGCGCCATGCATGAAGAACCCCGAGCCTTTTGCTGGTGACGTCCCTAAAAGGGAATGCACCGAAGCCAGACTTTCTGTAGGGGACGCCGAGCAAGTTAGTGGCAAATTGATAGGTACCTTTTTGAGGTGATATTGTTGAAAGTACCATTGGCGTTACAGGTTAGGCATCATTTTTAAGGGATAATGTTTCAAAAGGTTTAATTAAATTAATTTTCATTCCAACAGAAAAAAATTAGCTGATATTTTTACCAAACCCTTAAATGAAGAAAGGTTTTGCATGCTAAGAAGAGAACTTGGAATGTGCATGGTATAAATATTAATTATGTAATAAAATATTTCATGCATCAAATATTTTCAAATATACAGTATATCTGCATGTTATGATTTTAAATGCGTCCTGTTGATATACATTATCTGTTCTGAACCGATTACTAAGGGAGACGTACTTGTTTGGTACAATTTACGGTATATATCATTATGGGTTTTGAAATTTGAAAAGAAAAGAGCTGAGGATTGTTTATCTTTTCAAAGAGTCCTTTCGGCGTCCAACACTTTCCTATTAAATATAGAGCACCTCTTTTCCTCACACATACTCAGAAATTTCTCCATCGTTCTTAAGCACTATCTCTAGTTTTTGTAACGACAATGAAGACTCGCACCAACAAACTATCATCCGACATCACCATCAAAGAAGGAAAACATCCACAGTCCCCTTATACTATGCGATCACCGAAGAAGTCCAAAAGACAAACTCGCCAGACATCTATGCATGTCTCTTCCGATGACTCTGATTGTGACGCCCCCAAAATAGGTATACATCACCCATTCCGAGACATCAATAACATGGTACAGAAACAACTACAACTTTATTAATACAACCCATAAACTGTGAGTTTAAATACAAATATTATCATCTAGACAATATACATACCCAACTAAGTCCTCATTACAATTATTGATACATTATTTTACAAAAATGGTGAGGACTACTAAAACAACTTCTAGAACCATCATTCCACACCCCGACTCGTATTCGTTACATTCTCGCCTCCTAAGAAGAAAAATGGAACAACAAGGAAAATGGTGAGCTCAACTAGCCCAGTAAAGAATATTATGACTAAGATAATATAGAACAAATTATCGTTAGTCTTCAACAGGGAAAAATCTGATAAAATATAATAGACAGCAAGTTTCAGATCAATATTCGCAGCGAAAATAATAATTCATAGAAAAGTTACATAGAGAATGAATTCTACTATTATCTATGAATTTAAAAGTCCATCATTAATATTTTATCCCTGTAACATCAATCAATATTCATCTTTGCACTACATGCCAAAGATATTCATCAGTCGGTCATGTTCATCTCAACACATGTTCATCTTTGCACTACGAGCCAAAGATATTCATTATAAAATCATTTATATTTGCACTACAGGCCAAAGATATTCAATAATATCATCATTTAGGACTGAGGATGATGAAAAATATTTTAAAGGAAACGAATCCAGTGAAACAAAAGAATACATATCAAGGATTCGTATTTCAGCTATTTCATGTCCAAAAAATACCTCATAAATAATCATAGTGAAGTAAAATTCAAGAATGATCAAAACATGTATACAATCAAAGCTAGTATCCATATTAGATATTTTGGACAAAAAGGAAAAAAATTTATTTTTCGATGAATAGTGCCGTATTCGTGAATAGTGCCGTATACGTGAATAGTACCCCCGACACAAAAAGTTCTAAATTTGATTAAAAGTTCAAACCAATATTTCGACATAATGATATTGAAGAAAATAATATTAATATATTTATCAAATTTTCCTTAGCCCACCTCTAGACATCTGATTTCAGCACTTTGCACATGTTAATGATGTCCACAAAATACAAAAAAAAAGGTTTTTTTAGCAAAAAAATAAATAAAACTTCCAAAAATCAATTATTTCAGAACTTCGGAACATCAATAATTCATAATAAATAGCCCCTTTATCAGAAAAATTCGAACCACATGTCCTTTCCATAGAAAATTTCATTCTCTACAACTTTACAGAAGAAAGTTTTTCCAAATTTCAAACAGAAATTGACCGAAATTCATAAACGGGCAATTTTACAGGCTATAATCAAATTTTGGTCAAGAATTGGGGTCTACTGACACACAAAACATGTGTTAATCATTTAATGCAACAAAAATACTCTTCCTCCTCATATACTCATATATCCCACATTCATTGTAAAAATATCACCATTATTATATTATTAAAATAATATATTTAAATGAATTATTTTATCAGAAAAAGATAAAATATTAATTTTCAACAATTGTCACATTAAAAATTTTCTCCATCTATATCTACATAAAATCAATATTTTCCTCATTAGATAAATAAATAATTAATTATTCACAAATAATATTACAGAATCACAATACTGACGACCAGGCAGTTCCTAGGAAAGAGGGGGCTTTCCAATAAGGAATTCTCCTTACTGGCGCGCAATTAGATGACCAAACATCTCCTTAGACAGAACTTTCTAGACATTGCCAATAATGTTATCTAATAATATTATTCAAATAATATGAATTATTGATCTGATAATAAAAATATTGTGTAGTGAAAATTATTAAAACAACAATAATATCAACGTAGCAATTATTGAATCAATAAAATATAATATTGAACAGTAATTACTGTAACAATTATTGAGTAATGCCTTCTTACGAAAAAATCAATAATTGGTGCAATACCGTGTGCTACTGTGTTTAAACCACCGAGTATTCTAACATGCATATAATTATGTGATTCCATATAAGGAATACGCTCTTAAACAAATATGACATTTAATTCATATTGTGTAAAAATATTGTGGAGATGGATGTTGAAAATGGCTTGAGGCTATACCAGTTTGGCAATGCCAGGGTACGGCGCAATTGCGCCCTCCTAGTAGTACAAACTGGCCCAGCTGCGCTATTAACCAGTCTGGAGAAAATTAGTTTTTACTGTAGCAATGAAATGGAACATTAATGTAAAGTGTGACATGAATAAAATCATACGATGAGAATATATTCTTATGATATAAAGTATCAAGTAGTACAATAAAATCATAAGTGATTTTAATACAGAAATAATTAAATATCTGTATTCCAGAAATTGGGAAAGGAATTATGTGTGTACACTAGGTAAATGATATTAAATAATGATATAATATGGTTATGTGATTATTAAATATAATTATGGAGATACCCGGACAATAATACCTAACTGTATTATTTTATTACATGTATTTAATGTGCATGGATTATATGATGTGAGTACATAAATAACCCCTAATTTCTCTTAATATAGTAACACTTAGACATTAAAACCCATTTTTGGATAACAAAGTAACTGAATTGGATTGAGCTAAGCTTGTTGCTGTGCCATGGCTAAGCCTAGGGCCGACACAGTTGCGCAACCCTCTGGCAAAGCCAAGACTCAGTTGTTGCCTTGAGGTTTTTTTTCCGGCATTCACACAGCATTCACACAACAATGTAGGCATCATATAAGTTAACTATCCAAAAATCAGATTGCCAAAGTTAACTTATATGATGCCTACATTGCTAGAAATGGTTTACACCCTACTGATACGTGTATATATGTGATGATTAGGTAATGAGATAGTGTTTGCCTTATATAATGAAAGTCCATGGGTAAAAAGGGTCTTAATCTTGAGCATTGTAAATTTGCATATAAAGTAAATAGGTACTTGATTTCATGATAAATATATAAGCTGATTTTATACCGTATATGCATACTTAAATCATAGCAATCTTAAATAACGAATGTGTTAGCTAATGGGCATCCTATAATTATAATACACTATAAATAGGATTCGAAAGTGCTGATTTCTTAACGTGGATAAATTTTGCTTAAGGCAAGTATCCTAAATCCTTGCATTACTTTATTCAACGAATACCATAAGCAAGTATATAAACCTTATCTCTTTGAATGAAAGTTATCTTACTTACTCGTTCAGTTGAGTTAGTATGTTTAAACTCTTGTGAAAATTATTATTCATGTTAAACTTGGTATTGTTCTTGAATATTGTGAAAGTGTCTATGCCATTTTATTCAGCTAGACTATATGCATGTTTAGAAAATTGTCCAAACCAATTGACTGGTGCAGAAATCTTGAAAACTGAGTTGAACAACCCTTATGGTAAGGTGAGTGTATATTGTTGGAAGCCCCAACACACGCGTGAATATTACTGTGGTGTTATGCATAACATAGAGTATTGTAGATGATCATCTATCGTACTTAATTATTTTTGGTTATCAGTTTAATATTGATAATTCTAGTAGATGTTCAATAGTCCTCGGTGACTACTCAATATAAATTGTTTTATCCAGTTGGATACGGTTATAGCCTTTGAATTCATATATATCTGTTGATTTATATTGAACTATCACTTCATATTCCAAAGATTTGATTCGGGAATAGTTAATCATCATTGTTCATGATATTATTCTAATACTTTTAACTAACATGAAGACTATACTTTGATATTTCAAATTCGTGATATAATACTCATCTCCCTTGTTGTATATTACTTGTTGGGCAATTTATGCTCATTCTTGATTATTTAAAACTTTTCAGTTAGGGCGGAGCAGGGAAGTCTCTAAGAAAGACAAGGGCAAGGGAAAGGCTACCGACTAGCTTGTTCCTGTGACACCCCCAAATCCGGGTCTCTTCCAACCTGACAGATGGTGCTACACGGTACTACCATGCATACATTCATTCAATTGAAATATCTCAGCATAACGAATATGTCTTCTATATATTAAAATAATATTTACATTCCCCAGGTTCTGTATAACCCTTTCACTTGTTCTTGTCATAATATCAAATATATTACAAATGTTCATCCTATACTATTACATATGTATTCTATAGATTCGTCTTCACCTTTCCCATATCCTTGCCGGAGCCTTCGGTTCGTTCGATCTTAGCTGTGTTCATATGGTTCAAGGAAGAGTGAGCATGACTAGCTCAGAAAGTACTACAATTTTAATAAACAACATGCTTGAAACATAGAACTCATATATCTACAATAAATGAACAATTGTTACGAAGTACTATTGAAAATTCAAAATAGCACTTCTTTTCATTCAAAACGTTTTACAATAACAATATTCAGTAAAACATCAATTCTGGTCCAAGACCTTGAGCATTTTATATGTTCTTTGAAAAGGACATCCCGAAATTAAGTCCGTAAGTCCGACATTTCTTACGAGCACGTCTAGGTGATCAGCCTATAGTACTCTATGTTGATCAACACTACATTCATTAAACATGTATACGTTTAAGTTGTGGCAACCTCACGTGCCTGTCGTTAAACGACAAAAACATTTTAGCATACTCAGTCTTCGATTAAAAACTATACCAATAACTCGGTAAACATTAATCATGCTTAACAAATTCATAATACAAGTCTAGCCGAAAGAATTGGCTTTAACTTCATCATTCAAGACTTATGCGAAAGAATACATGAATTACAAAGCTTGTCCAGGCTGAACTGGAACAAGGGTTAGAATACTTGCCTTCAGCGACTGCTTACTGATTATCACACGTACACTTTAAGTCTCTAAGTCTCTACAATACATGATCATATAACGTACCATATTAGGTCACATGTAATCAAGTAGGTATATTATTATATCTTACCCTTCATCTCAATCTAAATCCCGACTTAGATCTGTTATTATGGTTTCCGGCTTTTCATTACGTCATTCACATTACATTCATCTTCAATTGGTTATCAACCTTTAATCATCATACATTACATGTCTAACAATGCCTTAACAATGTTATATTAACACCTTAGTTCATTATTAATGAGTTATCTTTCCTTTTATACTTGTAAACATTCTTGTTTGTCAAAACTCTGGGACTAGCGCCGCGGCGCCACACTTAACTCTTCATCTCGTGCCGCAGCGTGAGTTAGCAGTATGCCCTGACACTGTTACGGCGCTACTGCGCCACCTATTTGGCCTTGGGTTGGCGCCGCGGCGCCAACTCTGTGCCTTAGAAAAATTTTGCAAATTTTAAATTTTATGAAACTCCTGGACGCATAACTTCTTCGTTATAAGTCTGAATTGGCTCGTTCAAAAGCCTACGGTTCACAAATTTCATACTCTATGTGTTCATGCAAGAATTTTATCTATTTGACTTTATTTGCTAAAATTTCACTTATTAGTTCATTTTCAACAAAAATGATAAACGTTCGACGCTCGTTTCTTTGTTCTAAGTCAAAATTCGGTCATTTTCGAGTCCGCAACTCTATAATGTCAAATATGACTTGTCTCCATCAAAAACTAACGCTTCTGACTTCAAACACAAAATACGACTTCCATTCCGAGAATTTCACGAATTCGACAATAATCGTCCAATCGTGTAAATTCCGGCAAAGCTTCATTACTAATCATTCTAAATGGATTCTAACCAACACATGAACATTTCAAGTTACTTATTACACTAACTTATTATCAAAGTAGGTTTTGACTTATTCTCATAAGTCAATGACTTAATCAACTTATGAACTACAAATTCTCATGCTTATGACTTACTATGAACTTAAGTCCATCAATCAATGTTCTCATACTATATTGAACATACTAACATCATATGACAGGTTCTTCATAAGTTCATCAACTTATTTAGGTTCAAGTTGCTTATTCAACTTATTCGGCTTAAGTTCAGTCATCAATGCCTTTTTATATGTTCTTAGCATACAATCATACTTATCTTGTCACCCTATAATGATAGAGATGAATATATATTAGACAAGAGTCTTACCCTAGAAGTACTTGTACTTCTCTTCTCTTTGGAGACTAGCAAAGAACTTTTGACTTATTCTTGACTTATGTGGCTTATTCTCTCTAACCAATAACTTACTTATCTTGAGAGGAGTTGAGAGGAATTTTAATCAAGCAATCAAATGAATTGAGAGATCTCTATTTATAGGCAACCAAAAGTGAGGTTACTTTAGTCATTTGGACATTCCACCTTCTTTAATCACCTCATTAATACACCTCCTTACTATTCATTGCTTATCAACCAAGTCTACTTGCTAGTCACTTCTATTACTTGATCAACACAACACTTATCTTATGCTTGATTATCACATAAAGTTCTTGCCCATCAAGACTACCCACATTAATATGGTTTGCTCCTTGGATCATGGCTTAATCACATTGGGCTTGCTAATTAATCTAGCTAATTCCTTGTTGGGCTTATACTATAATAGTTTGGACTCATGACATATTAAACACTTGGGCTTGAGTATCACTTACTAATTGGACTTTTACCATTAAGCTAATAATCTTACAAGTCCATTACATTTAATTAAACAACTTAACATACCTACATCACGTATAATTCTCGTATACTAACTTGTATATTTATTCGTAATATACGTTATTTCATTCTCTATACACAATAGTATAATACGTCGTATTATACTTACGTTCATTACCTCGTATAATGCATAAGCATCATACAATAACAACTTTCTTTCCTTAACGCTTAATAAACCTAACGTTTCCAAATTAAGTCCGCATGCGAAATATTACATTTTCCATACTTAGATTATTATTACAAAATCAATATCACCTCGATATTATAATGTTACGTATTTCTCGAAAGTTCAAAAATAATTCATGAGCAGAAATCGATGAATAGTGTTTTTTTGGAAAATTTCTAGGAAAACTTTTATTTTCGTCTTAGAAATTCAAACACTTTAATTCTCCTACGTAGTTAAAATACTACGGCTTTCCAACGTTTCTAGGTTATAGAACGACATTCATCTTATCAACACGTAGTAATAATAAATAATATTATTTTATTCATTATTAAAAGTATTTACAAAAGTTCAATTTTCTGGGGCGTTACATTCTCTCCCCTTTATAAGGATTCTGTCCCTAGAATCTCGGTATATAAAAAAAATTACACAAATATATTAGGATAATTCTTTTTCATCATTTCTTCTAACTCCCACGTTGCTTCTTCTGCATAGTGGTTCTTCCATATCACCTTCACGGAAGGTATAACTTTATTTCGCAGAACTTGTTCTTTTCTATCGATAATTTGAATCGGAGTTTCCTCGTACATTAAGTCCTTCTCAATATAAATAGGTTCATATTCTATCACGTGCTTATAATCTGGCTTATAAGGATGAAATACCGATACGTGAAATACATTATGTATTCGTTCTAGGTCTGGAGGTAATGCTATCATATATGCTACCTCACCTACCCGTTTTAACACTTCGAAAGGTCCTATAAACCTCGGACTTAACTTCCCCTTCTTTCCAAAGTGTATCTTTCCTTTCCAAGGAGATACCTTCAGAAAGACGTACAAACCTAATTCAAATTCTCTATTCTCTCTATGCGAATCTGTAAAATTCTCCTGTCCGTCTTGAGCTGCTAGAAGACGCATTTGTATCACTTTGACAATGTCTGCTGTCTGTTGCACCAATTCTAGTCCCAACATTCAGCGTTCTCCTACCTCATCCCAATACAGTGGTGTTCTGCATTTCCCCCCATACAAAGCTTTGTAAGGCGGCATACCTATGCTTGCATGATAACTATTGTTATACGCAAACTCCACTATTGGTAGATGATCATCCCAACTACCCTTGAAATCCATAACGCAAGATCTTAGCATATCTTCTAACGTCTGAATTGTTCTCTCGCTCTGTCAATCAGTTTGTGTATGATACGCCGCACTCAAATTAAACTGCGTTCCTAACTGCTCTTGTAGACTCCTCCAAAAGTTTGATGTGAATTGTGGATCACGATCTGACATAATCGATACTGGTACTCCATGTCTGGAAATTATCTCTTTAATATAGAGTCTAGCTAACTGATCTAAGTTATACTTAACCCTAATTGGCAAAAAGTGAGCCGACTTTGTCAATCGATCCACTATTACCCAAATCGCATCATACCCCTTCTGAGTAGTCGGAAGTCCCACCACAAAATCCATCGTGATATTCTCCCATTTCCACTCCGGAATCTCCAATGACTGTAGCAAGCCACTTGGTCGTTGATGCTCGGCCTTAACTTTCTGACAAGTCAAGCACCTACTCACGTACCCTGCTATCTCTCTCTTCATGTCCGGCCACCAGAAACTCTGTCAAAGGTCTTGATACATCTTAGTACTACCAGGATGAATCAAAAACCTCGAACTATGAGCCTCTTTTAATACCCGCTCCTTTAATTCTGTCTCATTCGAAACCCAAATTCTTCCTTCAAATCTTAATAATCCCTCATTATCAAGACTGTACTTAATATCTTTTTCATTGGCCAACCGCTTCTTCATCTAGTCACACTCATCAGTTTTGAGTTGTACCTCCTTAACTCCTTCTACGATGGTAGATTGCATCTCTGTTACAAACAGTATTGGTCATGCTTCACTCGGCAGCTTCACTTCCAATTCCATCCTAGCCATCTCTGTTATTAACTCAGTTTGAGCCATTAACAAAGACAATTTTTCCCGACCCTTCATACTTAAGGCATCGGCAACCACATTGGCTTTTCCAGGGTGATATAGGATTTCACAGTCGTAATCCTTTATCAACTCCAGCCATCTCCTCTGCCTCATATTCAACTCCTTCTGTGTGAAAATATATTTTAGACTCTTGTGGTCCGTGTATATCTCATATTTTTCTCCATAAAGATAATGTCTCCATATCTTTAAAGCAAAAACTAATGCGGCCAGTTCTAGATCACGAGTAGGATAAACTTTCTCATAACCCTTCAACTGTCTAAATGCATACGAAATGACCTTGCCATGCTGCATGAGCACGCAACCAAGTCCTCTATGCGAAGCATCACTATAAACTATGAAATTTCCTGTGTCATCGGGCAATGACAAAATAGACGCTTTACTCAACCTCTTCTTCAGTTCTTGAAAACTGTCCTTGCATTTCTCTGTCCATGTGTACTTCACCGTCTTCCTTATCAAGTTAGTCAACGAAGTAGCTATTTTCGAAAAATCCTGGATGAATCTCATATAGTAACCCGCTAACCTTAGGAAACTCTGCACCCCGGTCGGTGTTTTCGGTTGTTCCCAATTCATCGCGACTTCCACCTTTGTTGGATCTACTAAAATCCCCTCATGATCAATGACATGACCTAAAAATTGTACCTTCTCCAACCAAAATTCACACTTAGTAAATTTCGAATATAACTTCTCCTTTCTTAGTGTCTCCAACACTAATCTTAGGTGTTCAACATGATCTTCTGGCGTCTTAGAATAGACTATAATATCATCTATAAACACCACGATGAACTTGTCCAAATATTGTTTGAACACTCAGTTTATCATATCCATAAATGAAGCTGGTGCATTAGTAAACCCAAATGACATCACCAGAAACTCGTAATGACCATAACGAGTCCAGAAGGCTATCTTTGGCACATCTTCCTTCCTAACCTTCAACTGATGATACCCCATTCTTAAATCTATTTTAGAAAAATACTTAGCCCCTTTCAACTGATAAAAGAGATCATCGATCCTGGGCAATGAGTATTTATTCTTTATCGTTAACTTGTTCAACTCTCTATAGTCGATACAAAGTCTTAAAGATCCGTCCTTCTTCTTGACAAATAATACCAGTGCTCCCTACGGCGAAACATTTGGTTGTATGTACTTCATGTCTAACCGTTCTTGTAACTGCACCATCAACTCCTTTATCTCCACTGGCGCCATATGATACAGTGCCCTGGAAACTGGTGCCGCTCCTGGCACGATGTCTATTACAAACTCTGTCTCTCTATCCGATGGAAGACTCGACAATTCACTCAGAAATACATCAACGAATTCTCTCACTATAGGTATTTGTTCCATGGTTGCTACCACTCTCTTGGTATCAATAACATGACACAGATAACCTACGCATCCTTTCCTTAGTAATTTCCTAGTTTGTGTCATGGTTAGACAACACGAACATCCTGTCGATCTATTCCCATAAAATACTACCTGAGGTTGTCTTAATGATCTAATGTTCACACATTTCTTTTGACAATCTATAATTGCCCCATGGTTAACTAACCAATCTATTCCGAAAATTACGTCGAATTCTCCTAACTTTATTGGTAACAAATCTACCGATAATTTACAACCCCATATATCTATGCAATAACTCTTATGAACATCTTCAACAGGAATTATCTCTTCGTTTGATACCTTAATGTTTAAAGGTATAGGCAAATTTTCGCGAAGTAATCCTAATCATCTAGCAAAATCGCATGCTATAAACGAACAAGTAGCACCCGAATTAAAAAGCATGTAATCATTTATGTCGTTGATCGAAATAATACCTACGATGACGTCCCCTGATGCAACTGCATCTTGGATTGTCATGTTAAAGGTACGACCCATCAGCCTACCCGGCTGTGCCCCGGTTCCCGTCCGTCCCCTTCTTCGGGAAGTTCTTTGCCATTTGGTCAGTTGACCCACACATAAAGCATCCATGGTTCTTCTTCAGACTCAGATAGTTAGGTGCAATGTGCCCCTCCTGTCCATAGTTGTAACAGACGGCCTTCCCCTTGAGACAGACTCCTAAATGAGTCTTCCCACAGGTCTTGCAGGCCTTCATTCTCCTCTTCAAATCTCTTAACTTTACTTCGGTATTCCCAGAGTTGAACGTCTTCCTCTTTTGTCCTTCACCACTACCGCTGGCTCCTTTGATCTTAACTTCCCCATCTACTTTCTCCTTACTCTTCTTGTCCTTGTGGTATTGACTCAGAGCCTCACTACCACCCTTGGCGATTATCACCTTCTCTAAAATGGTTTCAAAAGAAGTACTTTGGAACACCGAAATACGGTTATAGAGCCAGGGTTTCAAGCCCTGCTCAAACCATTGCGCCTTCCTAACCTCGGTATCTACTTGGTGTGCAGCGAACCTTGCCAGTTCATTAAACATGGTGGCGTATTATGGAACCAACATATCCCCTTGCTTCAACTCGAGAAACCGCATCTCCATCCTCCCTTGCATACTCGTGGGAAAGTAGTTCTCGAATAATATCTCCTTGAATCTCTCCCACGTCAGATTCGCTATCCCGGCCCTAGCGTGATTGGCTTCTCACCAAAAGTTGGCCTCTCCCTTCATCATATAGGTTGCAAAGGCAACCTTTTGGGCCTCGTCGATATTTTTTATCCCAAATACCTTCTCTATTTCCTTAACCCACGTTTGGGCATCAATAGGGTCCGTAGTTCCTTTGAACTCTGGTGGACCCCCCCTCTTGAAATCCTTAAAGGTAGTAGCTCGTGCTACTCTTGGATTTACAGGGATATTAGCCCATATTCTATTAAAGGCAGCTGTTAACAGGTTAACACACTCCTGCATCGGGTTAACCGGACCTCCCTCCGGCTGATTCACATCCGCTCCTTGGTTACATTGCAATCTTCTCGGCGGCATTTTGCTGATACAATAAACACATTTCGTTATTATTCCTTTCTTTATTAGTTATTATTTACTAATAAAGAATAACTTCAACATCCATTACTCATTGATTTCCATAAAAAGACTTATATTCCTTCTTTGTAGTATAATACTACATCGGTTATATTACACAGCCTAAGCTGATTACATTACTTTTCCACTGTTATTTTCCAAAAATTGGGATTTACAAAAGACTACCCTTCGCTATACAAAAGAGGGCTTTACGTCACTACTAATTACAAAATATTTACATACTGAGACTATTCTAGCTACTACTAGTCTACATCTGCCTTAAGGCATTATTGAAATTTGCCTTGGCAAGACCGACAATAATATCACGACTGATAGTATGCCGCATCTGCCCCACCTCTACAGGATAACCAGCTATCTGCTGCTGGAAATCTATGTGAGAACTCCTATGGATATAGGATATTTTCCCTATCTTCTGCAGTTTGGTCTTTAGCTCCTCCTTGAGCTCAAAGATCTCATGCTTTAACTCCTGGACTTTGTCCTTAGCCAAAATCCTCTCATCATGTTCCTGCTCCCACATGGACTCGACATCAGTCTTGTCCTCTATGACAGTTTGGAGCTCTGCCGTCAGCTCCTTGACCTCCTGACAGTAATGGATATTTCGATCCAATACTGACATAAATAAAGACATCATCGACCCCCCAGGATCTATTTCGGCTGCTATAGCTACTGGATTAAAGGACACTTCTTCCACCTCTTCCTCTATCATACCATCGAATACTGACATGAGGCCAGGATCCTCTGAGTCTCCAGACTCAATAACAACAACTTCAGTCTCTGCCTCTATGGGGTTCGGTTTAACCTCTACTTGGTTCACCGACTCTTCACTAATAGCTTGACCATCTACATATATTCCATTTACTCGTGACATCTACATAAAACAATTAAGTTGATTAGTACACGTCAGTAGAATAATAAAAACACATAACATAATCATAATGCATTTTTATAAAGTTATTTTCTTCTTGTACTTCTTTGACTCCTCTTAAGGTTATGACTTAAGGTTTTTAATCCCCCCTTAAGTTTTATAACCTAATGCTTTGATACCAACCAGTGATGCTCCCAAATCCGAGTCTCTTCCAACCTGACAGATGGTGCTACACGGTACTACCATTCATACATTCATTCAATTGAAATATCTCAAAAGAACGAATATGTCTTCTATATATTAAAATAATATTTATATTCCCCAGGTTCTTTATAACCCTTTCACTTGCTCTTGTCATAATATCAAATATATTACAAACGTTCATCCTATACTATTACATAAGTATTCTATGGATTCGTCTTCGCCTTGCCCTTATCCTTACCGGAGCCTTCGGTCCGATCGATCTTAGCTGTGTTCATATGGTTCAAGGAAGAGTGAGCATGACTAGCTCAGCAAGTACTACAATTCTTATAAACAACATGCTTGAAACATATAACTCATATATCTTTAATAACTGAACAATAACACTTCTTTTCATTCAAAACGTTTTACAACAACAATATTCAATAAAACATCAATTTCGGTCCAAGACTTTGAGCATTTCATATGTTCTTTGAAAAGGACATCCCGACACTAAGTCCGTAAGTCCGGCATTTCTTACGAGCACGTCTAGGTGATCAGCCTATAGTACTCTATGTTTATCAACACTACATTCATTAAACGTGTATACGTTTAAGTTGTGGCAACCTTATGTGACTGTCGTTAAACGACAAGAACATTTTAGCATACTCAGTCTTCGATTGAAAACTATACCAATATAACTCGATAAACATTAATCATGCTTAATAGATTCATAATACAAGTCTAGCGAAAGAATCGGCTTTGACTTCATCATTCAAGACTTCATGCGAAAGAATACATGAATTACAAAGTTTATCCAGATTGAACTGGAACAAGAGTTAGAATACTTGCCTTCAACGTCTGCTTACTGATTATCACATATACACTTTAAGTCTCTAAGTCTCTATAATACATGATCATATAATGTACCATATTAGGTCACATGTAATCAAGTAGGTATATTATTATATCTTACGCTTCATCTCAATCTAAATTATGGCTTAGATCTGTTATTATGGTTTTCGGCTTTTCATTACATCATTCACATTACATTCATCTTTAATTGGTTATCAACCTTTAATCATCATACATTACATGTCTAAAAATTCCTTAACAATGTTATATTAACACCTTAGTTCATTATTAATGAGTTATCTTTCCTTCTATACTTGTAAACATTCTTGTCTGTCAAAACTCTGGGACTGGCACCGCGGCGCCACACTTAACTCTTCATCTCAAGCCGCGGTGCGAGTTAGCAGTATGCCCTGACACTGTTATGGCACTGCTGCGCCACCCATTTGGCCTTGGGTTGGCGTCGCAGCGCCAACTCTGTGCCTTAGAAAAATTTTGCAGATTTTAAATTTTACTAAACTCCCGAACACATAACTTCTTTGTTATAAGTCCGAATTGGCTCGTTCTAAAGCTTACGGTTCACAAATTTCATACTCTATACGTTCCCACAAGAATTTTATCTATTTGACTTTGTTTGCTAAAATTTCACCTATTAGTCCATTTTCAACGAAAACGATAAACGTTCGTGAACGTTCAATGCTCGTTTCTTTGTTCTATGTCGAAATTCGGTCATTTTCGAGTCCGCAACTCTATAATGCCAAATATGAATTTCTCCATCGAAAACCAACGTTTTCGACTTCAAACACAAAATACGACTTCCATTCCGAGAATTTCACGAATTCGACGATAATCATCCAATCGTGTGAATTCCGGTAAAGCTTCATTACTAATCATTCTAAATGGAATTTAACCAACACATGAACATTTCAAGTTACTTATTACACCAACTTATTATCAAAGTAGGTTTTGACTTATTCTCATAAGTCAATGACTTAATCAACTTATGAACTACAAATTCTAATGCTTATGACTTACTATGAACTTAAGTCCATCAATCAATGTTCTCATACTATATTGAACATACTAACATCATATGACAAGTTCTTCACAAGTTCATCAACTTATTTAGGTTCATCAATTTAGGTTCAAGTTCTTCACAAGTTCATCAACTTATTATGACAAGTTCTTCACAAGTTCTTCATCGTATTATACTTACGTTCATTACCTCATATAATGCATACGCATCATATGATAACAACTTTCTTTCCTTAACGCTTAATAAACCTAACGTTCCTAAATTAAGTCCGCATGCGAAATATTATGTTTTTCATACTTAGATTATTATTACATAATCAATATCACCTCGATATTATAACGTTACGTATTTCTTGGAAGTTCAAAAATAATTCCCAAGCAGAAATTGATGAATAATATTTTTTAGAAAATTTCTCGGAAAACTTTTATTTTCGTCTTAGAAATTCAAACACTTTAATTCTCCCATGTAGTTAAAATACTACGGCTTTCCAACGTTTATAGGTTATAGAACGACATTCATCTTATCAACACATAGTAATAATAAATAATATTATTTTATTCATTATTAAAAGTATTTACAAAGGTTCAATTTTCTGGGGCGTTATAGTTCCTTTATGTTAAAATTGTTATTTTGTATTAAGACTGTGACGCCCCCAAAATAGGTATACATCACCCATCTTGAGTCGCCAAATATATGGTACAAAATTCAAATACAACTTAATATATAGATGTCGTGTAAAATACGACAAAACATAAACTGAGAGTTTTAATAAGAATATTGTCATCTAGACAAAATCCACACTCAAAAGAATCCTCATTAAATTTATTTTCACACAATTTAACAGAATAGTGAGAACTACTAATACTATCATCTGGACCGTCACTCTGTTCCCCGACTAGTCCCGACTACATTCTCATTTCCTGAAGAGAACAGTGAAAGAAAGGGTGAGCTCAACTAGCCCAGTAAGAAATATTATGACTAAGATAATGCAGAATAAATTATCGTTAGCCTTCAACACTGTTAAACTGATAAAATATAACAAACATCAAGTTTAACTGCAGCCGAACAAACATCCATTAAAAGAGTCAAGTAGAGAATAAAATCTACTATCTTTTATGATCTAAAAGGTTTTCATCACTTTTATCACTGAGACTCAGCTTAATAAATAATCCACATCTTCCCTGCACTACGGCCAAGGATATTCATTAGTATCACAACCACAAATTATCCATGCACTACGGGCCAAGGATATTCGTGTATTCATCAATGGTCATGATCATGCCAACAACTGTCCATCAATTCACTACGGGCCAATGAAGACTTTTCTACATCATTTGTAACATTACTGTCATGATTACACCGAATAATCCCTGGTCATAATCATACCAAGTCCATCTATGCACTACAGGCCACATATGACTTTCAACAGAATATAACATGAGGATGACTGACCATGCTATAAGAATTTAATTAAAACAAGTTCAAGAATTAATTTATCAGGAACTAATAACGTCCAAATTGTCAACATGATACTTCTTTGTAGAGTAAAACTCAAGAATGCTCAGAAGAATATTTCCATGAAAAGATAGTGGATGAAGCGCAAATATCAAGGATATTCCACTAATTTCATGGAGTATAGAAGTCAAAACTTTAACAAATGAGCATAATAAAGAATGGAATAACAAAAGAAATCACCAGGCATGCGATTGACCGCACAGACAGGTTATTCCAACAGAATAATAAATAACGGAGTCAGGTCATGCGTAAACGCACAGACAAGATATTCTAGCAGAATCATAAATAATGGAACCACGTCATGCGTAAACGCACAGACATGATGTTCAATAAAAATAAATAACGGAACCAGGTCATGCGTAACACACAGACATGATGTTCCAACAGAATAATAAAAATGGAATAACAGAAGAACTTCACCATGTATGCGGTACTTCGCATAGACAGGTTATTCCAACATAATGATAAAGAAAGGAATACAGAAGAATTTCACCAAGTATAGGGTAGCCCGCGTATACAAGTTATTCCAACAGAATAATAAAGAATGGAATAACATAAGTTCTCTTCATGAATAAGAAAGAAATAATACCCCTTACGAGTATTGAAAGAAAATAGTTCTCTTCGTGAATACAAAAGAAATAACCCCTTACCGTAAAAGAAGTGTATTCTAACTTGTAAGGCGAGGATATTCTTGAAGAAAACTTGCACTATGCTCAAAGCTTCTTAAACCCTACAGAATACGCTCAAGATTATAGAGGAATTCTCTGAAATTTGGTGTGGTTTTCAATTCTAACTAAGCATCCTATTTATAGGAAAATAGAAAGGATACTATGCTGCACTATGCAATAAAAATAATATATTCTAAATATATATATATATATATATTTAAAATCTAATAAAACAAATAACTTTATAAAAAGTATTCTATTTTATATAAAAAGCTTTTCTGTTTTATTATATATAATACTAATAAAACAAAACTCATCATCATTATTATAATTCACACTATTAATCGACCAGGTCGTTCCCAGGAAAGAGGGGGCTTTCGAATAAGGATTTCTCCCTATTGGCGCGCAATTAGATGACCAAACCTCTCCTTGGCAGAACTTCTAGATATCGTTAATATTGCAAATAATAATATTAATAACTCTGTCATCTCAATATATAAAATATCGACAATAATTGAATACAACTGAGTGACTTCTCACGTAAGCATCAATAATCAATATCGTGTACAATGCAACCACTCGATTTACTGTACTTTTAACATCAGGTGTTTCAATAGTTAACGGTAAAACTTCCGCCGTTATTTTCATAAAATATTTTTGTTGTTTTCTTAATCCGACAATAATTCCGTTGTGGGGTCCATCAATGATTGTGCCGTTTGTACGAATATTCCCTGTTAAAATGAATATTCCCCGATCAATCAAATATTATACAACAACTTGCGTACTTTAAAAAATTTATAAATATTACCCATAGCTAAACATTATATCAAATTCATTCCATAATATTCAAAAATGATATTTATAGAAGAATCATCTATATTAAAAAAAGTCGGGGTCTTACAAAGACTGTCTTCAGACCATTTTAAGCTTAAGTAGGATTATGTAATAAGTCTTTATTCGATATTATTATGTAATCTATTAAGTACTGTAGGTTGCGAGATTTGGGGGAATAATTATAATAAAACATTGTATATTATTCTAAATTAGATCTTTCGATGTGAATATGAAATTTTAGTTATTATTGTATTACCATGAACATGTGATGAACCAAATTCGAGTGACCAAGTGGCGGTCCGAATTTGGGGGCATCATAGGTTGGTATCAAAGCCGTAGTTATAAACCTTGGATTCAGTGTCCTTAGATTATAACTCAGGAGAACTTAGAAGTTAGGAAGGAGATAAAACTCATGTAGAGTTTTCCTTGAGAGACGCAGTGTGTTATGAAATGTATCTTCGTTCTATACAATGAACTTTTGTTTATTTAACATTATGATGGAGTCATTGTTTTTGTTTGTCTTATAGGTGATTGTAGGATGACTGACATGGGAGGACCTAGCCGAGTAGTAGAAGAGGAGCCATGTGACATCCACGTGGTATTTGAGACACCTTTAATAGTGGAGCCTATATTAGTAGTGGCCCTATCGATGACAATGACGAAGAGGAAGA
This sequence comes from Panax japonicus, assembly GCA_020205505.1. Lineage (NCBI taxonomy): Eukaryota > Viridiplantae > Streptophyta > Magnoliopsida > Apiales > Araliaceae > Panax > Panax japonicus. The sequence goes on from CM035098.1 coordinate 15,623,894, forward strand.
GATGGAGCCATTACCCGAGGAGTCTGATCCTAAGGAGGAGCCTATGGAGGACTCCGACGAGGCTACTTTCAAGGATCGGATGTTGGGGGAATATGAGGAGAAGATTTTAGAGTTAGGGTGTAGAGTAGAGGAGCTAGAGGCTGAGGCTAGGGAGAGGGAGTCTGAGTTCAGAAGTTGAGGGACGAGGATCATCAGAGGAAAT